>CAJNDS010002418.1:189952-427452 GCA_905221605.1 Symbiodinium natans
AACACCCCAACCTAGGCGCGAGGATGCAATCTTCCAGACTTGCAATGCGTACTCTGAGGCAAACCCCCTCCATCTCTCTCTGATACCCAGCAAGCGCCCAGCATATTAGTACTGTTCAGCCAAGCCACACTCAACTTCTCCAGCCGATTCGAGCTCAGCAGTTTGGAGCCCTGCTCTTGCCGAGAAACCTTGAAGTGAGGAAAAGGAAGACATACTTGTCCCCCCAACAACATGCTTCAAAGCATTTCAAAGATCGTGTCGAAGGATAAGCTTTCGGCAAGGTAGAAGATGGCTGTGGACAGAAGAGCCAGGAACGAGAAGAGGACAATGCGCAAGTTGCCATCGCCGTCCTCATAATTTCCGTGCACCGGTCAGCAAAAAAAGAAGGATCGTGCTTTTAGAAATGTCGTGCACCACACGTGCACCACTCAAACAGAGGTCTCTGAGTTGGGCCTGAACATCATCCAGAGGTTGCCCATCAGTGGTGATACCCAAGGTCTCCTTCCGTACAAACACCCTCACCAAGGCTAACACGGATACTCACCTCAAGGAACCCGGACCTCTTCGTGAGGATCGCTACATGGATCCTGTGTGGACCCCAACGGCCGCGGCTGCACCAGCGCCATGCCGCTTCGCCATTTGCAGAGCACACACGCCAAACTCACTAAAGCTCCGTGCGCTCTCGGGCCATTTCGGGCCCAAATCTGAAAACATCTTGGATGGTTCAACCAGGCTCAACGGATTGCACCCCAAAAAACCCCCAAAGGACCCCAAAAGACCCCAAAATCTGCAATCGAAGAACATCGAAGTCTGCAAGCTGACTCAGCGGGGCCTGGACCAGAGAGGCTGCCTGAAGCTGAACAGTGTCAAGTAAGGAGCAACTTTTGAGTAACCAACGTCAACAATGTCAAAGAGACCGCGCCTCTGCCATCAAGCCGGAGTCGTCCGCAAGACCAGCAGCCTTCGCCTCGCTCAGTGCCACCTGGCTCTGAAACACTGAAACAGCGACGGAGCCCAGCAGAAGCCAGCGAAACATAGTGTTTAACCCACCTGCAAAGCCCCGACTTCACCCCGCCGAAGGGCAAACCTGGGATGCAGGCGAAGGCGGCAAAGGCGGCAAAGGCTTAGGGCTTGGGGATGGCTCGCGCAGAGCATCGAACATCAACCAGTCCCATCATATCCCATCAGGTACCATCATGTCTCATTCTATAGTGGGAAATTTCCAATCGTCTCCCCTCAGCTCATTGTTTCGCCTAGGCCTTCTTCTAAGGCTAAGGGCCCCACTGCAGCGCCATGCGGGACTCTTGCCGCTGTTGCTCGGCCACTTCCCACTCCTTCACAAGAGCTCTGAAGCGCGAGAAGGTGACAGGAAGTTACCCCAAAAAGTCTAAGCTTCGGGCATGCAAAGCAGCCTCAGCATCTCGGGCTGCTTCGCGACCACCCGGCCTTGCACGTGCTGCTGCCAGCGGAAGACGTTCCCCTCGTGGACATGTTCAACGGTGATGAAGAAAGAGGACCCAGCACATGCTCCAGCACTCCCTCTTTTTTGGCCTTCAAACACAAGAATCACAAGCCCAGTCACGACAACTTCATGACATCAATGATAAGATAAAATGCAAGCCAAACAGTGCGCAAGTGGAAAGCAGATGCGGAACATCCACATCCACTTCTCGCCTCCTCCAAGGCCTTCTGCACCGCCGGTCCAAAGCCCTCATCCTCTGCTTTTAGGCAACTCTCTGAACAAAGATGACTTAGGGGGATCAGGGTGCCCGATGGTTCAGAGATGTTCAGAGAGTCCTTTGGAGCTTCGAGACTCGCCTGCAAGGCGCACAGAGCATCATGTCGACGCTGCGTTCGCCTGCCACTGGAGGCGATGGCGCACTGAGAAGATCCGCTTGCAGGCGCCTGCGAAGCGCGAGATTAAGTTTGTCCTGCGCTTCCTTGCCATCTTCCTGAGCCATCGCATACCGCAATGCACGAGCCAGAGCCAAAGAAGACTCAGAGCAGATCTCAGATCCAAGCCGGCGAAAGCCCTGCCTGAAGTTCTGCAAACATGGATCATCCAATGGAACGTACGTCTCTCAGCGATGGCAATGCAACCTGCACATCACCTCCATGCACCTGGAAGCTCTGACCACGCATAGAAAGCGGTGGGACATGTTCAACTTCAAACCGCGGCCCCGGAGGAGGGCCCCGGAGGGACGAGCACCGACTGAGAGTTCATTTGTGGGATCTGCATCACAGCGTTGCAGCCTTTTCACATTATGCTGATTTGTCTGTGGTCTGAGCTCCACAAGCTGTGCAGCTAGCATGTCGAGCTTCGACGGATATTTCGAGCGAGCTTGGGTGATGGACATGCCACAGGCCACTGCACAATGCCCCAGTGTGACTGGAAAAAAGCGTGCGAAAAGGACAGGATGCTCGGGTGTACACGTAACACAATGTCCGATCCACGAAGCACCCCCTAAGCACCTCCCAGCACCCCGAAGCCCTCAAACCCTAAAACCTTAATGAAACCCTCCCGGTAGTGAAAATGGCGAATTACGCAGAATGACAACGGAACCTGACCACAACGTTCAAGCCCGGAAACCGTGACCCTAAAACCCTAAACACCTGAACCCGAAAACCACAGACTGCAAACCTCCTAAAGCCCATTCGGAAGTCCTCAAGCCCTCAAGCCCTCAAGCCCTCAAGCCCTCAAGCCCTCAAGCCCTCAAGCCCTCAAGCCCTCAAGCCCTCAAGCCCTCAAGCCCGCAAGCCCTCAAGCCTAAATCTTTGGAGCCCTAAACCCTAAAGCACCACTCAAACCCCGAAAGGCAAGTAGTTTTAAACCCTACAGCCCAAAGCTAAAACCTGAACCCTACCAAAGCCCCGAAGCCCCTGAGCTGTCAAACCAACAGCCCTAAAACCCAGCTCGAACACTAGACGCCCTAAACCACGAAACCCTCAAACCCCCGAACCCCCAAACCCTCAAACCCATCCCTCAAGCCATCAAACCCTCAAACCCTCAAACCCTACAAACCCTCAAACCCTCAAACCCTCAAACCCTCAAACCCTCAAAGCCTCAAACCCTCAAACCCTCAAACCCTCAAACCCTCAAACCCTAAACTTGAGAGGTCCAGACCCCAAAGCCCTAAAACCCTCATCCTGACCCCCCTACACCCTACACCGTACCCTAGAGCCACGAAGCCCTAAACCCTAGAACCCGTTTCCCCTGAAGCCCAAAGCCCGAGAACCCTAAACCTAATACGTCGTGCTTGGTGTTTTCCAGACTTGCTTGCTTTTCCAGACTCCCGGACTTTTTCCTTGACTGGTGCCTTCTTCCTGACTTGTGCCTCTTCTTGTGCAAACTCGAAAGAACACTCGAAGACTCGAAGGCTGCCCAGAAACCGGTCAAAAGTTGGTCCCCTTCTGCGATCAATCGCCATGCAAGCCGCAAAGTACCGACGGCGACAGCAGTTCAGTTGCAGCGGATAAGTTGCTGTTCGATGATGCTGGCCTTCTTGGCAGCTGCCAGCGCCGTTGCGAATGCCTTTCGAATGTCGAGCTTCCAAGGCAGGCAGAGATTTCGTATTATGGTTGTCTGGCCGGCCATTGCCTGCGAGTCAGTGCGATCCAAAGCATCTGCCTGGTCCCGGAAAGTCTCAAAAGAGGGAACAACTGGCAAGCAAGGGGAGCAAGAATCAGCAATGCAGCAATGAATGAAAGTACACTGGTGACTACCAGTGCATACTGAGCTCTTGGCTAAGAGAGCGCGGCACTCCCGCAGCTTCTGCTCCTTCTCCTCTCAAACTTCTCAGTGTTCTTTTTTTCGTGCATATTTTTCCAATCTTCGTTCAACCGTTCTTCCAGGCTCAAAAGCCAACCTCGCGCAACTGCTCTTCCAGCCGTCGCGCTGCTTCTCGACGAGCCTGCAATTGCAGCAGCACAGATCAGCACAGGCTCACCCGGCTCATGTCCTGTGAAACTGAAATTCTCATGGAAGGCCCCCCCCCGAGCCCACCTCTGCCTCAGCCTCTTTCTGAGCGGATGCCTGGGCCTGTCATCAGATTGTACAGATTCTCCAGCTTCCATGACTTCCATGTCCATGCTGTTGGAATGTGGTTCAACTTTAGTTTAAGAGATGTTGTTTTGCAGAGCCTCGTTCGCCGCAGCTGTCCGGTCTTTTTGCCGCTTCCTGGCACCTGACCCATACTCAGCACATGAGTGCCCACTCTTGGACAGAGATGTCTTATACACGTACGTTGCCTCACACGACAAAACAGCTCATGGCCTTGACTGCTCTTGGCAGAAGGGACCCAAACCGCGGTCTCCGTTGGCCGTTGCTTGAGGTAGTTGTCCTCTGCTTCCTGCTACTCAGCTAGGCAGCTAGTCCATTCTCGAAAAGCAAAGAGAGAACAGAGCTGTTGTTTGCTTTCTCCAAACAAGCCGGACAGAACCTGGCCGCAAGACTTGTAGAAGCTCTGAGCTTTTGACACCTGCTCACTTTTGCCAATGCGTTGGACCCAGCCGAGTCAAACCCTCCTCTGAGGGCTCTGCCGGACGCGTTTCCTTCGAACCAGTGCGGGACGATGACGTCCCAGCACCATCCTGATTCTGGAGTGACACATCAAGAATCTCATGTCAACAAAGCTATGCTAACACGTCAGGGATGCACCGCCCCAAAAATGTAAAACAAAAACAAAAGCCGGAGTCAGAACGAGACACCCTGGCGCTAGGAAACCAAGCGAATTGTGTTTTCATCGTCCTGTTAGCTTTGTTGAAATTGTACCTCAGTTTGTTTGAGTTTGTTTTGCATGGGCATCTACCAGGGGAGCCTTGAACCTCAGGCCAAGTTTGCTACAAAAACACACGTCCTTTGGCTACCGTGCCAATTTTCATGCATGATACAATCGCTAGTGCTGCGGTGCATGCACAACGAAGGCTCCGAGGGCAGAACGTAGTAGCTCGTGCCTTGGTGGGGAAGCATGTGCGATTTTTTCCACATCGCGCATGTGCAGATCAAGGACATGGACCTGGAGCAGCTGACGATGGTTCCGATCCAGCAACCTGAGTAGTAGGTTCATTTGCTTCTGTAGATGGGTCAATACCTGCCCACTTGCTCCCAACACGCACAGACAAACCCATCCCAAGGCTTCCAGAGTTCAACGAAGCATCAATCAGTCACGCTGTGGCCATGATCCGACCATTCTATGTTCGGAGAGAACTGGCCAAACCAATCTACAGGCCGTGGCCCCTCAGACCTTCCTGCAATTTGTCTGCACATGCTCCCTTCATGCCATTGCATGACGTTGCAAGACGTCCTCGACTCCAAGGGTTGAGTCCATCTAAGTACAGCACATTGGCTTGCGTAGCCTGCGGATATCGTGGCTATCTCGACATATCGCGACTGTGTCAACTGTAGCGTGTGCCAGTACTTGGTCACAGAAGGTGCAACGATGCACAATGCCAGCGCCTCCCTGGATCGTACGTTCTCCAGCGCCTCCACAGCTTTGCTCTGAAGTCGCTTCTCCTGCTCATGTGCCACAAGTTGCAATAAGTTGCACGCGGTTTGCCCTCAAAGCCCTCGAACTTCGGCCTGCAGAGGCTTCAGCGCCAGCTCTCGCACCAGGTCGTCGATGCTCTCGATGACCTGCAACAGACATCCCCCGAGGCCTCGGGCCGAAGGTGTAGAGGTTGTGAGAACAGGCACCCCGCTCAGTTGAAGCCCGCTTTCCACCCCCCACGCACCCCACCACCCCCCCCACCCCCCCCCCACCCCCCCCCCCCCCACCCCCCCCCCACCCCACCCCCACCCCCCACCCCCACCCCACCCACCCCCCCCCCCCCCCACCCCCCCCCCACACCGCCCCCCCCTTCTCCCCCCCCCCCCCCGGCCCTGGCTCAACTTTACGATCAACCGTCTCAACCCTCAACCTTGAACCTTGAACCCTAAACCCAAAAAAACCTAAACCCCAAACCGTGAACCTTGAGCCCTAAGCCCTCAACCCCAAACCATAAACCATAAACCCGGAACCCTAAACCCTAGACCCAACCCTTATTGCTTGGGGTCACGTGGATGCGCTGGGCCGGGCCGAGGTGGGTCGCGTAGCGTTAAAATTAATGACGTCCATCTCCGCTGAGCGACGAATGGCCAGCAGAACATGTGCCCGACATCATCTAAGAATGCCCGCTCGAGAACCCCGAGAGCTCACTGGCAAAGGTTATCAAAACACAAAAAGTACATATACATATATACATATATATATATATAGATGTATTTATATTGATATCTGCGGCCCGGTGGGCCCCCCTCTCCCCCCCCAACCCCTGCCGCCCCTGTCTTGTGGTTGTGGGTTGGTTTTAGGGTTTAGGGTTTAAGGCTGTGTAAGGTTTAGGGTTTGGATTTAAGGTCTAGGGTTTAGGGTTTAGGGTTTAGGGTTTAGGGTTTAGGGTTTAGGGTTTAGGGTTTAGGGTTTAGGGTTTAGGGTTTAGGGTTTAAGGTCTAGGGTTTAGGGTTTAGGGTTTAGGGATTAAGGTTTAGGATTTAAGGTTTAATTTAAGTTAGGGTTTAGGGTTTAGGGTTTAGGGTTTAGGGTTTAGGGTTTAGGGTTTAGGGTTTAGGGTTTAGGGTTTAGGGTTTAGGGTTTAGGGTTTAGGGTTTAGGGTTTAGGGTTTAGGGTTTAGGGTTTAGGGTTTTAGTTAGGGTTTAGGGTTGTTTTAGGTTTAGGGTTTAGGGTTTAGGGGTTTAGGGTTTAGGGTTTAGGGTTTAGGGTTTAGGTTAGGGTTTAGGTTTTCGGGTTTAGGGTTTAGGGTTTCGGGTTTCGGGTTTAGGGTTTAGGGTTTAGGGTTTAGGGTTTAGGGTTTAGGGTTTAGGGTTTAGGGTTTAGGGTTTAAGGCTGTGTAAGGTTTAGGGTTTGGATTTAAGGTTTAGGGTTTAGGGTTTAGGGTTTAGGGTTTAGGGTCCAGCATCTCAAGTCCAAGCGTTCACCAGTCAAGCGGAAATATACCCGCGCATACCCGCGCGCCCAAAGAATCCCATAACATGTAAAATATGTAACATAATTCTTTCTTTCGACAGGACAGACAATGACAACAACAACAACAACAACAACAACAACAACAACAACAACAACAACAACAACAACAACAACAACAACAACAACAACAACAACAACAACACCTTGTCGGGTGAAACTGCTTCCTTTGCAATTCGACGTCAGAAATGCTACAAAACTACAGCCACATAAAACCCTTCAGATAAACTGTAACGTCAATGAAGCAGGGCCCCGAAACCCTGAACCACAATCGTGTCGATGATGGCTACGTTTAGGCCCTAAACCGTCCATTAGGGTTCCGATAATGATTCTGGTTTTAGGCCCCCTAAACCCTCAACAATTATCCTTTCGATTAAGCTTCCGGCATGAGGCCGTGTTCAGGCCCCCTGAACCCTGAACCATAATCGTCAGATTATGGTTCCGGGTTTAGGCTCTAAACCATCAGCTATGGGTTTGATTAGGACGCCGGGATTTGGGGCCCTAAACCCGACACCATGATTCCGGATTTGGGGTCTAAACCGTCGATGATGGTTCTGACCGAAAAAAGACTAGGGCTTATATATGGATATACAATGTAGACAGGGAGGGTTTCGGGTTTAGGGTTTAGGGCTTAGGGTTTAAGGTCTTAGCTTTAGGCTTTAGGGTCTACAGTTGCCCCCCCCCCCCCCCCCCCCCGCTGTGGTGTGGTTGTGGGTTGCCTTTAAGTTTAGGGTCTAGGTTAGGATTTAGGGTTGAGGGTTTTGGGTAGCGGAGTATTTGTTGTGGCTTCTAAGCCATTGTTATGTTTTTGCAATGAGCAGAAATAGCACCATTACGAAAAAATGGGCTCTGCTTACGTTTATGAACTTAAACGTAAACTCTGTTTTCCTTGATAGTTTCAAGATTGAAACCATGTGTTTTAAACACAGCATTGCGCATCGTGGCTTTGCTTCGTAACAACGTGAACGCCCTCTAACTCAACAACACGATCTTCTGGGCTCTAACAAGTTCAAGCGGTACATCACGTCGCTAACTTGGTGGTCAGATCTATGGGTTAAACTTCTTATGCGACCATGTATTTTGATGTAAATGAAAAATACAACTCGAATCACAACTCCGTGGCCTTTACACAGAACATAGGGGTTATTGGGGGGGATCTAAATTTAGGCGACACAAAGAAAAGCTTCCTAGACATTTAAGCGGACGGGGCATGTCTCTGGTCGCAGGACCCAAGAGTTGTTGCAAAGAATTGAAAACTTACGACGGTAAACTGAATCGCCTATAAATGCATAATGTACGGGTTATAGGGGAATCTCAACCCCAATATCCACAACGGAAAACCTTAAAGCCCAAACCACAAACCCACTCAAAGGACTCACGACATCAACGTCTTGGGAAGCACTCCGGAAAAAACATCTGACAACAGTTCATATTTGATGTGATTTCTATGGTTTTCGGCCCAGGGTTCAGGGGTTGCGGTTTAGGTCCTCGCATTGAAGATGTCAGAAACACTTCTCTGTGGGATCTTCTCAGGAAATCGAAGATTGAAGACTCAAGATCGTTCAGAAAAACCATTCTGGAGTCTTCAATGTGAGGACCGCAATTTCTTCATAGTGACATTTGTATAATTTGAATCTTTGGAGGTCCTTAAACCGAAGAGTCCAGAACAACTTTCTGAGGGGTCTTCAATTCTCAATCTTCAATTTGAGGACCGAAGCTACACCCCAAAGTTTTCCCCTTCCCCGGACTTGAGCAGCTTGCTGAGGTCCGTGCCTGCGCAGGATGAGAAAACAAGCAAAAAAAGTGGATCAAGGCCCTCCCCAGGGTCTACGGTCTCCCCGCTCCCCCCCGCTCCCCTCCGAAAACCGGGGCTTTAAGACCCTTAAACCCTAAGCACTAAACCCGAAAACCTTCAACCCCCAAGCCTAAAAACAAAAATATAAACCTTAAACCCTGCAACCATACACCCGACAACCCTAGAGCCTAAACCCAAACAAAACCTAAGCCCTACACCCTAAAACCCGACACCCTAAAAGGGGGGGGCCCAAGAGCCCGAAAGGGCGCAACCATGATCACATGCATATTGACCCCATATTGAAGTTCAATACAGAATGTTGAAGATCAATATTGGGGCGGGATCCAAGATTCAAGATTCAAGATGCCCAGGAAAACTTTCTCAGGCATCTTGAAGCTTGAATCTTGGATCCGGGTCCAATATTGAAGTTCAATACGGAATACTGAAGTTCAAGATTTCCAATGCTGAACGGCAGTCATTTCATGTGCTTGCGCCATAAAGAGGCCCTAGGAGAGCCCTTAAATCCTCAAAACTAACCGTATTGCCCAAATCCTGTGTCGCTAGAGCGGGATCCCTAAATCCCTGAACCCTGTTCCCTAAACCCGAAAGAGCAGGGTCCCTAAACCCTAAGCACGTTTCGATAATTCCTTGAAGCATATTGGCCAAGCCCTGAACCGAATCTTCGTCCCTAAATCCCAGGGAGGGCCCCTAAATCCTAAACAACTAAGCCTATTCCCTAAAGCTTGTCGCTGAATCCTAAAGAGAGGGATCCCTGAATCTTATTCCCTTAATTTGATTCCCTTAATCCAATTCTCTAAGCCCCAAAGACGGGCATCCTTAAATCCTAAAGAGGAGAGCCCCTAAATCCTAACAAACAAATCCTATGTCCTAAATCCTTTTCGCTAATTCCTGTAATCTTATTCCACAAACCCCATTGCGTAAACCCTAAAGCGGGTGGTCCTGAGTTCCTGCAGAATAAGACCCCATGCAACTACATCTTTCGCTAAGAAGCGGGATTCCTAAATCGAAGTCCCATTCCCCAAGCCCTAAACTCAAGCCCTACAAAGGGGGGCCCTAAAATCCTGAAGAGAAGAGCCCGCGCCCTTAAACCTTCAACAACGAACTCTATTAAGCAAATCGCGTCGCTAAATCCTAGCGCGATCCCTAAATCTGATTCCCTTCATGTTACTTGCTAAATCCTATTCCCAAAACCCTACTTCGAAATAGCAGCCGAAGGAGATGACAGATATGAAGGACAGCTATGAGGACAACCTATGGGCCTAACGAGCCTCGGTGCTTCTGAACCTTTTATGTGTTCAAAAGGCCATTGGCTTCTGCATTTGAGTTGTATTAATGTCAGTTAATTTGTGTGGTTTCAAACACGACGACCGGTTAATAGTTTGAGTATATTAGCAAAGTTAAATATCCTTCAATTTCAATCGAAATCGTGAAGTTGTTCGCATTTGAATTAGTGCAGAGGAACGCACATCATGATCAAAAGTACCTGATTGTAACAATTAAGTTGAAGCAACATGAATCACCATTTGGCAATGATTTTCTTCAGATAGCTGACCCCTGGAAATGTGGATTTGTGTCTGCTGCGACGTAGAATAGCAATCCGGAAAATGACGCAACACAATACTTTCAGATCATTTTGGCTGGGGCACTTCACGAAGCGTATGTTTAAGGGTTGTATTTGTGTCCGCTGCAACCTAGATCAGCGATATCCAAAAGATGTGGTGCGTAGCAACACAAGACTTTCAGATTATTTAGGCTAGGGCCATTCACAAAGCATATTTTCAGAGGTTTGAAGCCGAAAACGGTGGATCAATGGGGGGAAGCACATATATGTATATGCTCCATATCTAGAAAAAAAAAAAACATGTTTTTCAAAAAAGTACTTGTTTTGTTGTATCACATCTATGCACTTCTTTCTCTACGTATAAGGTGCATAAACATGAGTCAAGCACATTGGTGAAAGGAGGCACAGTGCCTCCTCGAGCGAGGCAGCGCCCATCTCCTCGCACCAGGCGAGCACCGCCTGGCTCGCGACGTGCCCCGCTAGTTTGAAGCAGAGCGCAACAGCACACAGAACGCAGAGGGTGTTCGCTTTCAAACATCTCAATAAATGAAGTGAATCTGCCGCCCCAGCTCACCCCGCCCTCCCTGCCCTGCCTGCGTGTGGTCTGTGAGGTTCAAATGGCCCAGCCAAAGAGCTACGTCTTTGTTCAAGCTCTCTGCCTCCGAATCCTGACACCAAGACAAGCGGCCAGTGAGCAACAACACCAGTCCCAGCAGTATCCTCGTGTGTGTCCGCCGGCTCCTCAATCTGCTCTGCACCGGCTTCACCGTTGCTAGCGTCGTTGTCGCAAGCTTCAGTGGCTTCTTGACTTGCCTTCTGCTTCGCACTTTGGGAACTTTAGGATGTTGACATCGACCCCTGCACATTCCAAAAGTTCACAAGAAATGGCCTCCAGGCGGGTAGGACTTTCGACAACACTGTTTTCAGTGGGGCCTGCGCAGTGTCACGTTCGGGCGTGCAGATTGCATGTTCAACTTGTGTGAGGCAGCCTGCGGTGGTGTCCGTGCCTGACATGTCAGAAGTTGTCACTAATGAAAATTACACATCATTCACCCAACATCTCCACATTCCCAAGCCCTCCAAGCGCACCCCAGTCGTCGACGGTCTCAATGTGCTCCGGCTGGGCTGGAGCCTGCCAAGCGTCCTGCACTCGGCGCTCCCCTTGCAAACCGGCGAGTGGCTTCTTGCACTTCGCACCGGGCACAGGTTCAGGGCTCCAGCCACCTCGTCCGCCTCAGCCGCTGCCGGCGCAGCATTCCACAAGTTCTCCACCGCAGAACTGGGTGGACCTCAGGCTCGGGTGTTTGCAGTTTCCGACGGCGCTTTGCAAAGGACATTACAACTGGATTGAGAATACACACCACGCGACTGCCGAACAGAACGGCACGATTCCTAACTTTTCTCGCAGCAAGTAAAGGCTTACTCTGTCAACTGACACCACGGCTCAGTCGATCCTGAATCTGACGCAGGTTGACCAGACCTTCCACGCGTGGCCAAAGGTCCCTGCTCTCAGTAGCTTCTAAAGCCGTGTCGGATGTTTCTGATGTATCCGATGTGTCCGGATCCCAAGCTCCAGGAGACTCCGCAGCTCGAGGCTTCTCAGGCTTACCGTGAGTGCACGTTCGGCGCAACAGCCATTGAGACATGTCCTCCAAGCTTAAACGCTCGGTAGTGATTGAGTTTGCCCACAGGTGCTCTGATAGATCCAGCCAAGACTCAAGCTGCAAGTACGGAAATGTCCCCAGTAATGCTTCTAGTTTGCCCGCAAGTCCAACCCCCACTTTGCGGCAGGAGGTCTTGTTCAAGACCTGCCCAACGAGATCTGCGTGCCGCGAATCTAGGCGGTCGCACTGAAATGTGTACAGGGCAGAGCCGCTTGCGAGGTGAAGGGCATGCACTCGGCATGCATCCGAATCCACTGCGATGCCAAAACATCGTTCGCCCTGAAAGCGTGCCAACTCAACTCCTTCAAGTCTGTGCTGCTCTGGCAGAAGCAGCCTCCTCCTTTCACTCCTTTCACTCCTTTCACTCCTTTCACTCCTTGGACTTGTGCAGGCAAAGGGTCTGGTGAAGTGGCCGTGCCAGAGGTGCAGGAAAAACAAGAGGACGAAATGGCGCAAGAGCTTTGAGAGGTTCCCTGTCTGATGCATAGCTGACGGCATGCAATGTGAAATCAACGAGCGTCATCTGCAGTCCGCACTTGGCTGATCCCGCTCATCTTGAAAAGCTGCAAACTTCTGTGATGCCAAGGGCCAAGGACTGCACCCTTTGCCCAGGCAGAAAACGTTCCTGAAGGACCTGACTTGGCTCGACATCCTAGCCTAGCCGCTAGCCGTAGGACACAATGCCAAGTTCGAGGCGCGCTGTCCTTGCATCTACTGCTTCCTCGCACAGGAATGTTCTTTCCAGTACTTACATGGCTTGAAGCATATTGAAGCAGCGTCCTCTGCCAAAGCACCTGATGATTGGGAGCCGCCTCCCGAGGAAGGCCGGTTTGCACGACTCATCGCATGAAAGAAACGCAACCTTTTTTATCTGTGCTTACACTTTTGGCACCTTTCGACCATGCTGACGGTCTTGCACTTCCAGCGGCTGAACCATTGCCAGTTTGCCTGTAGGAATGGGCAGTTCTAGGCGCCATGATATCTCCTGATTGTCAAGCCAAAAAGCTCATGGAAGTGCTGCAGACTCATCGGGGTTGCGCGCTTGGCACCTGGACATCAGAAGCAGCAATCCTTTCCTGAAAAGTGCTACAGACTGCTGCTGATCACGCCTCTTCCTTTCCCTCTCCCGCGGTTGGCTCCGACCTAACACAGCAGCTCAAGTGCACACATGTGCACCTGTAGAACTCCATCACAGCACGTCCAAGCTACCAACATCGCTTGTCGCCTGAGTTGTATCAGCTATCTGGAATACAGGCTGTAAGAAGTGGCCTTTTGCAACTTTGATGCCTTTTGCAGCAAACGCAACGACATGGCCCCATGCAACCAGTGAGAAAACACAGGCTAGCTTTGTGATTCTCCTCTGACGCCTCCTCGAACGTCTTCACAATGCTAAAGTCTGTGATATTCCATCCCAATCCGCACGATGTGCTTGGTGTTGTCACTACGAGGCCAACGTTCTAAACGCGGTGATCTTTATGCAATCAACTCAGAAGCGGATCCTGCTGAGCTCGGATAACGTGACCACACTTGTTGGCACATTGAGACGTTCTAACCTCTGAGCCAGTGCTTACAACATGGCCACCCAAAACAATCTCCACATAACCGCCACCAGCACAATGTCATCGGCGTCTCCCGTTCACAAAAGCAGCTATACGGTTTAGGGGATGTTCAAAACTGCAAAGACAAGGCTTCATTGGTTTTACACGTTGCAAAATAAATGCCAAACCTGATCCAGCAACCAAGCATATAGACGTTCAACAAGGCCTTCAACGAGAAAAGCGGGCTTGGAGCGACACATTCTCCGCCATCCCCTCTGACAAGATGCCATGTTCGCTTGGACAGATTTGGCAAGGTTCCGGGCTTCGGGATTTGGGTGCGGAGTTGAACCTCCCCTTGTATCTTGTGTGGATTTGGAGCCAACACAAGTGAACACTGGATCATGCACGTTAACCCTAACCTAGGTTGAGGTTTGGGTTAACCCGAACCCCAACCGGGTTGGAGTCCGAGTTCAACTCAAACCCTAATCTGAGGTAGAGTTCAGGATAACAGATAGCCGAACGGGTTAACTCCAACCTTAACCCCTCCCCGAAGCAGGACTGGGGTTAACCCCAACATCAATCCTCCTCCCAACTCCTCGGGTTGGAGTTCGAGCTAACCCTGACTCCAACCTGATCTGGGGTGAGGGTTCGGGTTTTCCAAACCCCAACCTTACCCGTCTGAGGTTGAGCAGTTTCCGGACCGAGAGGTTCGGTTAACCCCAGTCCCAGCCTCTTGCCTAAGCTCCTTTTCTCAGGAGCCAGGGTTAAAGTTGGGTTAACCCCAACCGCGCGCAAGATGCCATTGAAAGCAGGCGCTGAAGTCTTGGCGGTCTCGCGGCGACATTAGGACCACGGGTCCAAGGCCGCGAGTGCGCTGCCGTGACGCCGTGGCTCCAACAAAGCTAGCTTATTCTGGAAGAAGCGGAGGCTTTGCACGTCACAAAAAATGAGGATCCCATAAGTAGGTCCGGGAGTGGTGCGCCGCAGGGCACCAACTCGCTTAGCAAAAAGGCTCGGAATTCGAGCGAAGACTCGGAAGTCTGACCCGCGCCCTCGACTACAACTAGAAGGACCAAGACGCAGAAAGAGTTATCCGCCGAGGCCTGCGACAAGGAATGCCACTGGCAGCTGTTCAGACTAAGCACGGGGCAGTTTCGAGAAACGCAGCACGATAAATGCAACAGCTGGTCCCTAATGTCACCCGCTGCGACGTCCTCCGCTGGGAATTGCTGAGGAAGCGGATGCTTACTTCATTTGCAGACAATTTGCCAATTAGAGACGATCAGTGTCGAGCGTGCCTGCGTCAATGCAAGGGAAGGGAACTTACCTACGCGCAACCAAGCTGTTGCGGTTTGTTTTGTCGTATGAAACAACAGCTTGCGTGGCTAGCTTATGGCTCTTAGCCTCCCAGCCCCGCAAGGAGGTCTTCTGATCGAGTCAGCCTATGACCTCTTGTTTTTTTTTTACCGGGATCTTGACTGTTCTTTCATTGCGCCTCTACCGCAAGCCCTGGACTATTCCTTCTGAGCTACGAGTGGTCACTACGTCTCATCTGCAGGAAAGCAGCTGACATGATCTAAGAAGCACGACGCACATTTATTTCTGCCAGGCTCACGCCGAGTGCAATGGGAAGAGTCCGTGTTTCGAAGCACAGTTCGGGATGTCCCACTGCGCAAGTGCACGCCAACGGTGAGCACTTCGGAACATCATGACGCACGCAACATCACGTGTTGCACGCTCTCCAAGGTTCCAACGCTGACCTTGCACAACGCTGAGAACATCAACTTCGAACCTTCTTCCCACGGTATCACGCACGACCCCCCTCAAGGGTTCGTCTGCAATGTTGGACGCAGTGTTGATGCAGCTTTCATCATCCAACATCCTCCTCGACAGCCTCCGTGCTGAGCGGAAAATTCATGTCGGCCAGCAAAGTCTGAGGCTCGAAGAATGTTGCATGTCAGCCAAGTGAACGCTCCCAACCATTTAGACCTCAACGTGCACTTCAATTGATAAGGGCCCCACCCTTGACTGCCGGCGCTGCAACATCCTGCACTTTACATCAGTAGCAGGAGGCCGTTCTTGTGGGTTTTTCAACTCGGTGTGAAACGGATCGCCAGAAAAAGGCAACAAAACCAAGAACAAGCCAGTCTACGCGCCAAGTTTGTGTCTGATCCTTGAAAACTGTTGTTGTACACCATGAAAAGGTGAAGACGTCGAATCTGAAACTCTAGAAAATGGATATAGCCGGTGAGGCTTCAAGTCAGGAATCCATTGCAACACCCGAACAGAAACACAAGGCTAAAGGGGATACGAGGGACAACCCCAAACCCCTAACAGCTCTTAAAACCCCACTCGCACTCCATTTTGTTCCTTGAGCCAATTCGGAAAGTTCGTCGTGTAGAAGCTGACTGAGACATGTTTGTTGCCAGCTTCATCGCCAGCTCCCGTGTGCACGCAAACGGAAAAACAAGTTCTCCAACAGTCTTTGCCCCCAAACCGCGTTCATTTTGAGAAGAGCATCATGAGCGCAGCTTTGCACACGACCATCCAAAGCATCATAAAGTTGACGGGCCACACACAAACACTCCTTCTTTTCAGTAGAGCAAGCTGCTTGCCCTGAATCCCAAATGTTGCAGGTTCCTGCACAGGTTATGCCAAGCTTAGAAATGTCTTCTGCAGGACGGACAGTTAGAGCATTAGAGCAACTACATGGCAGGGTGCGGAGATGGCCCGTCCAAGCGCCGACTCACACGCGTCTTTATGCATGACGCTGCAGCAAGGCATGCACGTGGCATGCATGTGCCTGATTGTTTGGATGCTTTCAATTTTGCGGAGACACGCAAAGCATGCACCACATGTTTGGGTCGGGCGCATCGGCACCAACATTGCCATTGGGGGCTCGGCACATGCAAGGGTCATACGGTTGGCTTCAAAAAAACCTGATCAGGAGCTTTTTCCAACTTTTGCGGGCTGCCCGTGGAAAAACCACTGAAAAACATGGTATCGTGCGGCCACATTTGAGACCAAGAAACAACAAGAACATTGGAACGCATCACAAGTGGACTTCAAGGGAACTTTAAGGGGGCTTCAAGGGGGACCTTTTTGTTTCATTTTTGGTTGACCATTCAAGGCGCCCGTGGAATTCTTTGACCATGCAGTAGTAAACCATGCCGCAGTTCCCATCACATCCTGGCCTGGAGAAGTCAAAGCAGACACACCTTCCGTCTTGCGTTCAAGCGCTCTCACGCTTCCCTTACAACCCTTTAGGTCCTTTCCTTTCTTGTCCTTGTTCTTTTGATCGCACGTCCTTTGTCATCTCTTTGCGTGTGCCTTTGCCCCAGAGGTGTTACCTGTGCCATTGTCCAGCCAGAGTGAAATACTGTTCTTTTGTGCACTATGTGTCACCCGAAGACTTGCGCAGGAGGCGGGAATTACAAAAAGCTCTCTTGATTGTTTCTTTTCTGGCGGTTTCAATGGCATTTGATCCATCCCGCCCCTTCCCGGTGACCAGGACCTGCAGCAAGTGCACCGGTCCAAGCAAGTAGTTTGCATATCCCAGCCAAGCATCTGGCCCCATGCCTTGGAAAAAGATGTTCTTGTGCTTGGATGGCAAATGCCAGCTCCAAACAACGAGGCCAAGCTGCCCAGCCATATTGAGCGCAGAAGCTCAAAGACAAAATCAGGCAGCCCGTCAAATAAAAGAACCATCAAAGTCGACGATGGATTAAGTAATGGTCATACAATTGAAAACTCCATGCAAGACAAAGCTACTCGAAAAAAGGCAGCTTGCACGAGCAAGTGCAGTCCGACTGGACACCAAATTTTGCACACAAGTAAAAGACAGTCCGCATTTTTGTTTCTGCCTCCGTTGCCCAGAAACTTAACCTTTCCAGACAAAAAAAAGCAGCTCAAAGTCAAGAAGCGTTGCCTTAGAGTTGTGCCAATGCTGCGGGATCAGCAAACCACCTGCGGTGAATGTCAACAAACAAACAAATTATTAGAACTTTTTTCGCGTGAGTTGGAAAGATTTGCTTCTGCGCCGCTGTAAGCGGCAAGATAAGGGATGCCCTACCTTTCGGCGATTGAAGCCTTCGAAGCCGGTCAAAGGGAGGGGGGAGGAAAGGGGAAGGAGGAAAGGGAAAGCCTCCTTCGGCCTCGCTCTGTGCTGAGGGTTTGTAAGGGTTGGTATTGGCCGGAAAGGATTCAGATGGAGGTTACCCGATCTTCGCGCTTTTCCCATCTGAAGGCAACCAATGGTAATCAGCCTGCTGGACATGGCAGACCTGCTTTTGTTTACATCCACGTCTCCTGCAAGGGCTGGGGTCTGTCCGTGCACACAGACAAGGCGGAACCTTGCAGATGTTCAGGTCCTCGCGGCATAGTTTGAAGATGTTGGCTCTCACTGTCTGGTGAGTGGTTTGTATGGGCACTTGCTGGGGCAAGGCGGCTCTGGCGTCTGAGGATGGTACATGTGCTAGCTGCTGAGTACGGGCCACCGAAAGAGACCTGTGGTAAGACAAGCGATGAAAGGAGCCGAACTCCTAAACTCTCGGACAGGCTAGCTCACGCGGACGCCACGCAGAGTATGTGTCACTATCTTCAGATGTTGGAGCCAAATTGCCTCGCCGTGTGACGTGAGATGTGGTGTTTGGATTCGGCCTCAAGCACTGGAAGGCCTGCAACAACAAATCCGAATGAAAACTGTGGTCCTAAGACACGCGGAGCAGCTGCTTATACGTGGCACCGCGGGGGTCACGTAGAGATAGAGGGCTTGCCAGCAAGGGAACTCTGTCTAGAGATAGCCCTGGCTCAGTGAGGAGCTGAGGGCCTGGCTGCGCAGATGCAGCGGAATGGTTGTTCGGCCTCGCCTCCGCTGAGGGAACAACAGTCAATGCTTCTCACTGGACAAGCCTTTTTGTTCAATGTTTTCTTTGTTTTTTGTCCGGATGATTTCTTGGTTGAGTCGCAAGCTTTCAGAGAGAGAGTTTCGAGAAACCACGTCGACGTTCGACGTTTTAGGTCAAGAGGTCGTGTGTGTCATGGAGTCTGGGTGTGTGTCATTTTGTGGGTGCAAAGTGGCTTTGTGTGTTTGCGTGTCCGGCTGGGTTCTGCTGGCTGTTCAAGTGTGGAAGTACGCGGGTGTTGAAGGGTGTGTGATTTGGAGAGACAAAGAGGTTGAGGGGTGACGGCTGTGCTGAAGGTGAAGTTTGGGTTCCTCGCACACTTGTGTGGAAAACGAAGGTGAGACCGAAACACGGGGGAAAACGGCCAGGCACGCTGCAGACAGTGCAGGCCAACGTCGCACTGCAAGCGGCATCCTTACAGTGGTGACAGGAGCGTCCCGAACAATAGCGGTGTGCTCGAGCCCAAGCTTGCAGGTTTTCGGGGATCGGCAAGCTGAGCACAACAGGATTTTCTTCGCAGGTAGAATCAGGTAGAAAAGATTTGGCCCAACCCTGGTGGATCTGCCTGGACACAAATAACCAGAGGCATCAGTGTCGTAAAGCTCATTGACTGGTGCTACTGAGAAACTGTCAGTAGGACTGTGGTGCGGCGCAGTGCAAGTTGAAGAGCAGCTGTTGGTGGCTGCTCCCCGGAAAACCAATAGTCCAAGATCAAAGGTAAGGACAAAGGCTTCAAAAGGCTTTGAAGGGTCAAGAATGAAGGCTTCGAAGGCTTCGAAAGGTGAGAACGAGGGGCTTCGAAGGCTTCGAAGGTGAGGACGAAAGGGGCTTTACTTCAAAGGCAAGGACAAGGGGAAGATCTTGGAAGGCTTGGAAGGGTGAGAGTTTGGAGCACCAAAAGGTGTCTTTTTGATACTTGACAGAAAACAAAAAAAAATAACCAGAGAATGTTTTTTTACCAAGATTTAAAAGAAAATAAAAGGGTGTCTTAGACTATTTTTTGCAGGAAACTTAAAAAAATAAACCAGAGGTGTCTTGCTTGCAGGAAACCCAAAAAAAATAAACTAGAGGGTGTCTTGCACTTGCAGGCCTGTCCGACTTTGGGGCGCGGAGCCAAGCATTCTGCAGGTCGGAGTCGGAGCAGATAAAGTCTGAGAATGAAGCAGAGACAAAAAAGGTTCCAGACAAAATTTGTTCGTTGACCTGTGTCTGTCTGTTCTGTGTCTGTCTGTCTTGTCTGTGTCTGTGTGTGTGTCGTGTGTCTGTGTCTGTCTGTGTCTGTGTGTGTCTGTGTGTGTCTGTGTGCGTGTCTGTGTGTGTGTGTCTGCATGCACAGAGTGCATGTTGCATGTATGTGTGCATGTATGCGTGTTTGCGTGTATGCATGTCTGCGTATGTGTGTACGCGTGTATGCATGTAGGCATGTGTGCATGTAAATTTGTGTACGTCTGGCATGTGCGGACAGAGAAACAGTGGGGTTTTGGGAGGACTGTGCTTGATGAGAAAGAATGTTCGCACAGAGAAGCAGCGGGGTTTTGGGGGGACTGTGCTTGTATGAGAATTTTCGCACAGAGAAGCAGCGGGGTTTTGGGGGGGACTGTGCTTGCACGAGAATTTTCGCACAGAAAAGCAGCGGGGTTTTGGGGGGACTGTGCTTATATGAGAATTTTCGCACAAGAAGCAGCAGGGTTTTGGGGGGACTGTGCTTGTATGAGAATTTTCGCACAGGGAAACAGCGGGGTTTTGGGGGGACTGTGCTTGTATGACAATTTTCGCACAGAGAAGCAGCGGGGTTTTGGGGGGGACTGTGCTTGCATGAGAATTTTCGCACAGAGAAGCAGCGGGGTTTTGGGGGGACTGTGCTTGTATGAGAATTTTCGCACAGAGAAGCAGCGGGGTTTTGGGGGGACTGTGCTTGTATGAGAATTTCGCACAGAAAAGCAGCGGGGTTTTGGGGGGACTGTGCTTCTATGAGAGTATTCGCACAGAGAAGCAGCGGGGTTTTGGGGGGACTGTGCTTGTATGAGAATTTTCGCACAGAGAAGCAGCGGGGTTTTGGGGGGACTGTGCTTGTATGAGAATTTTCGCACAGAGAAGCAGCGGGGTTTTGGGGGGACTGTGCTTGTATGAGAATTTTCGCACAGAGAAGCAGCGGGGTTTTGGGGGGACTGTGCTTGTATGAGAATTTTCGCACAGAGAAGCAGCGGGGTTTTGGGGGGACTGTGTAAAATTCCAGGCCCGATTGGGCAGGATTTAAGTGCAAGCGGGCACGCTTGCCTGCACACGGCAAGCGGTGCCGCAGTAAGCAGGCTCGGGAACGTTTGCCTGCACACGGCAAGCGCCGCCAACGCCGCAAGCGAGCGTCGTTCCAGGGAGGGCCCCCCCCGGGTGGAAAAAAACCATTTGCCCACGAAGGGGGTTAGGGTTTAGGGCCCCCCTGGGGTGGAAAAAACCATTTGCCCACGAAGGGGGTCAGGGTTTAGGGTCCCTCCGGGTGGAAAAAGGGCGTCAGGGTTTGGGGCCTCCCGGGTGGAAAAAAACCATGTGCCCACAAGGGGGTCAGGGGGGCCCAAAGGCTCGGTTTTGATCAAAAACCCAGAAAACGAGAGCCACCCAGAACCGTCGATTTCAGAACTAAAAAATCGCATTTTGAACTGGGATCTGGGCCGATCCTGGGGTCCCCCTCATTTGGGGTGTTTTTGGAGGCACGGCCCAGGAAAAAAACCATTTGCCCACGAAGAGGGTCAGGGTTTAGGGCCCAGAAAAAAACCACATGCCCACGAAGGTCATTAGGGTTTAAATATACATAGCAAAAAGAGGGTTTAGGGTTTAGGGTTTAGGGTTTAGGGTTTAGGGTTTAGGGTTTAGGGTTTGGGTTGAGGGTTTAGGGTTTAGGGTTTAGGGTTTAGGGTTTAGGGTTTAGGGTTTAGGGTTTAGGGTTTGGGTTTTTTGGGGTTTCGGGTTTAGGGTTTAGGGTTTAGGGTTAGGGGTTAGGGTTTAGGGTTTAGGGTTTAGGGTTGAAGGTTTAGGGTTTAGGGTTTGGGGTTTGGGGTTTGGGGTTTGGGGTTTGGGGTTTGGGTTTTTGGGGTTTAGGGTTTAGGGTTTAGGGTTTCGGGCTATCCCGTTTAAGCTAGCCGCGCGTGCCCTGCTTCCCTTCTGTGTGCGCTGCCTCCTTTCCTTCTGTATGCGCCATGATTACCTCTCCACGCATTGGGGCTGAACCCTCAGCGGAGTGACGCAGTCAGTCTCTTGTTGGAAGTGTGGAAGCGTTTTTTCCTGTTTTGTTTTTGTGGCAGTCAGTGATTGGGGAAGAGTTTGTGCGTAAGTGCTGCCGGACAAGTGTCCATTTCACATTCATAAGTTCATGTTGGTGGAATTACAAAATTTGTAGCAAATTGAAGGTTTTGTGTTGACATCGGTGGCTTGCTTCTCGTCTTGCATGATTGTTTGATTGTGTAATCATTTGGCGAAATTGCTTTCGTGGATCAGCGGGAGCAGCTACACGTCAGTTTTGTTGCATGTCAAGCCGCTTTTGCAAAGCTGTGTATTCAACTTCCGCTAACAACCCACACTGGCATCAGCACTTACATGCCGGCAATGTTCGATCGCCAAGCACAATGGATTATGGTGTGCATCTCAGATCCCAGCCTCAGTTTGTCCATCTGCCGTCATGTGCCGTGATGGCCAGGTTGGTGAGACATCCGAAACAGTGTCCCACCTGGAACGGGAGTGCATGGCACAGGCGCTAGTCGCCCTGTGGCTCGTGAGCATCGCGAATTCAGCACGGCATCAAAGACCTTGCAGGAGCATGCTGGCTCAGTCCGCATAGCGGATGCCGAGAACAAAGCCGCCGCGATCAAGCTTGAGAAAGACTCGCTGACGCGGGCGCGGGCAAGTTCCCGAATACACACGTCATTGAAAGTGATGCATGTGACACAGGCACTTCCCGCAGAAAGGGAACGACACTTGCTGCAGCTGGGCCGACGTCGACGGGAGTTAGAGCTCGAGGCTACGTCTGAACTAAGTAGGTTCTTAAGACCCGCATTGCAACTTCATCCTACGGGGCATCCTCGTGATCTATAATTGCAGGTGCACACCAAAATACGCGAAGCAGAGCATCGAGCACTGTTGGAGGAGGGGTTTGGAGTTTTCGTGATGATGCATCCATGCTTATGAGTAATTGCGTAACGTATGAAGACAGTGTGTTGGTTGTGGCTTCTCCATGGACATGTGTTTCTCTGCCTCAGGTTTGTGCAGAGTGTATAGATTTGCAGTTGCTATTGGCTCTGTGGAGGAACCTTCACATCTTACCAGTTTAGGTTCATATGGTAGAGAAGTTCTAAGAAGCAAACTGTTATGGATGGATGAGGAGCAAGGTTTGGAAACCGTGCAAAAAGCCTTGCCCGCTGCCAAGTTTGACGAACTTGTACCTGGAAAGCTCGATGGTGGAATGCTAGCTGCTTGCGTTCGTTTTTGCTTCAGCAGCCCACGAGGTCTGATGCTAAAGTTCTGCAAGCGATGCTGCAACGGCAGGTGAGACTTCTGCCATTTGCGTGACAGTCCCTGTGTTTGTTGCAGACGGTCGGCATGTCAAGCTGCATGCGTGAAGCGCAATTTCAATTCCCAAGACAGCTCGCATCATGCCATATAATATGATAACAGCGACGCTAGAAGACTAGAAGCTCGAGCACATGTTTGGTCCGATGTGGTGAAGTCATCCTCTAACACAGCAGTTCTTTGACAGTTTGAGGTGGACAGCTCTCGGAGTGCCCATGTGTTACGAACGGGGTTGGCCTAGGAGAATTATCTTTTAGTAGCTGAGCACCGATGGCCTACCCTGTCCGAGGGCTCCAAGCCTCCTCCTTGCACAGCAGTGCAAGCGCCGCCGTGTCCACCGCCCCCAGCTCTGTGGGAGAGAGGCACCATGTGCAGTCTTCTCCCACATGCGGGGTGTGTCATAATCATTACTATTATTATCACCACCATTACCACTTCGGCTGCTGCCGCGGCCTTTGTGCCCCCCAATTGGCAGTGCACACTGTCCGCCCAGCCCAAGCTGCAAATCCTGCAGTGCCAACTAGGCCAGCTGGACCTGTGCCAACCGTGCCAATGTGCCCGGTCACCCAGAAAGCATCCCCGGAATCTACCTCGACCCTGCAAAGTCCGGACCGAAGTAAGACCTCGACCAACTTCCACAATGTCGGTTCTGGCGCGAAGCTCCACGCGCCCATGGCTTCCCTCGCTTCTTGTCTTAAGAAAGATAGGTAGTTTAAGCATGGTTCCCGGTGACGCGTTTTGTTTTGACGTGCTGGACACAAGAAGGTCAGCACCAAGATCCCAGTGACGTGTCCCAGGCGCGGCAACTATTGTGCTGCGAGTTTGCGTTTCGTAAATATGACATATGAGACGCCATGAGGCCGAATGTGAATCCTGGTGCGTCGGCAGCTGGAATGGCAAGCCTGTCAGACCAGCTCCCATTGTAAATGTGATGTGAAAAAAGACTGCTTTGGCTGCAAATGCGATGTTTGCTGCTGCAGTTGGACACAAGCTTCTCGGTTGCTTCGACAATGACACGGACGCCGCTGTCCCCGATCTCTCCGAACCGCGTGGAGGTGAAAATACATTTGAGAAATGTCTATTCGATGCTGTTGGCACAGGTCCTAATAATTAATGATCCTAATGCCCAGTAGTGCATCCAGTTTCTCAGCAACATCGAATCCACTTGGAGCAGGTTGAGGCAGTGGCAACGCATCCGAGGTGGGGCGTTGGGAGCGGCAGCAGCCAGCCGGGTTCATGTGACATCATTTGTTGAGCTTTGCAGATACTTGGCACCGCCACCGGCTCCTGTCGCCGCCTCGATGTTGAGATGGGTTCTACACGGTCATGTGATGTGCGTAACCGAGGCCTGCATACCCAAGACGGCTTTGAGGACTGGAATCGATGGAAGTGCAGGAGAGCTGCATTGACTTGGCGTTGTCTTGCACTGGGATGTCTGCATGTTCTGCAAGAATGTGTTCTGCAGAGATCTATCTGATCCCTGCAGAGGCCAGGTGCAAGAGGTGCAAGCATTGCCTAGCGCGCGGAGGCTTGCATTGTGTTTTGCACCATCTTTTTTTTCGCACCATCTTTTGCGCTATCTTGCACCGCAGCTGCAGTCAGGGTTCTTGGGGATGTTGGGGTGCAGGTGGCAGTTGCCCAGCGCCAGAAGTACTATAGACCTCAGCCTGGTGAATCTGGAGAAGGAGCAGAAGCCCTTGCGGCCGGGGGCCAAGGCAAAGGGGAAGCCAAGGCAAAGCCCAAGAACGTTATGTCAAGTTTTACCATCTGCACTCTCAAGGCCTTTGCTGGAGGCAGCTCGGCCATTCTTCAGCCTTACTTGCCTACATGGTGAGCTTTGTGTGAATCTGAGGCCCAAGCAGTCCAAGCACCCTGGGATCCTTACGACGGTCGACGACTTAACGTTGTGTGCGGCAGTCCTCCAGCATTGATGTTTGAATATGTTTGAGTGATGTTTCGTCGGAAGTCTTTTGGGGCACCTGAAACGTCTTGAGCGGTGCCCCCTTGCTTTTCCCCTCACAGATCCTAGCCGAACCGTGCCGGCAACTCCATTCGGCACTTGTCACAAAGAGCACAGAAACAAGAAGAGCCACAGACCACAGACAGGTAAGGCGTTCATTTGTCGCAAGATGGTTGGCTGAAGCTGTCATGCAAAGAATCGGCCGTGCATCCTCCTATGCTTGATTCACCATAACGGGTCATGCTTGCAGCACACTGCTGTGTGCAGCAGTCTGGCAATTGGCGGCGGTCAGCCAAAAGCCTAATTGGAGCTTCTTGCGAGTGCCAACAACCCATGCTGAATCACTGCACTGGGCCTGCCCAACAGAGTCCTGGCTACTTGGACACCTATAAGGGCACGGCCGCTTCGAGTTGCCCAATTCAAACATTCAAGCATCGGCGATTCAGTCATTCAAGCTTGCTCGCGATTGTGGTTCTAGGGTTGTGCGTTTAGGTTTTTAGATCTTTTTAGGTCTGTTCTTTTTGGGTTTCGGGTTTTAAGTGCATTCTTTTTTGGGGGGGGGTTAGGGGTTAGGGTGTTTTCGGCCTTAAGGGCTTTGGGGTGCAGGGTTCTATCCGGAACCCCTTCGCCGGCCTCGTCCTCCGTGTGTGTGTGCGCGAATTCTTTGCAAGTCTGCCGTTAAGGGCGAGAATCGGTTTGCTATTTAGCGTGCGAATCGGCTTCCAACCGAGATGTAGTAGCCAGCCAAGCCCAATCTCCCACACAATGCATGCCAAGCCTTGACGTAACGTGCACGCCGTGATACAATGATTCTTGGCAGATCCGTCAGTCCGTTCTTTGGATTTCACGGTGTGAGCCGCTTCGTGTTTGAAGCCAAGTGTCAAGCCTAAGCACGTCAACATTGCACGCATTGCTATGACGAGGGCACACCTCATGGCAACAACCTCCGCAACGTGTGCGCTAGCCGTCCAAGTTGATGGTTCTTTGGGTTTTGAGGCCTGAGGGTGGTTGGGGATCAGTGTCTTTAGGGCTTCAGGTGGTTGAGGGGTTTTAGGGTTTGGGGTCCGCTCTTCGCCGCCATCTTAGGTTTCCTCGCTTGTCGCGGCTGGCGTGTATTCATCCGCTCATATCCTTTCAGCTAACTCAAAACTCTGCACCGATGGTTTTCGGGCACGAATCGGCCGGTGCGCGCATCGGCCCTGTCACTGCGCCCTGTCACTGCGCGAACCAACCCTGTTTGCAAATCCGTCGTTCAGGGCTCGAGTCGCTTTGTTTAGTTGGTGTGCAACTTCGGTTTGCAACCTGTGTGCGTCCGGCTCGGGAAGGGCCGGATGAAACAAGAAACATGGCCCATGGTTGCATAGCTGGGCATGAACCCGTGCAGTCCCGACCAGTTCGTACACAGCGTTGTTTGATTTTCAAGGGGGGGGGGCACTCATTGCACTTGATTGTCATTCTCCCAACTTTTTCAAGAGATTGGCACAGCCGTCTGAGTGATGATCAGTATGAGTGGATTGCCATGAAACGATACTCCCTCGCCAAAGCCCGCAGATGTGACCTCGTGAATTAGTACATGTCCCGGGATCTAGGCCCGCCGCGCCGTTTGTGACTCTGTCCTGTTCCTCCTTGGTGATGTCGGTTGCTTTGTGTGTGTGTGTGTGTGTGTGTGTGTGTGTGTGTGTGTGTGTGTGTGTGTGTGTGTGTGTGTGTGTGTCTGTGTGTGTGTGTGTATGTGTCCGTGAAATGGCTTTGTTGTGCGCAGTGGTCCAAAATGCAGAAACATCGACGGACTCGCGTTGGCCAAAGGTCAGTTGCACAAACGATCAAGCTCCCCAATGCAGATTTTAGGAGTCCCAGCCGCCTCACAAGGGTTCTTGGCAAGGTCTGCGACCAATAGGGAAACTACCAGGGCCAGAGCCAGACGCCTCCAGACTGCTTGACACTTTGCTTGTTGAAACCCAGGGAAACTAGAGACTCTCTGTATGGATGTGTTTGAGAAAACTTGTCTCAGATTGGGTCGTCGTAAGTTGTTCCATGCTGCTCTTTGGGGCTGCCTACGCAACGGAGGCCTCCGCTTGACTCCCATCAACGATCGCCCGTTTCAGGCAGCGGGGAAGCTGGACAACACTGTTGCGCTCGTTTCCTTATGTGACTCTAAGTGACACTATGGAACACTCCGTTGCACTGTATTACAGTGTGTGGCGCTGTGTTACACTGTATTATGCTGTGTTGCATTGTATTACGCTGTGCTTCACTGCGTGACACTGTGTGCCACTGCTCGCGTCTGCCAGGCAATTGCCGACATTGCACGCCAAGCTCAGAAGAACTTGGTCGATCGCCTGGCGTCGAGGCACTCAAGTTAGCTGCCTGTTAACCCTTTTAAAGTTGCTGGGGTTGCTGAAGCATTGCATTTCGCAAGCACCGAACCTGGAACGTGAACGAGTTGTGCTTTTCGCGAACCAAAGTGGTGACCCGAATCACCCCAATCATGAAGGCAGTCAATGTGAGGTATAGCGGGCCGAAAAGGAATGCCGGAAACCTAAATGAGTTGAGGGTGTCAACCCCAAAACACTGAAGGAGCAATGCTTGTCGTACATCTCAAAAGAAAGGGAGTGACCACGTCATGCACGACTGGCACTGGGACAGGTGAGTCCGAAATGTTTGCTGCAGGTGATGTTGCCCTGGACGGGTGGAAGGTCGCGCTTCGTTTCACTGGTCATGGTGCCGATCCGGCAAGCCTGCATAGTTGTCTCAGTGCCTGATGACCCTGAGCTACTCGTTTTTGGAGCCGTTCGACCACAGCATGTTCCATTCACTGCATACGACCAGAATTGCAGCTCAGAGGTTTGATTTGCTTCTGTAGACTTGAAGGCTGCCAGATCGTAGTAGGGGCACGTGCTGTCATTCAGTCGTTACGCTTTGCGGAGATTTCCGATTTCAACTCCCGAGCCCGACCCTGCCAATCCATGCAGACGCAGCTCCAGAAAAGTGTCCACTTGCAGTGACACTGTGCTGTGGTTGACGCCGTGGTACCCTGTGTTGTACCAGACGTACCTTGTTGTGATTCAACATGTCGGGACGCTTTAGTCATTAAGACTCGTTCAGGTTGCAGGATTCTCAGACCATGCCGAAGACTTGATGTGGCAAATTCAACATCGTGTGCAGGAGGCGGCTTCAAGCTGAGCTGTTTTCTTGAGTCCCTCGCTCCGTTCGACTTGTCTGAGGCAGAGCAGTCTGGTACTATCTTGACGGACAAAGTTCGATCTGATGGTGACCGTCGACGGCAGTCCGCAGAGGAGAGCTTGCTGTACGCCTTGTTGGTTTCAGTTCCTTTGTTGTCTCTGTGTGTGTGTGTGTGTGTGTTGTGTGTTGTGTGTTGTGTGTTGTGTGTTGTGTGTTGTGTGTTGTGTGTTGTGTGTTGTGTGTTGTGTGTTGTGTGTTGTGTGTTGTGTGTTGTGTGTTGTGTGCGCTTCCGCGCTTCGTTTCGTTCTGCATCGCGCGGCCTTGCAGATAGTAAGTGGATGTAAGTGGGACCTCAGGACTTCGCCAAAGACGAAGGGAATCTGATGGCTGCTGTTGCAGCCTTGCCCTGCCCTGAGCGGAGAGCCACGATCGCTTCAGCGTGGAACCCTGGTGAACCTTTGCAATGCCTTGGAAGCGTGTTCCAGGCCACAGCTGCCGTCACTGAAGTAGTGCTGTGGACCCGCAAAGACCGGGAGCTGCCAGCAGTGAAAAAGCCTCCGACCTGAGTTGTGGCAGGGCGCCGGTTCTGCAGACAGAGCTCGGCAGTGTCCAAGAGTGTTGAGAGTGCTGTGTAAGTCATGGTGAACGGGCAGATTCTCATGAGAAATTGCGATCTTTGTGTCCTTGTTACTGGGGAAAGTAATGATTTGCCTGCACGTGCCTCCGGTGTCCAGCTTCAGCTTCAGTGAGACAGCATCACAAGGCTAGCTCAACAGCTAAACCCTTTCTACGCACGCTGTGAATGACATGGCTGTGCTCCAAACAATTTGAATGCTGCCCCGCTTAAAGTCAACACCTAGCCAGAACCAACTTTAGCGTCGCGCAGACGTGCGCGCACAGCTGCACAAACACACTGGACCCTACGGCTTCGTTTCCTGCTGCGCAGGCAGCAACTACTGGCTAGTCAGCTAGTCTTAGTCGGTCCTGCTGCTACGTGCTGCTTGTCATCTTATCCTGCCTAGGCATGCCGGATCTACAGTTCACCAGTGACCAAGTAGCTGAGGCTCAATCGGTTAAATCGCTCCAGGGTCTGTCCCATGTCAACAGTGAGTCAACAACTGATTCAAGGCGCTCAGTCGACTGACAGCAGTGGCTGGGGAGAAGGTCTGGTGCACATGAGTGCCTAGATGTAGTCGTCTCGTCTTGCACAGTTTGCACATCACAAGACAGGGCCTTCCAGCAACTGAGACAGCTGGAAGCGCAGAGGACTTGCCGGCTAGATGGCAGGCTGGCGAGGGCTCACTCGCTTCTTTCTTTTGATAGTTTTTTGACTTTAAGTGGACTGTGCAGGCCGTGGTTGCCGCCGCTGCTGTCAGCCCTGAGCTTGACCCGGTACATGGCTAAGCAGTGGCGAAGCAGTCTGGCAGTCTGGTGCCTTGACATCAGATCAGAAGGCAGCCAAAACTGAGCCAGGCCAGTCTGGAGCAGCTACGTGCAATCTATAACTTCATCGAGGTTCGTTGTGCCGTCGTGTCACTGTAAGCCGGCCCATTGAGTCTGTTAGCTGAGAATTTGGTTGAGCTTTGGCTTCAAGGAAGTTTCACATCAAAGCAAGACTCATGCAAGCTCCCGGCCGGCCACTAACATAGAATGAAGTATGGCAGAATTTATGCTGAACATCGTTTCTTTGGAGGTGAATCTACATTCTTAAACGACTCCAGATGGGGTACACGCTATCGCATGGTGGCAAGTGTGGATCCAGCGAGTCTGCTTCATTCCGCTTTTCGTCTGTTGTTTGCGATTCCCGGGCACAAATTTGTGACACAAGGCACAGTCAAGCCCAAAAAACCGCTCGGAAACGCAGCCTCGGGCGAGTGGCCGCGCTTGTTGCGGCACGGCTCGATCGGCCCGCCAGTGCAGCACAGAGTCGCCCGGAAGGTCAGCAATGGACGTTCGGTACCGACGATATCGTGCCATTCCGAAGGCTACCTGCAGGTCCTCCGCTCGCCCTGCGTGAAGAAAGCTTCGGTGCTCGGAAAAGCCAAGTGCAAGATCTGCTGCGAACGTCCTGGCGGGAAGCTTTTGAGAAGCCGGCACGGACAGCCCCGGCTGCAAGAGGAGGTGTGGCCTATGAAAGGGCACATCGTGCAGCGGGGCGGCCTTTCCTTCGCAGGACCACTTCCACGGTATTTGGCACATAAGTTGATATGGTTCAGTAAATGTAGAGTCGTAGCGTCCTGCACAGTAGAGCTTCCTGATGTGCTTGGCTTGCTTGGTTAGGGGTGAAAGCAACTTCTGGTTGCCCCTGAGGCCTGAAGGCCCATTGGGTCCGTTCTGTGACGGATGGCTTGGTGCGTTCGGCGGCATCAAAGAAGTAGCTGAAAGCAGCATCGAAGGCATCACTGAAGGATTCACCGAAGGTGTCCTTCAGTTTGGTGCGAGTTCCGCTGCGCAGGTTGAACTGCCGCAGGGAAGTCCTGCAATGCTGTCCAGACGAGCATTGCTTCCTGCCAGACGATGCCGGACCACCCTTGAGGAGCAAGAGCCCAAGGTGGAAGATGCGGAAGCAGCCCTTGGGTTTGTGGAGGGTGCGGAGTTAATGCGAGCCTTCTTGCTTGACCAGGCCGACGCTGAAGAGGGTAACCCAGGCGAGCCAGGTGACCCTGGCGGCCCAGGTGGCCCAGATCCAGGTGGCCCAGATGGCCCAAGCCCAACAAGGCGTCCAGGAGACGCATGTCCAGCTTCTGCCGTGTCACCCCGGGCGCAGCTGGCGATCCCGCCGCGCCGCTCTGGAAGCAACTCGCAGTTGGGGCTGCCCAGGCAGGCCCGTGCCAGTTTCTCCTCGGCTGTCAGTTCAGCTGTCAGTTCACATGACGCAGACGACGAGGGCGAGGTATTACGTTGGGGAGCAGGGGATGAATCTGCTGAATCTTCGGCCGACTCTGCCGACTCAGCATGCGGGCACCTAGAAGCTGTGAACAGTCTGATCCAATCCTCTGAGAAGTCCCTTGAGCAAGCCCTTCAGGCCCTACACACCTTTGGGCCGAATGATGATAATGATGAGGTCTTCTGGGAGATTCAGAAGCGGGAGCAGGAGCTCTCGAGTATGCCAGCCAAGCAGTTGCCTTTAAGCCAAATCCGTCACCGGCCACATTGGCTGGATGTGCTGGAGCACAAGATTGTGCACCAAGCCGTCGTCACTGACGTAGCTGCTGGTGCTTTCACTGGCCAAGCGCGGAGCTTAGCCGATGCTGGTCATGGGGGGACAGACCCCTTGGGTGTGTTCAGGGGCTTTTCAGGCACGCGCGTGTTCTCTGCAGCCATCGAATAGAATCTGAGGAAGCGCTGCAATGGTGTTGCAGGTAAAGCTGCTTTCAGCCATCGGGATCCGATCGGGATTTGCTTCTAATTGTAAGCCTCGAATGCATTCTGGAAGTTGTAGTCATTGTAGTCTCAGCAGAGGCCTCGAGTTCTGAAGAGTCCAATCAGTCCGACAAACGGCAATCCAACCAAGCGTGCCATGGACACCTTGCCACGCAGCTCGTGCAGATCGCTTGCCAGTGCCTTGGGGAGAGCGATGCTCTTCTTTCATGCCACCACTGTGGTGATCACGAGGTGCGGGCGGGTTCCCTGCGGACTCAACGGACTCTACCGGTATGGCGGGCCACAGCGAAGCCCACAAGCCAGGCTGACTCAAAATTTCACCGTTCCCTCTGTAGGGCAAATGTGCACCGATGTGGAGAGGAGCCTGCCGCAGTGTCCTCGGAGGCAGCGACCGGGAAAGGTGCTCCACTTCGTTGCCCACCGCATGCTTCTCTGAAGCCTCAGGTGGCCCTGGCAGCTGGTGGAGTTTTGGGTGCCGTGAGTTCTCGCAGAAGGCCCAGGCGCCTTGGTCTGGGTGCCTTTGCTGGGTTTCTCTCAGCTTTCTCATGCTTCTGCTCCTTCCTTTCCGATCCTTTTCCGGGGACATTGGTGTGGTAATTTAGCTACCACATGCTACTCAGTACCATCCTGAAACCAGGCGGCGAGCCATCGAGTCCAAGAAAACTGATATCCAGCAACAGGCAAAGTGTGGGCAGCCACTCTTTTTGTCTTGATCGCGCTAATGCTACCAGCAACTCGAACTGATGCCCTAGCTGGTGCTCCATTCCTAACTCTGCCCGCAGACCCTTTCGGTTTGTTGCAGTATGGTGTCAGGGTTTCTGCCTTTGTTCAGGGGACAACTGCTCTCCACTCCCTCGTCTCAGTCTCGTCTCCATTCGTCTCTACCTATGAACTCCAGGCAGTTCTGGACTTCATTGAAGAAGCCGGTGCCGGACAGTATCAACTGCAGCAGGACGGGCTCGCCGCCTGTCTTCAATATGCTTTGTCTATGAGTAGCTCTGCCAAGGCACTTCTCCTGGCTTGCTTCTTCTTCAGAGACTCGACTGCATCTGCCACTGTAGGGCCGTAGGGCTCGTTGTGAGTTCCAGTGGCCACATCCTCCTGTGCTATCCATCGAGGTGAAGCCTCGGAGCTGGATGCCGGAACCTTACTTCGCAAGCATAAGCGATCAAGGCTGTGACATCCGTGAGTTCCAGCTGCTTTCCGGGGCAATTGTGTACAATTGTGTACAATTGTGTACAATTGTGTACAATTGTGTACAATTGTGTACTACTGTATCTCACAGTTGTCCCCAAGACAGCCAAACCCGAAAGCCCAAGCACCAGAAGAAAGGGCGCAGCATTTTGACCCCCTACCACCCCAGCTAGGCCCTTGCCTCCAAATTAAAGGTTCGGGTTTCCGGGCTGAGGGTATTTGCTTGGGTTTAGGGTTCATGGTTCATGGGCATCTAGGATTTGCAGCGTTTAGGGTTTAAAGTTCAAGGTTCTTAGGTTTTTTTCCACGGGTTTACACTAGAGGGGCCGTGCTTAGGGGTTGCTATTCAGGTCTCAGGGTTTCGCGATGTTTACCGATTCGGGGCTTAGAGTTTAGGAGTTCAAGGTTTTAGGATGATTTGCGCTTTAGCGCTTAGGGAACAGGATAGGCTGTTCAGGGCTGAGGGCTCTCATGGTCAAGGCTTTTAGGCTTCTGATTGGGTTTGGTTTTGCTGCAAGGTTTAAGCTTGAGGTTTGAAAAAGTGTCGCTTCGGTGCCCGAATCATCCGCGCGCGAATCTCCCGTCCCGGTGTGCGAATCGGCTGGTGCGCGAACCCCATGTCAGTGCGTAAAGAACAGTGCGCAAATCAAACTGTGTGCGGATCCGCGGGTTGGAATGCGCGAGTCCGCGCGTCAAAGCGCATATCCGGCGTGTCCAGTTCGAACCCGACACACCTGGCAAGTGCAAGGGGCTTTCCCCGCAACAAGATTCAATCCGTACAGCATGCCTTCGAGCAGCAGAGATGACGATTCGCAGAGCTCCGCTAAGCTCATCCGTACGCAGAAGGGGCTTCTACTTGATCGCCAGCTTAGAAAGAAGGGAGGCTTGGAGCTAGATCCTTTGCCAGGTCATATCTCCCTTGACAACAGCGTGGCGGCTTGAATGGGGCCTTGTGACCGACCAGGTGCCTTTTTGCTTTTCTGCTTTTGCATTTGCTTGTTGCATCTTGTTGTTTTGCTTTGGCTTTGCTCTGCTTTGCTATCTGAGGTGGCGCTGCTTGCATCTGTGGGATATTTCGGATTTGCAGCCGGCACCTCGGATAGTAAAAGGAGCAAATGAGCTTCGCATTCTGGGAATGTGAGGGCCACTGCTGCGTTGCCGAGCGAGGCCGGAACACTTCTTTCTGGCTTGCTCGGGGATCAATTGGGGTGCTGGGCTTACTTAGTGCCACGTCGGCTATGTGCTGAGCAAGAAGATGCGCTCGCCATCGCTTGCCATCGCTTGCCTCCGTGCCGAGTGTGGACCTTGGCTGTGTCCAGGCGCCGTGTGCCGATCCTTGTCGGCTACCTGGGCGTCATCATTGGGCCTGCAACTGATGAATCTGCCTGTGGCAGCGTGCGTATGATGAGATGATGCATCCAGGTCCTGGGGAATGTGGGGTGCCCCGTCACCCTTTGTTGCGGCCATCTCAGCTGCCCACTTTTTCGAAGTCGTTCGGCTGAGTTCTGGCACTTCTGCGAGGTTGGAGTGTTCCGAGCGCTCACTGGGTTCTCCGACTCTGGGCTTGATGGAGTGGAGAGTGCGCAGAGGGTTCATGAATGTTCGTGATCCCTCTGAGCCCTGAGCTGCTGCCTTGGGACAAAGTGTGAGGTTGGTATTGGGGTCCCGGCATCCTTGACCACGATCGCACAGAACTTGGATCCATGTTCTCGAGCAGATCTGCTGTGACATGCTTCTTGTATTCAGAGGCGGAGATTGCGCCAGCCAAAAGCCGGGTCCATGCCACCAACGTGATGCGCATTCACTGAGTCCAATCGGTGTCAGGTCGCGCGCAGCTTGTCAGTGTATGCTGGACTGCCATTGCGTGTCTTTGGAGCACATAATGCTGGACTTCATTGAACTTCATGCAGTCGGCGCATTGTAATAGCCAGCACATCGCAAGCGCGTCAAACAAAGGCTAGGGGCTCTCTACGCCGTGCAGACCCGAGACCGTCCTGATCTATGTCCCCATTTGTTGTCCAAGCGGTGCTCGCCTCCTCTAGCCCAGGATCTGGGACTTTACCTCTTCTTGCCTGACCTAAAATCCGGCGACTGGCGCAGTCTTGCCCTCATGTCAGGGAATCGACAATATCTCTGCTCGGAAGTGAAGCTTTGGTGCTAGGCCTGTGTGCATGGTCAGCTGTACCCGCAGCTTTCGTTGCTTGGACGGCAAAGCATTGCGGAGTCCGGCGCAGTATGACACTGTATGGCAATCACGAACACAAGATCCGGGGAACAATTTGAACACCAGCGTGAGAGTTCGAGGCCCTCCCCGTTGCACTGCTCGAGCTCGAGGCCGGCCGTGATCTTTTTCCATACTCTCACACTCCCGCATTCTGTCGGCTCCGAGATCTCTTGCTTGTGAGAAGGGGAGAGTCGGGAGAGTGATTTGCAGAATTGTTGTAGGGGAAAAGAACAGAAGACAAGCTGTGCTCACAGACTGGGGCAAAAACCTTTGAGGCGTTAGTCAAATATGCGTACATAAAACCTGAAAAGCTTAGGCTAGGTATGGTTTCTATAAAGAGGAGAACTCAAATTAAGCCCTAAAGGTGCGACCTCATATATATATATATAAGTATACTATATATATATATATATATGTACGACATTATATATGTGTGTAAAAAACAGAAATACTACATATGTAGCCCGGTCCCATGGGGGTGGGCCCCCACACCCCCCGCCCTTGTGGTGTGGTTGGGAGGTTGGGCTTGGGGTTTAAGGTTTGGGTGTTGGGATTTCTGAGCTGTCACACTGTGCGTAGGTTTAGAGCTTAAGGTTTAGGGTTTGCGGGGGTTTAAGGTTTCAGGTTTGGGGTTTGGGGTGTTGAGGTTTAGGGTTTAAGGTTTAGGGTTTAAGGGGTTTCCTGTGCTGGCGGTTGGATTTAGGGTTTAAGGTTTCGGGTTTGGGGTTTGGGGTGTTGAGGTTTAGGGTTTAAGGTTTAGGGTTTAGGGGAGGGGAGCTTAGGGTTAAGCTGAGGGAGGGTGGGAGAAGATACCATCGGGGGGAAGGGGGGGGGGGTATGTGCATATATGTATCTATGTATCTATGTATATATGTATGTACGAGGGACCTCTGTGTACTATGTGAACGCTTTCTCTTTTTCAACCGTTTTAACCATTTCAGTCACTTCGACCAATTGCTTCAAATGGTTGAAACCGTTGAAACGGTTGAAATGGTTGAAAAAGAGAGGTTTTCAACCGTTTCAACCATTTCAACCATTTCAAAAATGGTTGAAACGGTTGAAATGGTTGAAACAGAGAGGTTTTCAACCGTTTCAACCATTTCAACCATTTCAACCAATTGGTTGAAATGGTTGAAATGGTTGAAACGATTGAAAAAGAGAGGTTTTCAACCATTCCAACCATTTCAACCGTTTCAACCAATTGGTTGAAATGGTTGAAACGGTTGAAATGGTTGAAAAAGAGAGGTTTTCAACCATTTCAACCGTTTCAACCATTTCAAAAATGGTTGAAACGGTTGAAACGGTTGAAAAAGAGAGATTTTCAACCATTTCAACCGTTTCAACCATTTCAAAAATGGTTGAAACGGTTGAAATGGTTGAAACAGAGAGGTTTTTAACCATTTCAACCATTTCAACCGTTTCAACCGTTTCAACCAATTGGTTGAAGTGGTTGAAACGGTTGAAATGGTTGAAAAAGAGAGGGTTTCAACCATTTCAACCGTTTCAACCATTTCAAAAATGGTTGAAACGGTTGAAATGGTTGAAAAAGAGAGGTTTTCAACCATTTCAACCGTTTCAACCATTTCAACCAATTGGTTGAAATGGTTGAAACGGTTGAAACGGTTGAAAAAGAGAGGTTTTCAACCATTTCAACCATTTCAACCGTTTCAACCGTTTCAACCGTTTCAACCAATTGGTTGAAATGGTTGAAATGGTTGAAACGGTTGAAACGGTTGAAAAAGAGAGGGTTTCAACCATTTCAACCGTTTCAACCATTTCAAAAATGGTTGAAACGGTTGAAATGGTTGAAGAAGAGGTTTTCAACCATTTCAACCATTTCAACCGTTTCAACCGTTTCAACCAATTGGTTGAAATGGTTGAAACGGTTAAAACGGTTGAAAAAGAGAGGTTTTCAACCATTTCAACCGTTTCAACCATTTCAAAAATGGTTGAAACGGTTGAAATGGTTGAAAAAGGGAGGTTTTCAACCATTTCAACCGTTTCAACCGTTTCAACCAATTGGTTGAAATGGTTGAAACGGTTGAAATGGTTGAAAAAGAGAGGATTTCAACCGTTTCAGCCAATTCAAAAATGGTTGAAACGGTTGAAATGGTTGAAAAAGAGAGGTTTTCAACCATTTCAACCGTTTCAACCATTTCAACCAATTGGTTGGTTGAATGATTGAAATGGTTGAAACGGTTGAAACGGTTGAAAATTCAACCATTTCAACCGTTTCAACCATTTCAAAAATGGTTGAAACGGTTGAAATGGTTGAAACAGAGAGGTTTTCAACCATTTCAACCATTTCAACCATGTCAAAAATGGTTGAAACGGTTGAAAAAGAGAGGTTTTCAACCATTTCAACCGTTTCAACCATTTCAACCAATTGGTTGAAATGGTTGAAATGGTTGAAAAAGAGAGGTTTTCAACCATTTCAACCGTTTCAACCATTTCAAAAATGGTTGAAACGGTTGAAACGGTTGAAACGGTTGAAAAAAAGTAGGTTTTCAACCATTTCAACCGTTTCAACCGTTTCAACCATTTCAACCGTTTCAACCGTTTCAACCATTTCAAAAATGGTTGAAACGGTTGAAATGGTTGAAAAAGAGAGGTTTTCAACCCTCTGGACACGCGCAAATGCTGCTATTTACAGTATTTGCAGCCTGTGGCAACGCAGAAATGCCGCTATTCACAGTATTTGCAGACTTTGGCAACGCAGAAATGCTGTGATTGACAGTATTTCCGCCTCTGCAAACGCAGAAATTTTTCAATTTGCAGCACTCGCAGCTGAACCAAGAACCAAGGCCGAGCCACACCTTTGCAAGGGAAACATGGCCGAGCGCTTTGCAACAAAAACCTCCGAACACATTTCTCGCACGATAGGTTTTTAAAAATGTATGCGCTCCGGAACCGCCGCCTCCGGGCCGAGTGTGCTCAGAAGCCGCCAATCCCTCATGCTTCCGAAGGGGGGGCTTAGGGTGGGAGTAAAGGGCTCGAATCCTTCGTGCTTCGGGGAGGGGTCCCAGGGTGGGGTCCCAGGCTGGGAGTGAGGGGCTTCTAATCCTCGTGCTTCGGGGAGGGGTTGCAGGGTGGGAGTGAGGGGGCTCTAATCCTTGTGCTTCGGGGAGGGGTGCCAGGGTGGGAGTGAGGGGCCTCTAATCCTCGTGCTTCGGGGAGGGGTCTCATAATTGAGTGAGGGGGCTCTAATCCTTGTGCTTCGGGCGGGGGTCCCAGGGTGGGAGTGAGGGGGCTCTAATCCTTGTGCTTCGGGCAGGGGTCCCAGGGTGGGAGTGAGGGGGCTCTAATCCTTGTGCTTCGGGGAGGGGTCCCAGGGTGGGAGTGAGGGGGCTCTAATCCTTGTGCTTCGGGGAGGGGTTCCAGGGTGGGAGTGAGGGGGCTCTAATCCTCGTGCTTCGGGGAGGGGTCCCAGGGTGGGAGTGAGGCGCCTCTAATCCTCGTGCTTCGGGGAAGGGTCCCAGGGTGGGAGTGAGGGGGCTCTAATCCTTGTGCTTCGGGGAGGGGTCCCAGGGTGGGAGTGAGGGGCCTCTAATCCCTCGTGCTTCGGGGAGTTGCAAAACTTGATTTTTGGGGCTGCGGTGGGAAGCAAAGGCCAAGAGGCCATCCTATCGCTTAGGACTTTTTGGACTGCGGTGGGAAGCAACGGCCCGGAGGCTACTAGCCGACAAAACAATCCTAAGCCACAGTAATAGCATTTTCCATCAAACTGAGTTCTTGCAATTTCGGAAAACAGCGGCGGGGAGTCGTTTTGAAGCCGGATAACCGATTTTTGGACAGGCTCGCCTCGCTGCCAGCTTTTGCGCGAGGCCGTTTCGGACCAAAAAATAGGCTTTTTCATAGATTCCCAAAAGTCTGAAATCACGCTGACTCTGTACTTTTTTCGCTTAGAATCAGCAAAAACTGAAAATTTGCTCAAAAAATCCTACCGCGGACATAGTAAAAAATCGCAGAAATTGACCAATTTTTGGGGCCCGTGTAGTATAAAATCCAATAAAAAACGGTACGTGAGCATGCCTGCAGATGCAGGAGAAAAGAATACCCAGAAACCGCGGTATCATTCCCAAAAAATGACAAAAACACACCATACTCTCCTACGTCTCAATGCCGCACCCCAATTTATTTTGTTTTAGTCTGCTTCCGCGCCGCTATAGCTGCAAAACTGCTTTTGTCCTTACTTTAGCACAAGTTTTTTTATTAGTTTTCACTCAACAACATTCCCAAAAAATGACAAAAACACACCATACTCTCCTACGTCTCAATGCCGCACCCCAATTTATTTTGTTTTAGTCTGCTTCCGCGCCGCTATAGCTACAAAACTGCTTTTGTCCTTACTTTAGCACAAGTTTTTTTATTAGTTTTCACTCAACAACAACAACAACAGCAACAACAACAACAATAGCAGCCACAACAACAAGAGCAACAACAACAACGACAACAACAACAACAACAACAACAACAACAACAACAGCAACAACAACAACAACAACAACAACAACAACAACAACAACAACAACAACAACAACAACAGCAACAGCAACAGCAACAGCAACAACAACAACAACAACAGCAGCAACAACAACAACAACCACAACAACAACCACAGCCACAACCACAGCCACAGCCACAACCACAACCACAACCACAGCCACAGCCACAGCCACAACAACAGCAGCAGCAGCAGCAGCAGCAGCAACAACAACAACAACAACAACAACAACAACAGCAACAACAACAACAACAACAACAACAACAACAACAACAACAACAACAACAACAGCAACAACAGCAAGAACAACAACAACAACAACAGCAACAACAACAAAAACAACAACAACAACAACCACAACCACAACCACAACCACAACCACAACCACAACCACAACAACCACAACAGCCACGACTACCACAACAACCACAGCCACAACAACAACAGCAACAACAACAACAACAACAACAACAACAACAACAACAACAACAACAACAACACCAACAGCAACAGCAACAGCAACATCATCATCAACAACAACAACAACAACAACAACAACAACAACAACAACAGCAACAGCAACAACAACAACAACAACAACAACAACAACAACAACAACAACAACAACAGCAACAGCAACAGCAACAGCAACAGCAGCAGCAGCAGCAACAACAACAACAACAACAACAACAACAACAACGACAACAACAGCAACAGCAACAGCAACAGCAACAGCAACAGCAACAGCAACAGCAACAGCAAAACCTTAAGGTCTAGGTTGAAGGGTTTCTAATCCTGCGAAACTTTGTCGGCTTTTGTTTTTGCCTCTCTCTCAGTTTGTTTTGTTTTTGTTTGGAAATGCCCGTGTCTCAAAACAAGGCATTGCTCATCGCGGTTTTGCGTTTTGGCTTTGTTTGCCTTTGATGTCACAAAAAAAACTCCAACCCCCGACTATAGCAAGGCAAGAATGGGTTGAAATGGTTGAAACGGTTGAAATGGTTGAAAACCTCTGGGGGACACTGCTTGCGATTTGAGATTTTTGGAACCATTCTGTTAGCAAAAAACTAAGGAGACGTTGCTTGCAAATTCCAAGTGGTTGAACCCGTTGAACTGGTTGAAAAAAAGAGAGGTTTTCAGAGTTCAACCAGTTCAACCAGTTCAACCAATTGGTTTAAAAAGAGTGTTGTTAACCAGTTCAACCAGAGGTCCCTCGTGCATGACTTATACAGAACAGCATTACGAGTATTTGCAGTAGTGACAGTAGTACTATAGTAGTGGCGAATCAGCGGCCGCGCCCCAGGATCTTGGGCTTGACAGTCGCCCGAAAGAAGCCGATCTAGGGGCCCTGAAAACCTAAAAGGTTCTGCGCAGGTATTGAAGCCCCAACAAAACCTCGGCCCTACACCCTCGGATATTTCGATGTTTAGGGCCTGGTCCTGTCTACAGCTTAAAGCCCCAGCCCAAAATCCTAAGTCATTGATACCCTAAACCCCAGAAGATCTTTGGGGCTTGGGCCTTAAGTAACTCACAAACACTCCACCCCTACCCTAAACGCTAAAGGTTTCCCTGAACTTTAAACCCTAAACTGTTAGAGGGGGGGGGGGTTCGGCGATGCCCGCCAACGGCCAACGCCGGGATGTGGCCGTCCTGCACGATCTCGGACATCGAGGCTCATGGGATCCTCACAACCCGCGCCTTATCTACCCTGGGGTTCGGGTTTCGGGTTTCGGGTTTGGCGTATTTTTCCCACATCAAAGGTTCCGAAACTCAACGGCTTCTGAGCCGCCGATGAAGACAGCCTGAATCGCCCCAGCTCTAATCTGTGGGTTGAGGTTAAAAGCCGCTTGGGTACGTTTTTTCGTGCTCTTTTGCTTTATGGATCATGGCCCCCGCAATAGGGGAAGGGCCTCTGCAAAAGAGTTTTCGTTTTAGCTTACCTTCTTAGGAGAGTTGAGCTAAAGACTTGGGCTGGGAACTTACAGCAGGGGTTGGGGCCTCGATTGGCTAGGGCTTTCCTAGAGCAGCCTTTTTAAGGCCGAAACTGCGCCAGTGTGAGAGTCGAAACTCTAAACCCCAAACCCTAAACCCTAAACCGACAGCCCGAAACTTTACACCCCAAACCCTAAACCCAAACCCCAGACCCTTTTTGAACCCAGACTCTGAACGTCAGCTGGCACGATGACAAACCCCAGACCCTAAACCCTAAACCCTAAACCCTAAACCCTAAAAGAGCCCGGTAGCTGCATCAGGGCCGCGACCGGAGCCTACCTTCTTCCGCTGGAGCTCGAAGCGCAGCTGATCCGTGACGCAGGGCTAGGGTTTGGGGTTTAGGGTTTAGGGTTACTGCAAGAGTCCAGATGGGTTCGTGGGTTAGGGTTTCAGGTTCTAGGGTTTAGAGTTTAGGGTTTCGGGTTAATATTCATTTGGTGTCTGAGTGAACCGCTTCTTGTACATTTTGGAAAGTCCTTTGGGGACACGACCACAAAGAAACCTGCCTCACACTCACAGTTCCTTGCCAGTAGCATCCCCCCTATAACCCCTCTGTGTTTTTTAAGTCAAAGCAAAACCTACACCCGAAACCCGATACCGCAGCTCTGGTTGCTTTCTAAACCTTAAGCTCACCTAGTCAGAGGTAGGGTTTAGGGCTGAGGCTTGATGGGTAGGGCAAAGTATGGCTTCTCTACTACGTTTACCTATATCCCTAAACCCTGTAATATTAAAACCCTGAACCACCGGCTTATAACGATCCACAAACCTCCACCTAAACCCTAAACCCCAAACCCTATAAACCCTGACCCCTTAACCCTAAACCCAAAACCCTGCACACCCTGAAGGCTTGCTCGTGTGAATCATTCATCCCATCAAGCCCAAGCTAAACCCAGATCACTTGGCCCTTCTGGTTGACAATGCATGCCAGATCGGTGTCAGACTTCATCATGTTGCTGGGGAAAAAGAGTTTGTAACTCCTTGTCCGTTTTTCTACACACAGTGTCCAAGCCAGGGAGTCATGTGCTTGTCTCCAGAACTGATGCTCTCAGTATACGCCGACACACGGCGATGTTTGTCTGCAGACATTGCAGCCGCATTTGCATTTGCAGCATTCGCTGCAGCTTTCATCCTGGGGGAACCATATAACACCTCATTTTCTTGCCAGTCACATAAACTTCCATGCATCTGTGCTGCAAGGGTTGGTTTTTGCATCACTGCTGATGCAAGACCATGCAAGACCGCGATGTCTAGAGTTTCGGTTTAGGGTCTGTAAGGCATCCGACCGGGCAACAGCCAGATTATTGCATGATTGCTGAAACAAGACCATGATGTCAGGCTTTAGGTTTAGGGTTTGGAGTAGGGTTTGTAAGGCATCCGACCGGGCAACAGCCAGATCATTGCATCATTGCTGAAACAAGACCATGCCAGACCGCGATCCGATTGGGCAGCAGCCAGATTATTGCATCATTTATGAAACAAGACCATGATGTCAGGCTTTGGGCTATGGTTTGGAAGGCAGTCTCGCGGGAGCTGCGTGTAGGTGAGCTCAGAACGAGCCATGAGAAAGGACCTGACGACAGCCAGATTATTGCATCGTTGCTGACGCAAGAGACATGCGACCTGACAACAGCCAGATTATTGCATCATTGCTGAGGCAAGACCATGATGTCAGGCTTGAGGTTTAGGGTTTGGAAGGCATGCGACCGGGCAGCAACCAGATTATTGCATCGTTGCTGAGGCAAGACCGTGATGTCAGGCTCTAGGTTTAGGGTTTGGAAGACACGCCCGTGGGAGCTGCGTGTAGGTGGGACCTGGCAACAGCCAGATTATTGCTGATGCAAGACCCTGATTTCTAGGGTTTCGGTTTAGGGTTTGGCATTTGCAGTTGCAGCATTCGCTGCAGCTTTCATGCTGGGGGAATCATATAACACCTCATTTTCTTGCCAGTCACATAAACTTCCACGCATCTGTGCTGCAAGGGTTGGTTTTTGCATCACTGCTGATGCAAGACCACGCAAGACCGCGATGTCTAGAGTTTCGGTTTAGGGTCTGTAAGGCATCCGACCGGGCAACAGCCAGATTATTGCATGATTGCTGAAACAAAACCATGATGTCAGGCTTTAGGTTTAGGGTTTGGAGTAGGGTTTGTAAGGCATCCGACCGGGCAACAGCCAGATTCTTGCATGATTGCTGAAACAAGACCATGATGTCAGGCTTTAGGTTTAGGGTTTGGAGTAGGGTTTGTAAGGCATACGACCGGGCAACAGCCAGATTATTGCATCATTGCTGAAACAAGACCATGCCAGACCGCGATGTCTAGAGTTTCGGTTTAGGGTCTGTAAGGCATCCGACCGGGCAACAGCCAGATTATTGCATCCTTGCTGAAACAAGACCATGATGTCAGGCTTTAGGTTTAGGGTTTGGAGTAGGGTTTGTAAGGCATCCGACCGGGCAACAGCCAGATCATTGCATCATTGCTGAAACAAGACCATGCCAGACCGCGATCCGATTGGGCAGCAGCCAGATTATTGCATCATTTATGAAACAAGACCATGATGTCAGGCTTTGGGCTATGGTTTGGAAGGCAGTCTCGCGGGAGCTGCGTGTAGGTGAGCTCAGAACGAGCCATGAGAAAGGACCTGACGACAGCCAGATTATTGCATCGTTGCTGACGCAAGAGACATGCGACCTGACAACAGCCAGATTATTGCATCATTGCTGAGGCAAGACCATGATGTCAGGCTTGAGGTTTAGGGTTTGGAAGGCATGCGACCGGGCAGCAACCAGATTATTGCATCGTTGCTGAGGCAAGACCGTGATGTCAGGCTCTAGGTTTAGGGTTTGGAAGACACGCCCGTGGGAGCTGCGTGTAGGTGGGACCTGGCAACAGCCAGATTATTGCTGATGCAAGACCCTGATTTCTAGGGTTTCGGTTTAGGGTTTGGCATTTGCAGTTGCAGCATTCGCTGCAGCTTTCATGCTGGGGGAATCATATAACACCTCATTTTCTTGCCAGTCACATAAACTTCCACGCATCTGTGCTGCAAGGGTTGGTTTTTGCATCACTGCTGATGCAAGACCACGCAAGACCGCGATGTCTAGAGGTTCGGTTTAGGGTCTGTAAGGCATCCGACCGGGCAACAGCCAGATTATTGCATGATTGCTGAAACAAAACCATGATGTCAGGCTTTAGGTTTAGGGTTTGGAGTAGGGTTTGTAAGGCATCCGACCGGGCAACAGCCAGATTCTTGCATGATTGCTGAAACAAGACCATGATGTCAGGCTTTAGGTTTAGGGTTTGGAGTAGGGTTTGTAAGGCATACGACCGGGCAACAGCCAGATTATTGCATCATTGCTGAAACAAGACCATGCCAGACCGCGATGTCTAGAGTCTCGGTTTAGGGTCTGTAAGGCATCCGACCGGGCAACAGCCAGATTATTGCATCCTTGCTGAAACAAGACCATGATGTCAGGCTTTAGGTTTAGGGTTTGGAGTAGGGTTTGTAAGGCATCCGACCGGGCAACAGCCAGATTATTCCATCATTGCTGAAACAAGACCATGATGTCAGGCTTTGGGTTATGGTTTGGAAGGCAGTCTCGCGGGAGCTGCGTGTAGGTGAGCTCAGAACGAGCCATGAGAAAGGACCTGACGACAGCCAGATTATTGCATCGTTGCTGACGCAAGAGACATGCGACCTGACAACAGCCAGATTATTGCATCATTGCTGAGGCAAGACCATGATGTCAGGCTTGAGGTTTAGGGTTTGGAAGGCATGCGACCGGGCAGCAGCCAGATTATTGCATCATCGCTGAGGCAAGACCGTGATGCCAGGCTCTAGGTTTAGGGTTTGGAAGGCACGCTCGTGGGAGCTGCGTGTAGGCGGGACCTGGCAACTGCCAGATTATTGCTGATGCAAGACCGTGATGTCCAGGGTTTCGGTTTAGGGTTTGGAAGGCATCCGACCGGGCAACCGCCAGATTATTGCATCATTGCTGAAACAAGACCATGATGTCAGGCTTCAGGTTTAGGGTTTGGAAGGCATGCTCGCGGGAGCTGCGTGTACGTGAGCTCAGAACGCAGAGTCATGAGAAAGAATCTGACGACAGCCAGCTCATTGCATCGTTGCTGACGCGAGACCGTGATGTCGAGGGTTCAGGTGTAGGGTTTGGAAGGCATGCGCTCAGTGCAAGCGCACGTAGGTAGGCCTGTGTGCTGAAGCCACACAGCTAGCCTATGCAGCCAAAACAGCCCTTTTCACCACTTACCAAAAGGGTAAAGGTGAGGATAAGGGCAAAGGCAAAGGGAAGGGCAAAGGATTCGGTAAGGGCAAGCTCGTGCAGTCGAACCTATCAATAGCAGATAGAAGGGCTAGGCTGCTACACCTCCTTCCAATTCTGCACCGCCCGGACCAGGAACACCATCTGTGAAGGTGGCAGCGTGCGCGATGCGACGAGTCACTGTAGTACCGCCTCCATGGAGGTCCTCGACTGATTGCTTGGAGTGAGGTCCGTCATTAAGCGACCATATGTGGCGTAGTCTTGAGTTTGTAGAGGGCATAGCGCTGGCGCAGTAGAGATTCACGGAGCTGTCCTCGGCCACTTCGTATGTCACGCGAAGGAAGCGAGGGTGGAGGACGAGAGAGTTAGAGAGAGAACGCGACGTAAATATGTGCCCAGGGCAGGACAGGAACCGGGTCCAAAGAGAGCCAATTCAGGGTGTATGGCAGCTATAGACAGGTTTGTAGACCCTGTCGGTGCAAATTTTCAAAACAGAGCCCCAAACTATCCAAAGAAAAAGGTGTTCGTGCATAGCGAGCTGTTGACGATGACGCGCTTGACGTTGCCTGTTGGATAGCAGCAGACCATGTTGAACAACAGGATGTTTCACTCTGGCGCGGCTTCTGCCTTCTCTGACCGGAACCTGCCAAGAGCCAGCTCCGTAGCAACTCTACGACCAGTTTTTGATTCCAGGTAGAACTACCTTACATGGAAGCTTTCGGCTCTCAGCTTAGAACGCGCCTTTGCCATCTTCTACCTCTACCTGTTGACGCTTTCCGGCTGAAACGTTGAGCGCGCGAGTATACGGAATGCTTCCACAGTAAGAGATATTTGTAGGAGCGTGCGCCCGCCGAGGTAATCCCTCGCAACATGGAGGTCATCTTCGGTAGAACAATTTTGTTGCAGCTTACCAGCATCACGTTGAAGCGTTGCAGCCTCAGCTTCATTTTTGGTGCAGCGGTGCGGACTTAGACCCGTTGCTGACCATATATTCGGTATGTGGAATATTTGCTGCAACATCGAGGACCCATTGCCGCCGTAGTGGAGAACATGCTTCGTCGGGAGCCATTGGCCAACGGTCTCTTGAGCGAAGCCTTGCCGCGTCGTTATTTGGACCAAAGTTAGCGCTTCACTGTGGCAAATCTCCGTGATGCGTCTCTGAGACAGTGCCCCGCCTAGTAAATGTGAGGCACGTTTGCCGAAGTCCTGGGCAAGCAGCCGCTAAGACCGTTAGCCGAGCGCTGCCTGGCTAGCGATCAGTAAGTGATGCACTAATCCCGGAAGTCAGTTCTTGTAAGATTCTACTTCGCCGACGCCGTCTTCAAGCACACGCCTCCTTCCATTGTGCAAGAGTCCCGTGGTCTTGATTGCTCCAAACTTCTTGAGGCTATGCAGCAGGGGATGGTGTTGATCTCCACAGGCAGTATCCAAGATACGCATGGCCCAACCCAAGTAGCCCGCAGTGCAAGGACAAGTAGAGTAGAGGAATGCAGCCGAAGTCGAGTGCTTGCAGCAGTGCAATACTACCTCATGTAGACGGCCGGCTGCGCAAGGCTTGGCAGCATGTCCACAGCCTTAAAACTCAAATCGTCTGCTTAGGCGCTGGCGCGCCAACGCATTCGACTGTGTCCGGATTCCCATTGCGCACCCAAGACAATGCCGACAATTGGCTGCCTTTGGTGCCTCTGGTTACCAGCAAGTCGTCAGGCCACATGGCTGGAGGAAAGCGGTTTGGCTTCGTCCTCCAGCCGAGCTTCGGGGGACGACGACGACGACGAAAGGAGGTCCCGCCCGATGAGCCCTACACAAAGGAAAACCCCTGCAAGGAGAAGAAAATGGGCCAAGGTCCCGAGAGGTTAGGGTTTTGGCATCGAGAAGACCCCTTCAACCGCAAGCATCGACGCAAAGCAAGAGGGCCTCGTGAGATCCCCTTCAAGCCAACTTCGCTCGACTCTTAGATCGGTGACGAGTCTTCATGCTGCTCTACTCCAAAACTTTCCAATGATAGAGTATGTCAGGTCCGAGGAGATGATGGCCAAGGACGAGAGTGAGTCCCAGGAAAATTCGGCGGCCTCCGAAGAGTCGCAAGATTTTATTTGGGAGTCGAACGAATGAACAAATGACAGATCTCGCTCATGTTCAGTCAAGCAGCAGCTGTCAGCAACATTCGAGGCCTTTGTCCCGTGACCTGTCATGCACGGCATTGCCTGCGCGGCAGACACCTCCTGTGTGGTGCGCAGGACCGAGTCGCACATGCACCTGTGTTGCTGGGCAAACGTGTTCACGTTCATCTTAAGACAATACTGAACTTGCAGTATTACCTTCCAGTCAGGCAATGCGCTTGTCGACTCGCAGGCAAAGGTGGTCGTATTCCAGGTTAAGAGGCTCACGAGTGCTCAAGTTTTCGCGCCCCCCTTCCGCTTTGTAGCCCTCACAGACGCCATGGCAGACTCATCAAAGGTGCTGGAGACGATGGCCTCGCAGCTCTCCGCAGTGGCTGCTGGCCTAGAGGCATTACGAGTGCAAGGGGCGGCTCAGACGGCCGCAAACGCCGAGACGGCCGACAAGCTCGAGGAGATGCAGCGGCGCATCTCACAGCATGATGCCCTGCTCACAGGTGATGGCCCTTCGGTGCTCTCCACAGCAGCGCCAGTGGCTCGACCCCAGGATTGGGAGATCCGAATCCACGGAGATGCAGGCCCCACACAGTCGGTGACCAGAGAGGAGTGCGCGGCAATGATCACGGAGGCCCTGCAGACGAAGGTGGGCCCCGCTCTCCAGGCAGCATTCTCACAGGTCGGTGCCGAGCTTGTCCAACACGCCGAGAAGATTAACACCCTGGAACACGAGGTACGCATGCTAAAAATCAGAACAGCATGGACGGAGAAGGACCTGCTGTACTCACAGATAGAGGCTGCAAAGAGAACCCTTGTGCTGAGAAATTTCCCAGACTGGACCACAGCAGCAGACCGTGAGCTCACAGTGGCAGAAGCTCTGAAGGAGAACAACCTCGGTTACTTGGAGTGGGACCTCACAACCACGACCTTAGAGGGCACGGATGGCAAGAAGTTTTTGGCTCCGATTTCCATCCTCACAGTCCCGACCTATGCCGCTAGAAAGAAGGTCATGGAGGTTTGCTCCCGCGCTGTGGTTCGCTACTGGCACGAGGTGAAGGACGAGGCCGGGATCGAGCTAGACCAGAATGACGCTGAGAAGAAGCAGTCGGACGAGGCGAAGACCGACTCGACTGAGAAAGTCTGGGAGATCAAGACCTGGCACTGGAACCTTCCCATCAAGATGGCGCCAGGAATCACCCAATTCGAAAGGCGTCTCGGTGCTCCTTTGCACGGATTAATGAACTCCTATCAGCGCCTCTTCGCGCGCTTCAAGAAGGAGTCCTTGGTGCCAAGGTGGAAGACCTTGATTCTAGAGGACAAGGAGGGTGCTTGGCTAGGCCGTGTACTTTACAGTCGCAAGACCAGCAGCCTCACAGGAACCACGGGCACCGTGGCAGACTGGAAATGCGAGGTCCAGCTTCCGGCGGAGCACAAAGACAAAATCCTGGAGTGCTGGCGAGACATTTGGTACGATCAGCTAAAGCAGCAGATCTCACAGACGGATGTGGAACAAGAGGCATTTTCCTCTGCCTCACAGAAGACTAGCCAGGACTATGTGGCCGCAGCTCGCTTGAACCGCTTCCTCACCAAGGCCGTGCCAAGCTACAACGAGGGTGAGGAGCACGGGATCGAGAACTGGGTGGCCCGCTTCAAGTTCGAGTACCCCTGGGAGCTCTCCTTTGTAGGCATCTCACAGGAACACCCGGACCGGCAGTTCTTTCAGGAACTCCGCCCAGTGGACCAGCTGATGGAGGCAATGTCCGCCGACCAGGCCATGGAGACTGCAGTTGCCCCCGGCGAGACCCTCGCAACCTTTGCCTCGCAGGGCACCAAGAGGCAGCACTCTTCCGGCACGGAGGGCACCCTCGACAGCATGGAGGCCGACTCCACCAAGGAGCCCCACTACCCCTTCAACTCACAGGAGGAGCTTGAACAGGAGGTGGAGAACGAGAAGATCAGCCACATCAACCGCGGCTACGACATCTCCGGCTACTCCTCTTCGCAGTGGGAGGAGTGGGTCAAGGGCAAGAAGCTCAGGCAGATGGGTTCGGAGGCTGCCCAGGCAGTCCTCACAGGCCGCCCTCGTCCCAGGCTTTCGGCTTGAAGTTTCGGCAGGCGCGCAGGAGCCCCATCTTCCAGCACAGTGTGCTTTTTCAGTGCCTCTCTCACAGAGAGCAACGCTGCGACCGCACAGGTGGAAGAAAGGGGGCGAATTAGCTTGAAGCATGTAAGCACACCTCCCAAAGGTGAGCCGGGCGCGCTGAGCCATCCCCAAGCCCTTTTCCATGTTAATTCTCACAGTTCTGTTTTTAGTTCGGATTTTTCGGGATTGAGGAATGAGCATTTCGGCGACGAAGTGCAAGCCACCAACCACCCCACCCACGAACACACACTACCGCCACAGCTCCACCACAAGCCTCTCACTCGCTCACAGCACAAGCGCAGTCTCCGCAGCAGAGACGCAAGACAACGCAGAGCACAACTTCGCATCACCAACAGAGCCACACGCCGGCGCAACTACCGCAGCTGGCGCTCAGCACTCACACCTGCCACCTCCACCGAGCCGTTTCAGGGTAGGGGCTCCCTGGACCGGCCCCACTCAAAGCCTTTATACGACCTCACCGGCCGCGCTCTCTCACACCGGCGGCTACAGCAGCAGCAACAGCAGCAGCGCAGCGACAAGCAGCAGCGCCGCACCCAAACAGCACCATCCGCTGCAGCGACCACCAGAACCCACAGATGCCACAGATTCCGAAGGTTCTTGCAGAACCTCTTCAAGCTCAAGCAAAAGACCCCACAGAACAACAGCACCCCCAACCATCTTCGTACAGATACCAGACCAGCTCCACAAAGCAGAAGGCAGTGGCAAGCCCGACACGACACCCGCCACCGACAACACACGAGAGCCCATTGGTTCAAAACCCACATTGTACAACCCAGCAAGAAGGGCAGATACAAACACGACATTCAAACCCCTCCACGGCACCACCTCCGCGGCGCTTTCTGGAACACCACAGGCCTGCTGGAAGCAGCCAAGCTACACACCTTGATACACATTATGCGTAAGCATCGCCTTAGCTGGCTGGCGCTCACAGAGACGCACATGAAGCAGCCTGATCAGTTCATGATCGAAGGCTACACCATTACCCACAGCGCCACAGAAGAGTACGACAGCAAAGGCAAGCCCACACAGACCTTCACAGGGGTCTCCCTCATCACAGCCCCACACCTCACACCCACCATCACAGATCTCACCTGCGTCGACGGCAGATTTCTTCGGTTCACCATCGACACCGTCGAAGCTCCGCTCAGCATACTGGCGGTTTACGCCCCACACAACCAACGCGAACAGCAATGCCGGGACCAGTTCTGGCAAGCGCTCACCACACAGCTCTCCACTCACAGAGAACGCACCCCCCTTCTAGTGGTTGGAGACTTCAACGCACTAGCCTTAGACGAGCTCGCAGCCATCCCTCACGCCACTGGCCCACATTTCATCCCAGGCAAAACTGCCGAGGAAGACGAGCCAGACGATGCTGCAGAAGGCGACACCAACCAGCGACAGTTCCACGACCTCCTGGCCTCACAGGACTACTGCCTCCCACAGAGCTGGATGGAGAAAGCACCTCGCAATAGACACACCCACAAAAGACCCAACGGCGACCTCGTGCAACTCGACCACGCCATTATACACAAAGACTGGCGCAACATCATCCACGACATCCACACTCTTCCCGGCGCAGCACTCAACAGCAACCACTACTTGGTCAAAGTCGAGCTGCAGCTCCGCACCAAAGAGGCCAAACGCACAGCCCCCAAACCACGCCACACCAGAACCCCCACTACCGCACAGCGGCAAGCCTACAACAACCACATCAAGCAAAACTTGGATGCCATCACCCCTACCACAGACTACTCACAACCACCCCCACAGCTCCCACTCCAATCACAACCACATGAGCAATGGCAGAGCCTCCAGGCGGCGACCAAGGAAGCCATTAGCGACCACATCCCAACCACCGCGTCCTTCCCCAAACACCCCTGGATCTCACAAGCTACTTGGCAGCTCATACAGCAACGTTCCGCCGCACGCCTCTGAGTCGACTTGCAGGCAAAGGTGGTCGTGTTCCAGGTTAAGACGTCGCCAAACTTGCAGTATTACCTTTCAGTCAGGCAGCGCCCTTGTCGACACCTTCCACAAGCGCGCGGGACTGCAGAACCTCCTCGAAGACAAGCCCCGCGACGCGCCAGAGTCCTGCGCCTTAGTCTGTGAAATAATCTCTCAAACAAGTTCATATGTATGAGAGAACGAAATTCGTAAGTCCATCCAACTTTTGAAAGCCAGGGAGAGCCCGGGTTCACCTCGGCAAGAAGCTTGGCGTGCCGCCGAGCTGGTGTCGCTGACAGGCTGCGAAGCACGGCGACCGTGAAAGTCAAGCCGGAGTGGCGTCCGCCGAGGACCTTCAGCTGCGTTTGCGCTCAGCAGATGAGGATGGTTGTGTGACATAGCAGTGTCAAGAGATCACAAAAACCGCGTCTGAGATTGGCGTTACCTATATGGTGGTAGTGTTGTAAGCTTCGGCAGGAAATGCGGGCCCAAGAAGATGCCTCATTTGAGAAAACTGGTTCTGAGCAGGCCGGCGCAAGCTTAAACGCGGCACATCCAAAGTTGGTGCTTCTCGCCATCTCGCAGGCAGCAGCAGCTTTTGGAGAAAATCATGTTCGGCCTGGCTCAGAGTCAGAAAAGATCGGCCAAGACAGCCGCCGTGCCGATGTCCCTGTTGCAAGCAGGCCACACACGTGTACCTGTGGTCTAGAGAAGCGCAATTGTGGTAAAGAAACATAGCGTCCGGACTACAGGCGCGTAGCTGCCATAGTTTTGCTTCGTGATCTTCCCTTGACTCCAAAGGCGAACCGCGGTTTCGGGACGTTTGCCTGGTGGACGCTTTGCGGGCCGTGGGGGTCAAGGTCCCTTACGCAGGCCATGGCCCATTTTTCGTCTTGAAAGATGGCAACCGCATGGTAGCACCTCTGGGGTGACTTGGCATGAACAAGAAAGAAATCAACAGTAAGTCATCAATTGCTATTGCGCAGTTTGTCATCAGAGCCACCGGAAGGTATTCCATTCGTCCTGCGCAAGGCTTTGAGGGGCCTGGGCGATACATTCTTTATCGGCAGAATCATTTCACTGGGCTCACAATACACGAAGACGACTCTTGCGCAATTTCCACGTCCCACCGGCCGTGTGACAATCTCTCGACGCAGTTGTGGATGCTGGAAAACACATTCGAGGCAGTGTTCACAAGGTGATTTCTACAGTTGGAGTTTGCTCTCCATGTGCGCCGACAGGTTCGGAAAAAGACTTGCAAGGCGGCAGCGATCGACGTCGGCAGAAATCTGAACAAGATGCCGGAGAATGTGAAGAGAACAGAGGACGGCAAGCAGTGTGCTTGACAGGTGCTTTACGAGCCGAAGTGTTCATGACTGCATTTCAACGGAAGCGACGCACCCAGTCCGGACTGGAGGCTTGCGAGCGCAAAGCTGCTCGCTTAGCCCGCATGGATGGATTGGCCTCGACTGATCCAGCCCAGTTCAGCAACCTTTCCGATCTCGCCGATGCAGTTTGACCCGGAGACTGCCCCCAATGTGGAGGTGCTGAAGATGATCCACCCCCATGCAAGAGACTTCAGAATCGCATTTCGATCTTCTGATCACACATACTTCGTAGACGGCCAGCGAACCCTGGGCTCGGTCACTGGGATGATCCATGCTTTCTGCGCGCCGTTTGAAGCGGACAATGTGATCGCCAGGATGATGAGCGGCAGGAACTGGCCTCGGGCTGGGTACCTGAAACCGGAAGTCTCCTTTACATGGATGAGCAGGCTTGGCATTTTCTGTCCCGAAATTTTGGATCTGTATTCTGGCAGCCCAAGAGATGATGAGCGTATCAGCCAGCTTCTAAGGGATCTTTCCTCAACTCAAGACATTGCAGCTGAGCTTGACCAACTTACCTTGTCTCCTGATGACATCAAAGCAATGTGGGAGGCTCGTGGCCGAGAGGCAGCGCACTATGGCACCTACATGCATTACCTTTTCGAAGCGCTCATCAATGGCCATTCTGTGCCACAGGTTTCGCCTGAAGTCAGAATGTTGCGCTCGTTTCTGTCCAAGTGTGCAAAAGATCTCACAGCTTGGCGAACTGAGTGGACTATTTTTGGAGACGAAGAACGACTTGCTGGATCTATCGACTTTTGCGCTCGTCTTCCCAACGGGGAGATGGTACTGGTTGACTGGAAACGCACTGCTGGTCTACCCGGCAAGTTCAATTCAGCCTACCATATGCGTTCTCCACTATGTCACCTTGCCGACTGCACAGGAGTTCACTACAGACTGCAGCTGAATGTCTATCGACATCTACTAGAAAAACATTACGACGTCAGAGTGGCTCGAATGTTGGTTGTGTGTTGTCATCCTGAGCACTATCCAACAGCTTTCGTCGACGAGGTTCCAAGGCTTGAGAAAGAAACAGAAGATATGCTGGCGGCTTGGTGCGATGCAAGGGGAGGCTCGACAGATTACTGCGGCGGCAAAGAGGCTTCTGAATCTGCAGCTGACATAGTTGAGATTTGGCGTGAGATCCAGTTTGAAACACCGGACGTCTCAACTTTCCAGGGCCAAGCTCGGCAGGACCTCGCGCAGCCGCAGCCCGTGCATGCTGTTTACTTGCCCACAGAAGATGACCTCGACTCGTATTCTTCCGATGATGGCATTTGGGACTTGAGACATGATTGGTACTCCCAAGCCAGGCATCCACGCGCACCGCTGGATGTCGCTGGAGGGTCCTTTCCAGCAGAGCTTCTACACAGCCTCCCCAGCTTCTTTTTTTCGTTCGAATACCTCCATGCTTTAGCCAGTACTTCAAAGGCCATGCGGGATTCAGTTCGCAGTGGCAAGCATTGGCGTGGGCGAGTTGTCTCGCTGAACACTGAAGAGTTTCAGGATACCGGCAGAGTGCGTTGGATGCGCGAGGTGTACCTGGCTGCGCAGGCGGTTGTCGTAAGCGTCAAACAGCTGGCAATGATGCAGATCTTTCCAAAAAATGTCCTTTTAGATTGGAGTGCAGTCCCGTTCAGCAGCGGACCTGTGACGGGGTTCGAGTCTTCCGACCCCTTGGTTGGCGCTGCCAGTTTTGAATTGCGGCTGCCTGCAACCGCAGTGGGCATGTATATCGGAGTGCGTGACTGGTCGAGTCTGCGCGACTGCAGGGAGGCTTCGTGCCGTCTCGACAATCTTCTCCGTAGCAACTCCGTTGTTTCCTGCAGTTTCCACGGCTCGCCTCCTCAGCCAAGCGTGGTAAGTGGCCGGCCTTCTCTTCGCGCCAATCGTTCTCATCGATTCGATGTCCGATGGAGCGAACATGTCTTTGAGCTCTTAGATGGCCCTGACCCACTGGCAAAGCTTTCCCTGCGCATCTGGATGCGATCTCGTAGCGTGGAGGAACAAGTGCTGTTGCAACCTCTTCCGTCGCCAGTCTGCCACCGCTCAAGGCTGCTTGCCTCCAAAAGATGCGTTTTAATCTTTTGTGTTGTAGTTTTCAGATTTGCATCAGTTGTGAGTCGGACACCGTTCTTTGGGTCGCAGGATCACTTGCGTGCTCTGTGGATTCCACGATGTGCTCTCAAGTCCAAGATGGGTCGTCTGCCCATTGTGCTCGACCTGGATGTGCGACCGTCACGCCCGAAGATCTCCGAGAAGGCTTTGTCTTCGTTGCCCGAACCAGTTCATGGACTACGTCGGCGGCTCCGAAATCTTGGAAGGCGCAGGCTTGGATTCTGATGAATTTCACAGCACTCGGGAGAACACAGATGCCCGGGGCAGACAATCGCATGGTGGCGCCCGAAGGTGGGCGCGCCGGTGCGCTTCACCGAGAGCTCCTGTCCAGGTTCCTGCGAACTTTCTACATGGACTGACATTTTACTGCTCAGACTTCAACTTCATTCGCGCACTTGCCGCCTGCAGTCGGGAGACCAGTGAAGCAATGGGCAATGAAGAATACTGGGTTGGAAAGCACATATTTCTCAATGTGCCGGAGCTTGCTCGCAGTGACCGAACACTGCTGGCAGCAGCCAATCTTTTCAGGCAGGCTTTATCCATTAGCTTTGACATTCCGCAGCTGCCGCTTCTGCACCAGATACCTCCTCGGGCGGTGGTGTCTTGGCAATGTCTTCCTCTCCATCTTCCAGGGAGAAATGTGAGTGGCTGGGTGTCAGGTCATCCACTTTTCGGAGCTGCCCGTTTCTCTTTGACTTTGGCGCCGAACACCAGAAGTGTTTTTGTCGGTGCAAAAACTCACGGCAGCAATCGACGCTCATACGTGCTTCTGGAGAATCCATACACTCATGCTTGCAGAGTCAGCCTCGGAATAACGGGCGCCACGCCCGTCGCAGGGCCAACAGGCCCTGTGCTTGAAGCGATCGCGGCAGCCAATTCTCCGAATGAGGTTGTCTTGAAGTGGGACAATCAGTCCATTGAGCTGATGCTCAATGGACGCAGACTTGGTGGGGGGCGCCTGGCTCGTGAAGAACCTCTAGCTCCTCCAGCATTCTCTACATTGTTTGTGTGGGTTATTTCGAGAGATGGCTCGAGCACGCAGCCAGTCCTGAATCCACTGCTGACACCTGTGCGACGAAGAGACACCTCTATCAGGCCAGACGTTTGTCTTTATATATACAGTTTGTATCCTGGCGAAGGATTGTTGTCCTGTGTGTGCTATCAGGCTTATTCGCTTTAACTTCAATGTGTCAGTGTGTCTTGTTGGCGTAATCCGACTAGATTGTGCAAGGCTTGAAGTTCAGTGTGTTTTCTCCCATGCCAGGTGTTCTCTATGCAGCAAGGAGCAGGCCATTGAGGTTCATATGTGGGCGGTCTGTCCCGCGTGTCGACATTGGTTCTGTGCGTCTCACATGCAGAGCATGCCACTGCGGTCCTGTGATGTTTGTGGGCGCGTGAATTACAAGGATTTTGTCGGCGGGTCCGCTCTAGCGGAGGTTACTGGTGCTCTGGCACAATGCTACAAGCACGCAGGAGAGCTCTGGCAAGAACTTCAGACCGGTCGAGCCCATGGCACTGGCAGCAAGTTCCGTGCGACAGTGGTCGGTATCCTACAGAAGCACGTCCATACCCTCCTGGAGATTCCTGCCCTTTTGCAACTACTGCCAGATCCTCATGAACGCCAAGTCATGAGCAAACGGAGATGGGAACGCGTGCTCTACAGAGCACGAGTCATTCTAGATTTTTTTCAGCAGCACAGGCACAAAATGCTTTTCCGGTACCTCCACGCAGAAGCCGAGAAGCTGCCGCTTGCAAAGCAGAGCTTCCTGATTGAATTGGCCGATCCAGAAGACGGCAGTGTTCTTCCAGATCTCTGGCGCAGCGAAGCCGGAACCGCTGCTGTGACGCTTCAATGTTACTTGGTTCAAGAAGAAAAGCAGGGCTCTAAAGAATCGCACCAAGTCGACGAAGGACCCGTGCGACTTTCTTCCATTGAAGAAAAGCGACCTGCGTTGCATGTGCTGGGCGGCGCTAGCCAGGCTTTGGTTGACTGCCCAGAAGTTTCTGAGCGTGTGGCAGAAGATTGCAATGGAGGTTCTACAGCACTACGTGATTCCTGTCCGGAGATCTATGCTCCTTGTGAGCAACCAAAAACAAGTTGGGTCTTTCAGATGCCAGGGATACCATCCACTCGGATGCAGGCGCAGCCGGGCCAAATTCCGATCGTGCGTGTTGGTAGCGACCGCAACTTCTGGGCCTCCGGCTCCGAAGTACTTCCGGTCGTCAACTACGGTCTGGATATAGCGTCACTGCTGTTTATGGTCGTGCCTCCACTGCCGCTTTGCAATGCCGCGACACCAAATCCGCGTTATTTTCTTCTGAGGATTGGAGCACGTCCGCTCTCAAGAGCTATGGTTATTCGTTTCAAAGATACGCCGACCTGGTCTGAACTTTGGGCATTCCTAGCACGCCGGGCTTGGTTTCATCCCAACGAAAACCGCTTTTATGGACTAGAGTTCGGAGATGTTTTGCTTACCGAGCACGACAGCCTTGCTTGGCTTCCTCCGCAAACATTGCTTCAGCTCGTCATGTTTCCAAATAACTCGCCCTCAAGTCAAGTTCCGACTACGAGCACAGAACAAAATATATGTGCTCTTTGCAAGAAACCGCTAGGCCAGGTCCAGGGTCGATGCTACATCCGCGCCGCACGAGCTGGACGCTTGGGCTCTTTGCACAAAGCACACTGCGCACTAGTATTGCACCATGTGCGCGTTCGTTCCGATTAAAGCAACCAGCTGGCCATGGCTGCAATTCCAATGTGCATTCACCCGGTCCTGATTCGAGCGAACTTGGGAGTCTGGTACGCAGATGGTCATGAGTGGCTTCCCTTCGAGTTGCTCCCTGGCACGGCTACAGGACATCCGATCTGGCAGCGATCATCGCTTCTGAGTCAAGGGTTTTCAGCTCGTCAAGGCTTGCCAGGCGACTACCCGAGCTCAGATGAGGAGCTTCGCGAGATCCTGCACCGCTGCGCTGACAGGGACTGTCTTGGGGGTTCCAGCGCTATGGACGAGGCGCAAAGCCAAGCATCCTTCGACCTTCCAGACTATGGGGAAGCGCCGGACGAGGACATAGAAGTCCCTCGCGATCTGCTCCTGGCTCCTGAGACGAACGAGGCCGTGCTCCGCGACGAAGCCGCTCGGCAAGAATCCGAGCAACAGCTCTCCCAGGAGCCGACGTGCAGAGACTTGTCGCCGCATGATGTAGTGGGGAATGATTTCAATAGCGAAGTGCTGGCCCGGGCGCGGCAGCGTCGTCGCAAAGAGGGCGCTCCAACAAGCATACCAGAATTCAAGGAGTCCTTCCGTCAGCTACGAACCATTGCACAAAGATCGCTGAGAACCGTGGCACCTTTGCAGAATGTCACAGAGGCCACGATTCCACAGAAGATACGTACTCTTCGCGCGCAGGCTACACAACGTTTTCCACATCTGCAAGAGGATCTGCTGCGACTGTGCATTGGCGCCCTTGCAGTTTACCGGCTGCGCCTTACCGATGTGTATGTGAGAGAGTTGGTGATGCTTCTGTGGATAGTCGAAGGCGACACACACATGCGCTGCCACTCAGGAAATCTTTATTTTTTCCACCACGGCGCCTTCACGCTGCATCGGGGCGTTCCGCCAGAAGGGACGCTCGCTCGTTGCAAGAAATTTTGTCTTCGACTAGAAGGTCTATTCAGACTGATGGAAGGTGATTCCATGCGAAACGACGACGAAGTTCTGAGCAACATCGATGCTCTTCACGCAAATTGCAATGGCTCTGATGTCCAGCTGCTCAACGCCTGTGAAGACAAGGCGCAGAGTTGCTTACATAGAAAAGCGCAGCGAGGCCGGCCTGCAGCGGAACAAGCGGGCGCGGAGGAAGGAGGAGGCGCTGAGCACGGAAGCAGAGGTGCCCGCACGGCCGATGCTTTGTCCAAGGCTGGGTGGACTTTGCAAAACAAATTGATCGAGGACAAGATATTTAACCTTGTTGTGGAGTGGTGCGACAGTGCGCAGACTCGTGCTGCTGGTGTTAGCTATTTGGACTGCGCCCTACATTACGACCGCGGAGACGGCAGCCACGTGACTTGGGTCGAAGGGCGACCAAGCGACAATATTTATCTGCACATTCCGCATGCTCTGCGGCCAAGTCTCCCCGATCCAGTATTGCAGGAAGCTTCCGAGAGGCTGGATCGCTTCTACATGGAAACATTCTGGCTCAACAATGAAGTTGCTGGTCTATCTGAGGGAGCACTGAAGCATAACAACAGCCTAGTCTGAGGTGTTTGTGTTCATAAGACATCATGGCTGCGCTACCGTTGTGTTTCCCCTGCAATCTAAGGTTTTCCAATGCTGCCAGGCGGCGATCAGTCTTGCAAAGCGTGGTGACAACATAGTTCGCTGCTTCATCGGCGTTAGTCCTGGAGGTGCCTTGAGCCAAAATATTATAGTGCTTCTGTTGTTGCTTTGATTAATAACAAGTTTCGCTGCAAGTCCTACTACTGCGCTTGTCTTAGGAGTTGGCCAGTCGCTTTACAGCGCTCACCTCGACGCAGTTTACTCGCCCAGCCATAAATTCATTGATCCCAACATCTGGTATGATGAGACAGAGATGCGCAAGCAAGTGGAGCAGGCGGCGGGCGCCATCATGTTGACTGCGCAGGAAGCACCCGAAACCAATAGGCGCATGAGGGAAGATTTATACAAGAAAACTATGTCCGCGGACGGAATTGCCGGCCGCAGGCCATATGGAATGAGCACACGTATGATCGAGCTGGTTGGGTGGAAGCGTTGCGAAGTCAACAGGATTATGAGATTTATGGGAGTCACAGAAGCAAACTTTCCATCTATTCTCAGACGATCACTGGTGTGGAAACCAATGGCTCGCTTCATTAATGAACATGTCATCCGCAACTCCTATCCAGACGCGCACCTGGACGGTTACTTCTGCAGGGATGATTCTCTGAAAGAATTTTTGAGAAGTGGTCCATGCATTGCAGCAGCTTTGCAGATACAGCATGCGTTCGAAACTTTGTACAGCGCAGCAGAATGCCTTGACTTGATCGAAGCCTATGCCAACAAACCGCTGACGGAGGACCTGATGCGAGAGGCTTGCGGCTTGGCTCCGAAGAAAAGATCAGAAATCATCAACGATGACCTGCTGCAGATTCCAGTGGACACCACAAGCCAAGAGTTGATGAAGGAAAAGTTGGTGCTGCTGAAGAATGTAGCAAACGCGGTCAGGGACTTTTGCCTGTCTAAGGGCAAAGGTGTTTTCACTGCGGGTATGTTTAAATACCTGAAATTGCCACTGGAGCATCCTGCAGACATGTCGAGAGAGGACATGTGGAAAGCTCTATTGTCAGAGGGCTTTCTTCTTCAGGCAGGAGAAGACCATGCCCAGTTGAAGGATGCGGTGTTGCCTGCCATTAAACTGGACAAGAAATTATTTGATGTGTTTCCCGAACTTGAAGTTCTTCCGGCAGACACTGTTCACAACGAGATGCATGATAAACACAGTCTCATGAACTATATATCAAGCTGCCCAGATCGAGAATCCAACGTCTGTACCGTTCTGTCGTACCTTGAGGCCGGCTTAAAGAAGTTGAAGAAGCGAGGTCGCGGGAAAGCGCCGCCTGAGATTTCTGAGAAGATCAAGGAGACTGAGGAGCGCCTTCGCAAGCTTCAAGCCACCGAGAAGACATTCTCAGATCTCGCGCACAACGACTTATCGGACGCGGCGCAGTCTGCTGATGGCGCGTCTCAGAAGAAGATTCGATTGAGTTCCAAAACCAGTCTGGTTCCAGCTACAAGATGCATTTATAATCGGAATTTTCAGGACATGCTGCGCACCCGAGCCTACTTGCAAGGCTTCGGTGCGCAAAGTTGCTCAAGGAAGATGCTACGGTTTCTTTGCCCCGCCACACGCGACTTGGACATTGAGAATTCAGTGTTCACATTGCTACACCAGCTGCTCCTCAAGCTTGGCGCAAAAGAGGAGCTTCCCGAATATATTTGGGAACCTCTTGAGCAGTGTGCAGAAGCAAGGGATGATGTGTGCCTTTCAAAGCTGAAAACTTCAGTGAAGTTGGGCAAGAAGATGCTTCATGAAGTCTTATTCGGTGGTTGTATTCCTACATCGCACAGCAACAACGGATTTCTACTCAATTTCCAAAGGACTGCACGATGTCTGCGATGGCTAGCGTGTTCGCTGCTGCCTCAAGTGTTTGAAAGAGTCAGATCCATGGAAGAAAAACGAAATCCTCAGGCCTCGGCCTTGTTCTATCTCTACGCTGCTGTGGAAGACTGGGTGCTGGAAGCGTGGGAAGACTATATGAGCACCATTACCCACAACCACTTGTCCCTGCACTTTGATGGCCTGCGCGTTGGCGGCCTTGAAGAAGCTCAGAGCATCGAGGACCTTTGCAAAAAATCCGAGGCTGCGATTCTTGACACAACAGGCTTCAAAGTCAAGATTCTCGAGAAAAGGCATTTATATTTTAGGGAGCTGTGCAATGGGGTGTCAGATCGAGAAGAAACTGAGGTGGAGCAGCAGTTGCTGCAGCCAGGCAACTGCATTCCCCTTGCAGTCAGCCGACTGCTGCCAACGAAGAAACAGGCCGTGATTTCAGAGCTGTGCAAGAGTTCGCAGCAGAACACCGAGGCTTTGAGAGTTGGATCTCGGTCGTACGCAGACGTGATTGCGTTCGCAAGCCTACACGTCTGTCCGTCTCTAGGCTTAGATGTCCAGGAACCAGGTCTCTATTTGTTGCACTCCGAAGACCAAGGAAGGCCGCACTGCGTGTCACGCAAAGTACAAGACGACGGGAATGTGGAACTCAGTGATGGAAAATTCGTTATGAAAATGAAGCGGGAGGAGCTGCGCAAGTTTGCAGATGATGCCATTGACGGTGCCAGCTTGGTCACGTTCAAGCTCTTCGACAAGAAGCGCAAGGTCGCGGAAAGGGAAGTTGCCAACAATGATTCATCCATATTACTGCAGCTACATGCAGGTGCTAATGTCGTCGATGGTGATTGGGCTGAGGGAATGGCCGACCATTGCGAATACGCCGGACCGGACGATGACTCTGCCGATGAGTGTCATGCTGCTGGTCCGTATGAGGAAGATGAAGATGAGGAGCCGATGGTCACTGTCGGAGACATTCTCTTGGCCAGCATGAAAAATGAAGTCGCAAGCGTTATGCAAAGAAATCGAGAAAGGCGGTGCCCTTTATGTCCTTTTCGCGTCTTCAATCGCCCTGCTCGACTCAGTGATCACATTCGTGTTTACCACGCCGAGCGACGGCAATGTGTTTGCAGTGGCACAAAACAATTAAAGATCGTGTGTGCACTTTTCGACGGCGATCAAATTGCTTCGCGGACGAGTTCCTGTTACATAGCCAGAAGTGCTGAAATTCTCCGGGAAACGGTGTCACCGCCGCTGACTGATAACACCAACGCCATTGATCGGTCTATTCGGCTGGTGTTCTCTGGCGCTGGACCACAATTCTGGAACAAAGCAACGGTGGACGGCTCAAGTACCTTGCGCAGAGTAAGGAACATCTATTACACGGTCGACTTCGCAGACGTTGTCTATCGGGAATTACTCTTGTGCAACGCTAAATGCAAAGCTGCTATTCCGCGAATATTGGTATCGATGATGGCAGCAGGCTGTGAGCTGGCTTCACTAATGCCTCGTCACGTCAAAGATTGGTGGCCCATCATCGAAGACATATTCTCGTCTCTGCCTTGAGGACACTGCAGAACGATGCCATGACATTTTTCTTGCAGAAGAGAGAATTTCAGTACCTGTCCATAGATGGCACGATGAAATGTACTCTGCCAGTGCTCGGCCAGGCGCCTTGGCGAGCTGCAAAGGCAGTAAGAGATGAGGCTCCCTTCGATGACGAGAGCGCTCTGAGAAAGGTCCTGACTGTTCGCGGGTGCAGCAGTGCTGTTCTGGCTATGATTCCGGTTTCATCTGAGAAAGCCGAAGTTGTTTGCGCTGCGCTGTCCGACAGACTTCCACTGCAAGGCTTGAATCAGACTCAATGCGTCGCGTCAGATAGTGCCTCTCTCAAACTGTATACACTCCTGCGACGAATCATGCCGAATTTGAAATGCCTTTGTCTGGATCCCATTCATCTTCCAATAGTATATGAGTCACTGGGTCGCAGTGAAACAGTGTGATTTTGTGTTAGCAACTAACAGCTCGCAGCTCTTCGCTGGGTGTAAGTCAGAAGAGCATGTGATCCATGCATAAGGTACGCCACCTGGCGCAAGAAAACTGCCGGTGCTGTGTTTCTGCGTAAGATCGTGAGCAAGTTCAACGCATACGACAACAATGTCACCGCTGGTCATTGGGGCGTGTTCTACACAGGTCATTCTGCAGATCGTGCGCTGTCAGTTTCAGAACAGACCAAAAGAAACTACATCAAAAGCGGCGCTATGCCCAAAGCAAGGGCAAGCGCTGTGGTGAAACAACTAGATTCGGCGAAGCCTTTTACGTCCAGAAACGAATTCATAGAAGCGCTGGCAGCACTGGCAGCTGAGTTCCCAGAAGACATGTCCAGGAAGGTTACAGGCGCCAACAAGAGAATCGACGAGATTCTTTGGTGCGCCGCCGATCCCGATCGGGCGGAGTGGCTTCTCAACAACCTACGATGGCGACATCTTGTTAGCCTGGAGCTCAGCAATCTGATAGCAGCGCGCGTGAAAAAGCATGAGGAAGCAGGCTTGTTCTGTGTTAGCAATTTGACGCTTGTGCCAACCTGCCCCCACATGAGGCAGAAGAATCCGCGCTCTGCTGCCGTCTGGAACCTCGTCCAACGAAGCCTTGCATGCTGAGGTGAAGTCATGGTTTGCTCAAACGCAGCAGCTGCACAGAAGCACGCTGAAACTCAAGTTAGACATCTTGACCTGGGCAAAAATGTTGCCTCACGCTGTAGCAAGTCGAGATCCGACTCTGCGACAACTGTCCAGTAATCTTTTGCTGGTGCGACTCTGCACCCCGACCATCTGGACGCCGCAGTCGTGGTCTGCTTGGTGCTCTACCTGCAAGCAGGACAACTGCATTGCAAAAGCTTCTCTTCCAGGCGAGGAATGCCGTGTAGAGGAAAGACGCAAAGTGAAGCAATGGCACTTTAAGCGACCGGCTGCCTCAAAGCCACGCAGCCGCAAGCGAACTGTGTTCACCCTGGAGCGCAGCACTCGGCTGCGCACCCAAGGAGTCTGCTCTAAACGTAGACGAGCGCAATGATTTGATTCTTCTCGCTCGGCAAGCACAGCGAGTGCGCCTGCGGAACAGAAAACAAGACATGGACGTATGTCAGCTTGTGTCAAGTTTACAAGCTTATTTCTTGCTGCTGCGCTGTTGGAGTAAATGAATTTATGGCTGGGCGAGTGAACTGCGTCGAGGTGAGCGCTGTAGCGCGACTGGCCTACTCCCAAGACAAGCGCAGTAGTATGACTTGCGGTGAAGCTTATTACTAATCAAAGCAATAATAGAAACACTATAATATTTTGGTTCAAGGCCTCCAGGACTAATGCCGATGAAGCAGCGAACTATGTTTTCGTCACGCTTTGCAAGACGGGTAAGCAAGACGGTGAGCGCGAGTATGTTCCGCCTATATGAAGGGGTCCAGAGCTCAGACCTGCCCAGCACGAGTTTGTTCCAGTATGTTCCACCCAAATGAAGGTCCGACCTTAGACCTGCCCAGGAGAGTTTTGGAACTTGGGGCTGGCAACACCGGGCACAGCCTCCAGCAGACCAACTGGTTGACCTGCTGGCCTTCGTTTGTCGAATCCTCCGGTCTTCGTCTTGGCCTCTCACGTCGGCCTTCGTCGAACCCCCCCTCCTTCGTCCAACCTTTCGGCCTTGGTCGCCTCGGCCATCCTGGTGTGTGCTTTGACGGGAGTGAGGAGCGGAGCTCAGGTTTTGGTCAATCATGGTCAAGCCTCCGGGTTTAGGGTCAGCTGTAGTCGCTTTTGTAAGAAAACTTCACCCCTCCCTGACCGCCCTAATCCCCGAAATCTAAACCCGGGGCCTGGGCACGCATGGTGGTCACCAAGGGCGCCGGGTTTAGATTTCGGATTTCGGTTCACCCTAGGCCCGAAGCCCTAACCCTAGACTCGGAGCCCGCGGCCACAGCCGTCGCTTGCTTCGGGCTCCGGGTTTTAGGGTTAGCTGTAGTCGCTTTTGTAGGAAGACTTCACCCCTTCCCTGACCGCCCTAGCCCCCGAAATCTAAACCCGGGGCCTGGGCACGCGTGGTGGTGGGTTTAGATTTCGGATTTCGGTTCACCCTAGGCCCGAAGCCCTAACCCTAGACTCAGAGCCCGCGGCCACAGCCGTCGCTTGCTTCGGGCTCTGGGTTTAGGGTTAGCTGTAGTCGCTTTTGTAGGAAGACTTCACCCCATCCTCATAGAATTTTGGTTTCATAATGATTTTATGAATATTTTGAATACCTGAGAATGTCGCATATATATTTGAATGGAAATATGAGATTTTCAATGACAATTACAAAGAATTGAAGACCAAAATTTCCTAAATTCATGAAATATTCAGATTGCCTATGTGAATTCAATAAAAACAATTCAATTGCTCAAACAATATTGGATTTCCAATGATTCTGGAATATTTGGATTCTGGACATGTGTAAATATCTCAGAACATCGTATATGTTTGATTTGAAATATCAGGTTATTTCCATGCCATTTAGAATGAATTGAAAACCGATATTCTTGAATTAATTTATGAAATATTCTAGATTTCCAATTGAATTCAATATAATCATATTCAATTCCTCATACGGTTTTGGATTTACAAGATTCTATGAGTCTTTTAAATACATCAGAATATCGTCGTGACCTGGGGCCATGCTGACCGTGGCGGCGACAGCAGTATTGTGCAAGGTCATCTGAAGGGCGTGCAGCAGATCCAAGCTATTTTTTCTGGGCGATGGGTCTGTTGTGACCTGGGGCGAGGCTCGCACTTGTTCACGGGTATTGTTAAGTAGGGTTAGAAGTGCCTTAGAAAGGGCCATTACCAAGTATCATTTCACTGACCCCACTCATAACCCCAGTTCTACCTGCCACGGAACCTCCAAGTAGGGTTCAGGGTTTCGGCCTTTGCCGCAGCCATAATCCACTCTAGGCCTGCAATCCCAACACCCAAAACCCCGTTAGCCCCAAACCCTAAACCCCAAACCCCAAACCACCCTAAACCCTCAACAATAAACCCTAAACCCTAAAACGCATTTAACATGCATAACCAAGCCCCTGAAGCATGGTCAGTCGCTTGGAACTATTGCCTTTTAGTAGAGTTGCTATTATAGCCAGAGAAAGCGTTCACATAATACGTGTCCCTGCCTCATATATGTATATATGTATATATGTATTTATGCATATATGCATATATATATATATATCTGTATATATATATCTATATATATATATATATATATATCTGTATATTTATATATATATATATATATATATGCTACCCCCCCTAAAACCTACCGTTTTCTAGTTTTCAATACCTCCATACCCTTTTAATCCAGGACCACTGAGGCTCCGGCCTGAGGTGCGAAAAGACAGCACTGCATGCCCTAAACCCTTAACCCTTAACCATAAAGCCTAAACTCTACATCCTAACCCCAAACCGCAGCACCTACAGCCTTCCTTGACTGTCAAGGGGGTTGGATTCGATTCTCAGCACTTCGACCGGTTCCCTTCATTTCAATCCCTAGATCCTGTTCCCTAAGCCCTAAAAGGCTCTTAAGTTACTTCCATCCTTAAGTTACTTTCCTAAGTCCTATTCCCTGAGCCCTAAACAGGGGGGTTCCAATCCCAAAGAGCAGAGCCCCTGAACCTAAAGAAAAATGAACCCCATTTATTCCCTAAATCTTATCTCTAAATCCTAACCCCGAAGTCTTATTCCACGAGTTTGACTCCCTAAACCTAAACCCAAAAAGGTGAACCCATTCCCTAAGTCTTATCGCTGGAAGCAGGATCCTTAAACCTTTTTTCCTTAATTCACTCCCTAATTCCTACTCCCTATACCCGACAGAGGAGCGGGGAGGTCCCTAAGTCCTAAAGAGGGGATCCTTAAATCCCAACAAAGACCCCCCTAAATCATCAAAAAGCGAACCTTGCTGACCAAATCTTTTCGCTAAATCCTAAAGAGCGGGATCCCTAAATCTTATCCCTCCTTAAATCCTATTCCCTAAGAGCCCCTAAACCTTAAAACTAAAAAACATATTACCTAAATCCTTTTTCGCGAAAACCTAAAGAGCGGGATTCCTACATCTTGTCCCTTATTCACAAAACCCTATTGCATAAACCGTGAGGGGCCGGGTGGTCCTTCATTCCTAAAGAGGAGAGCCCCTATGCCCACAAAAATGAACCCCAATCCCAAAGTCATTTTCGTTACATCATAAAGAGCGGGATCCCGAAATCGTGTTCCCTAATTCTTCTTCTCTCAATCCCTGAATCTTGTTCCCTACATCGGTACAATGTAATTCGTAATATTGTTTTTTTTAAAAACCCGAGTGGTTGAGGAGTCGTGTCGTCGTCGTCGTCGTAGTGTTGCAATACTCACATTCACATTCATACTGAGTATTGGCTTTATATGTATGAGTTGGTACGCAATCTGTGTACTCAATCTCCAACATAACAACTTTGCTTAAAAAGGACTTCGTTTGCTTCTAAATAAGAGGGGGGAGGGTGCCGGGGGTCGGTCTTCCACAATAAGCAGGACCAACAGTCACTCCCCACCAACCCCCCCCCCCCCCCCCTCCCCTCCACTTCGCTCCGCTGCGCGTTCTGGGTTTGTTTAAGGGTGTTGTCAGGGCTTATTCTCCAAAACCCTATCGGTCCAGGGTTTAGGGTTTTAACGAGAAACCCCAAAACCCGAAGCCTATAGGGTTAAGCAATTAAACCTAAACCCTTAACCTTTAAACACCCTATAGGGTTAAGGTTTAAAGGTTTAGGGTTTAAGTTTCAGACATTTACACCTTGACATGCAATTAAGCGGAAACGCGAAACCTTTAACCCTTGCGGGGTGAAGGTTAGGGTTTTAAAGAAAAGCCCCGAAACTCTACAGGATTAAGCAAGTAAGCCTCATTCTTTAACCTTTGAACCCTGTACGGTTAAGATTTAAAGGTTTAGGATTTAGGATATAGGCATTTAAACCTTGACCTGCAAATACACCGAAACCCGAAACCTTTAAACTTTATGGGGTTAATTCAAGGTCTTGGGTTTAAGCTATAGGTATTTAAATCTTGACGTGCAATTAAACCGAAGCCTGCAACCTGTAAACTTTATAGGGTTAAGGTTGAAAGGTTTAGGGTTTAAGATAGATGAATTTAAACCTAAGCCTGCAATTAAACTGAAAAACGTAACCTTTGAACCTATAGGGTTAAGGTATACAGGCCCAGGGTTTAGTGTTTTACAGAGAAGCCCCGAAACCCTATAGGGTTGCAATTAACCTGAACGCGTACGCAACCTTCGACTTTGAAGTCTTGGCTCGCCATGCCTTCAGGCTATGGCTGGAAACTGCGCGTTTATAGCCCAAGCAATCTACGGGAGGCACGCAGCTATATATAGAGCCATACACGAGCTACGGGGCGCGACAAGATTAAGTATAACACTGAAAGAAGATTGCAGATTGTTAGGAACTCTTTCTGGGAATCCTTAATCTGAACAGGCTGGCCCGTTTCGAATTGAAACGGCCCGTTTCAATTTGAAACAGGCCCCAAACCGAAGATTGAAGATTGAAGATTCCCAGGAACTCTTTCTGGGAATCTTCGATTTGAATCTTCAATGGGTGGCCCGTTTCAATTTGAAACGGCCCGTTTCAATTTGAAACGGCCCGTTTCAATTTGAAATGGGCCCCAAACCGAAGATTGAAGATTGAAGATTCCCAGGAACTCTTTCTGGGAATCTTCGATCTGAACAGGCTGGCCCGATTCAAACTGAAACGGCCCGTTTCAATTTGAAACGGGCCACCCATTGAAGATTCAAATCGAAGATTCCCAGAAAGAGTTCCTGGGAATCTTCAATCTTCAATCTTCGGTTTGGGGCCCGTTTCAAATTGAAACGGCCGTTTCAATTTGAAACGGGCCACCCATTGAAGATTCAAATCGAAGATTCCCAGAAAGAGTTCCTGGGAATCTTCAATCTTCAATCTTCGGTTTGGGGCCCGTTTCAAATTGAAACGGGCCGTTTCAATTTGAATCGGCTGTATGTGCGAAACGTACCACGTGCCACATATCACTCCTATAGTAGTATAAAAAGTAATAAAATGGTAGTTTTGTTTTTTTTTGGGGGTACCATATATATATATATATATATATCCATAAAAAACATATATATATATATGTACTTTCATGTGAACCAATGTCCTATATGTAGTATATGAGGTGTAAGTACTGTTTATATTTATATATACTGCGTACATGTTACACCATCTGTTTATGCTGTAAACGCAACAGCTCCAATCGTCGGAATGTGCACAAAGTCAACGCGTTGTTCACTTGCGCGTTTTTCACGTTTTTCGCGTTTTCACACTTTGCCCGGTTGCCTTTGTTTTCGGTTCTTTCGTGGTTTTCGGCCGGCTTTTTTGGAAAGAGTTTTCGCGCTTGTAGCGTTCTTCGCATTTTGCGCGGCACCTCGGCTAAATCGAGACACATGGAACGTTTCCACAGGACCAAGGACAGGGTGCCGCCCCACCGCGTCGCCCTCCCCCCCCTCAGCCCCCCTCCTCCTCCTTATCCCCCCTCGACAAAATGATCCCGTGCTTCAATGTTGGGGGGGTGTCTGGCGAGGCTTTCGAAGAAGGGAACTCAGAAGGCTTTCAAAAGGAACTCAGAAGGCTTCCTTGCCGAAATTTCGCATAGCACACATCCGCGGGACCCTTCTGAACAATCTCCGGTAAATTTTACACAATTCCGAGAATCGCACGAACCAGGATACACCATTAAATCACGATTCAGGGTTCCGAAAGCCACCCACGAAAATGAAAAATGAGAACCCCAGACTATTTGCGGGTCCATTTGTAGGAGGGCCTCCTGTCAGGACACGCCGGTGTTCCACATGCTCAAGGCAGGGCCGACGCAGGTGAGAAAGTGCAGGGCAGTGTGTTTCGCCAGCAGATCTTAGCTTTCCCTCTACCCAGGGGGACACCGCCAATGTTTCTCGAGTTTGGTGACTCAGAAATGCTCAGAACATCCATCTTTCGAGCTTGCGCAGTAGGTTCTCAGAAGCTGCAAGGTCCTGTCCAAGATGGCGGAGCGCAATGGCCGCTCAGCTTGAGCCCAAGGCAGCTTCCATATTCCAGCCACGTGAAGACAGTTTGCAAAGGCTCCGCTGAAACGCTGAAACCGCTGAAACGCACTGCTCGACACCGCTCTTGCAAGCTGAGCCTTTCTCTGGTAGACTCCTAGCACATGTCTCACACATGTTTTTGCAGTTGGAGGTTGTGTGGAAGCCACCTCCAATGGCTCCAACCAGCAAGACCAGTACAAGCGAAAACACAGAAGCTGGGTCCTTAGCCTCAGAATAAGAACCTAGGATAGCTCAGGCTTAAGGCTTAAGGCCCGGGATGTGTGAGACGTGTGCGTGTCGCTGCAAGGTTGTCTGGCAAAGTTTCCAGGCTTCGCGGCTTCCTTTGTTGGGGAGCGCAATGCGTGAGACTCGTTACGGCAGGTTTCCAGAGCATGTCACTTGCACACGTATGCTCCTGTGTTAGCTAGGTTGGATTTCACCTACAATTTTCTCGGCTTCGGCTGCGGAATCTTGGCCGAACGCTGCCAGCATGCTTGGTCTCGTGCCTGTTGCTGATTGTCAGGATACTTTTTCCCTCTGTTCATCTCCGAGCTGGCAGAAGGCGCGCCGCTACCGCCAGTGTGTGCCTCAGGGAGGAAGTAGTGAAGCGAGAGTTCTTGTGGCAGAGGCAGCAAGAAAAACTCATCAACAAAAACTACGAAGCATCAAGTGTAGATCACATAAACATCACAGCTTCCAAATACTCAGTTGCAGCATCTCTCATGGTTCACAGGCTCCAAAGGCTGTGACCTCTGACATTTCTGACTGACTGTTCACAAGCCCAGACGCTTCAAATTACAATATGTTGGACTTATCCAACTGCTGTAAAAGACAGCCTGTGTGACAGCTCAGAGGCTCCAAAGCTTCAAAATACAGCTGTCATAGGGTCCAAGTGCTGTGAGTGACAGCGGTCGAGAAAGAAGGAAGCAAGGACAGCAAGGACTGTGGATTCGGGTGTCCTGGGGTGCAGGCCTTCGGACCTCATCCCCCGCAGCAGAAGAAAGAAGGAACGAAAGATACAGAAAGAGCGACATAAAGCAAGAAAGAACGAAGGAGACAACGCAAGCAATAATTGCAGAAACAAGCTAGAGACACCAAGACAGAGGCAAAAATAAAACGAAACTGTCCAGGATATGGGAAGCGTTGAAGAATCTCTCATGTAAACCAATGAGATGGAGCTTGTGCAGCCCAGTACAAGCTTGTCAGCGGGGCGCCAACCATGAAGCCTTCACGGCTTATTGAAACCACAGTCCCTCGAAGCGCTGACCTGATACCAAAGAGCTTTCCAGTACAAGTGCCCGCTGAGCAATCCCATCAAGGCCACGTTCAGGTACAATCGCTGAGCCTTCCTGGCCTGCCTCTGCAGGCCGCGTTCCGGTACAGCCTGAGCCTCGCAAACTTGCTTAAGGAGGCCTCCTCGTATGCCACGCCTGCATATTCGGAGGCCTTCCGGTACTTTGTCTCTGGTCCTGCACGTCGTGCCTGAGTGTTGTACCGCATGCTGCGCATCGTGTCGCATGATTCGGGCATGCGCAGGACTCTTGTCCTTAACACTTGTTGAGCGAAGTATCAGTTTGTGCCTTTTGTCCTGAATGTTGCGCTGCCTGAGGGCTGTACTGCCGCTGGCCTGAGCGCTCGCTTCACACGATGCGTACCCTGTGTCCTTGAAATTTAACAGCCCACTTGACGGGTGGGGACGACAGCAAGAATCAACGAAAGAAAGACACCCGAAAGATATGCGTAAAGAAAGAACAGACTGGCAAAGACACAAAAAAGCACGTAACATAAATCAAACAGAGACAAGTACATAACGAACGTAAAGACAACAGCGAAGAAAGACAAGCTCAAAACGAAATATTTAAACAAGATACTCACAAAAAGAATACTAAAGAAGGACGCAAAGACAGTCCTTTAAGCCGAGCCGTTCAAAGCTTCTTCAAAGAATATCGCCCCAGTCAAAACCATACGATCCTTTCCAAACCTATCATGCGAGCATTGTACCGCGCGATCAATAGACATTCTTTCAAAGCCGTATGAATCCCTTCAAAGCCTGTCGTGCAAGCACGTTTTCTGCGCCCTCCCCCAACCCCCTGCTCAACACCACAAGAACCTTTTCAACCCATCATGTGAGCACTGTATTTTGGAGCCTGTGAGTACTTGTCTGTTTGGTGCTTATGAAGATTTTATTTAATCCCGGCATTTCCCTTTTTGCTGATGGTTCTTAGTTATGCCTTGATGGTCCACCGCAGGGTTGGAAGCATGGACCAGCATCTGAGGTCGCGGAACTAGTGCTGGCCAACTTGGTGGCCTTCCCCGCGTTGTATTTGGCCTATCAGGCCTGCAGCTTGGATTTTCCCGAAGTGCAGTCATTTGTCATGGCTCTGCTGCGCAGTCCAGGCACTGCAGTCTAACTATGGCTACAAAGAGGTGGGCCTGTTGAAGCTTCCGCCCCATTGAAAGCGTCATCATCACAGTGGTGATAATAGGGTATGTGTCCTTCACGGCCAGATCCTGGTTGGCAGTGGATTGGTGGAGCTTCTGGCAGTGGCCTGCCTTCTGGTCAGCGGCGTGCCATGGCTGCAAGAGCCTTTTCGCTGATGGGAAATCGCCTTGCAACACGCTTCAAGGTCCCAGTCCTCCCAGTGCTTGGGATTTTTCTTCTGAAGATAACGATGGTGCGTGGCCCCCAGCCCGAAAAAGGCTGACGGATGCAACATGTGCACCTGGATCGGGAGAACTGCATGGCGCAGCCCTTGTGTTTCGAGGACCTACTCTCAGACGGTGAACACGGTCAAGGCGTCGGGGCTGACAGTCTTCCCTCAAAAGTGGCGCTTCATGAGTGCAGGCTGAGCTCTTCCCTTCGGTGATTCGAGTCTCTGCTCTTTCGATTTCTGGGACCTGTGGTCGTGTGGGTGCCCTGATAGCTCCGGCACTGATCGAGGAGCCCTGTGATTTGTGTCGGGATGCTGATGCGGACATGTTGAAGCCTGCAACATGGTACCATATGGTACTCCAAGCAGTATCTTATTCGAGTCTGTCATCAGTACCTGGGCTAGCCTTCACATTAGTAGTGTTTGTTAGGAATGGCGGAATGGCTTGACAACAAACCTCACAAGCGGGCAGGTGTATAAGCTACGAGTTGATGGTCACAATCGGGGTGCAGCCCAGCCAGTATCTGTTGAGACATATGGCGACAATGAGCGGCGTAGCTCCCGTGGCTGCGAGCATGTGGAGAAATGGCCCCTTTACCACAGGCAGCAACCGAAATTCTTCCGAAGTTCCGCCATATGTAGGCGTGAGGCCAGGATCAGGTGATAAATGACGTCCGAGCGCAAGGCCATCGGACATAAACCTGAGGATGCTTGTGGTGGTTCAGTCCCATGAAACTTTCCATCTTGGTAAAACTCCTCGTTGCCTGCACGGTTTTTTCCTACAAATCTCGGCGAGGAGACCCGCGGTGCTCCAGGAAGCCCAGATGAGTTTCGGGTGTTCCTTTCTTTGCTTGTGCGCGTCTAAGGAGTTACATCATGCTAGCGCGACTCACGGCAAGCATTGGCAGATGCTTTGCACATCCAGGCAGTCGCATTGGTTGTCACAACTGTCTTTGGCGTGGCCCTAGTGTCCTTCGCTTAGGCGTGATTAGTCCTGTACGCAGGAGTGCACTGTAGCATCAACGCTGAGGCCTGAAACAAAGGGCAAGTCGAGGACGTGATTGCAAGAGATGGCAAGAGATGGCAAGAGCTCAAAAAGCGCTTGTGCTACTGTCCCCTTTGCTCATAGTGCCGCCACGATGTTTTTCCATGATGTTTGGATGTCAGGTGTTGTTGTGGGGAAGGGTCGTCCTCCATACATGGGTTCAAGTTGTTTGCCCCACGGTATGGACTTGTCTTTCTTGCTTACTGCCTTACTGCCAGACTCAGGTAAAGACCAGGCCACCACGCCCAGGCCATCGAGGCCGGGCTGCAAGCTTCTTGCTGCTGAACTGGCGGAGTCGGATGACAAAACAGAGGAAGGGTCCTTTACGAAGTAGGGCTTTCAAACTAAGTGCGCAAAGTTGGTATAGTTTTTTGTTCCTTGCCTCGGGGGGTTGCCCAGACACGTGTACTTTAGGCTTTGTTTCTTGTGGCTTTTGGTGCATGCATCTGGAGCCCTTGGTGAGTGTATTCTTTTGTTCGGGGTGTCCAATAGAAGTTCGCAGTTGGTACGAAACTCGAACCGACGCCTTCAACCCTGAATGGCATTGACATTTTTTGTCTCCTTCCGCAGGGTTTTTTTGTCTTCGTCACGAAACTCACCCCCGCTCGACTGAAGTATCACTTGCCTAGGAGGTTGGTCTCATGCCAGGGACCTTGGGGCAAAACATCGTTACACCAACTGGTCATATGCCTTCTCTAAAAAGGATCCTGATGGGACCCCCCAACAGGGAACGTCAGGGAACCCCAAGAATACAGCAGGAATATAAGGGTACTATGCTGACCCCTGTTGTGTACGTTACATTCCTAGTATATTCCTACAAATTCCTACTCTATTCTTGGGTGTTTGGGGTTCCCATGAATATCCCTTTATTCTCGAGTTTCGAGCCCAATCCCAAGAATGCAGCCCGCAGGGCCGCAAAGGTCCACACGAGCTGCACTCCCTTCTCGCTCGCGCTCTTCCTCTGGCTCTCTCTCCCTCTCTCTGCCTCTTTTCTTTTCCTTTCCTTTCCATTCCTTTCCATTCCATTCCTTTCCATTCCTTTCCTTTCCTTTCTTTCTGTCTGTATTTCTTTTTATTATTCTTGGTTTTGCTTTCCTTCTCTCTCTTTCTCTGTCTCTTGCTCGGGCGCCTGTCGCCGCTTTGGCATCTCTTGCTGTTGGTATGAGTGCCTTCCAGGACAGCCCGGACGCAACTCAAGGTGCGCGACATCAAAGGCAGGAACTTGGACGTGCTCCAGCGAGACGTAGCTGACTGTTACAATAAGTATACTATTGCTACCGGTAGTATTTCGATGTTGTTGGTGTTTAATGTTGTTCTATGGTTATGGTTATCGTTACCAGACCGATCTCGCAGGCTGCTGCCGGACGGTGGAAACTTTGATGGTCCGTGGGAGCCATGTGACGGACCTGGCATGTACATAGAAGCGGCGCTCCACAACCCGTCGCGACTCTTGTTCAGCTTGCCCAAAGATTGTGCAAGCGCGAAGCTCCAAAGGGGGCAAGGAAGCCAAAGCTCCCCAATAGTACTTCCCAAGCTTCCTCTAAGGATCCCATAGGGATTATGCCGATTCCACATCTTACTTGGGCCAAGATGGCCTGTGCTCGCGGGGCATCTGGGGAACTGAGGAGTGCATATCGCTTCGGTGTTTTCGGCTTGCATGTCTTTTCTGGTGTCGCCTTCTGGCTCAGCTCAGCTTCTCGTGTTGGGCAATCACGCAAAGCACTTCAAGTTTCACATGATTACTCATGACAGCCTTGTGCAACTACGCACTGGAAGCACCTGTGCGCTTCGTGACTGCCCCACCTGCAAGTGACCGACCACTGACCGTACAGCAGTACCACACTCTCCAAGGCAATCGATCAATTAAAGTGTTGTCTAGTTAACTTTTAGCGGGTGTCACCTGGCGCCAAGGGCGTCGCCGGGAGCTCAGGGTTAGGCAAATAAGTTGTGCGAAGCCCAGTGCTAAGTGTCAGGGGCCCATGATCCACACCTTCGAGGCAATCGGCATGTCTATTGCTCTCTTGAAGTTCGGGAAGTAGTCTGAAATCGTTCACTTCGTTCTCGCTTGGAATCGCGTGCAGGCAGAGTTTCCCAAGCCAGCCGGGTCTCGCCTGGGCATCCAGCTGTCTTTGGCTGCAACCTTGGCTGGATCTTTGTCATTGTCAAGTCCCTTCGCCAACTTTGCCACGGCCACGGGTGGCTTCGGTCTTGTTCCTCGACCTCGCAGGTTAACACTCCAGACAGGGAAGGTTTGGTGGTTGAGAAGGTGCGGGAGCGGCACCTCAACATGCAATGTGATGTTCCTGGCTGTGCCAGGTAGCCGAAGGAGGGGCAGTGGATGCTTACAACAAGTCGTGCGCTGAGCGGCTGAGCGGCTGAGCGGCTTGCTTTGGCTTCACGCCTCCCGCATGACGTCATGATCTTCTTCAGACGTTCGGGTGCTTGTCACATGGCTTCGGCCATGGAGGGATTCACGAGCTGTGTCCTTCCTCTGGGTTCCGAGGAAAAGCCCGGAGGGCTACAGAATACAAGAAGGCGACCTGGTGGTCAAGGTCAATGGCGTCAATGTCCCTAGGCTGCGAGTGCAGGCTAGCTCCTCACGCAGTGTTTTGCCTGCGCATTTACTAAGGCTGATGGCCCACTGGCACATCATATGCCGACAATAGCTGGGAGAGTCATGGAGGCACTTTACTCTGAGCTGCCTGGAAGCATTGCCCTGCTTTTGCAGTTTGCTGTGCTTTCAGGCTTCTACCATCCGACTCGAAGTGAGAAGATACTGTGCAGGCTTGTGAAGAAGAGAAGATGGCCTTGATTGTAGCGCGGCGGTGTGCATTTGTGCATCAGATACCGCAATGGCCAGGACCAAACGTTGCAAATTCAGGCTCCGCAGAGCATCAAGATGGCCATTCAAAGTTCTCTCTTTCTGCTGACGGCAGCGGCTGTTGTGACGGTGGTAGTGGTTTCAAAGTGCCAGGCACGGCTGCGCCGTCGAAATCGCCGAACCTGCTTCCTCCACCCAACTTTCAGGAGAAAGAGAAGAGAACAACATGCGCCTTGAAAAACGTCTCCCCTCACAATGTCTCTCCTCTGTGCAAAGCGGGGTGCCTTTTTGTCTTCGTCATCCTCTTCTTTGTGAGTTCTGCTCTCCTGCCTTGCTGTGCTCTCTCTTGTTCCCATCTCTCAGAGCGAGGACGCCCCCGGCAGCTGGACGGGGTGGCATCCTTGGGGACCTTTCACGCTTAGCAATTGTGACCTCCGTGACGCTCTCCCATGTGCTCAGGGTTTCCTCGCAGCCTGCAGAGGACGTGGGACGCCCAGTGATAGCATGACCTCCGAGCCAAGAAGTTGCTGAAAGTTCAGCTTCCGGCGGCTTCAGGCTGGTGCTTTGGGTCGACATGGCTGGAAGGCCCGTGATGCATGGCACATGGCTGCAATCTGAACCTGGAGAGTGTGAGACATGCTCATAGCACAGAAGTCGTGGGGGTTTTCCGGAACGCATCAAATGCAGCAATCAGCAGGATCGCTCGAGTTTCTGCAGGTTCAGAACCAGACAGCCCCGACACCGTTCTTCTCCGATGTGCAGCTGCCTTAAAGCCGCCTCAGGGCACATGGCCGTGTGTGACATCGTGTGTGCGACATCGTGCGTGCGACATCGTGTGTGCGACATCGTGGCAGTGAGAAGGCAAAGTGGCGAGGGAGGGCAGGCCGATCCCGACTGAGCGACTTGCGATGACTTGCTGAGTTGGGTGATTCCCTCGACTTCCGAGAGAGTTGAGCTTTCGAGGCACAGAACCAGGCAGATGTGGACTCACTGCCCGAGCCCTGCATGTTGTGCGAAAGTTTGCCACAGCTTTTGGTGCATTAGCTGGTGATGTTGGGAGTGTCATACAAAAGGTTGATGCAGGGCCAGGCCTTGGCCAGGCAGTCCATGGGTCTGCCGCAAGCTTACAAACGTGACTTCATATCCGGTCATCCGAGTGCAACCTGTACCTTTCGGGAATGTTTGGTTTTCACCATCCTATTTCCTGCTGTCAGAGGCTTCTCGATACTCTTCGGGACATTTCACGACAGTTTTTGTATCAACTTTTTGGGGCATTTCCGAACTCGTTTTATTGTCGAGCTTTTGACAAAGCGGGCGGGCGACACAGCGAAGTAGTTAAGTGGTGACGAGGATGCGTTAGAATTCCGTTGGCTCCAACGGCCAAAACGGCGGCAATTGTCTTTCAAGCAAAACTAAATAGCATCTCAATTGATTCCCACGGTCATCTAACCCTGCAGCATAGCACGCAAACCGCTTGTGCCTCAGAGGCAAGAGCTCACCAAGTTAAGAGCTCATTGGCCTCGTCAGACGCTACTTGTATCTAAATTTCTCTGATTTCCATGGTCTACCATACCTGCACAGAACAAAACCAGACACGGTCGTATGCGGTCTGTGTGCCCTGTCATTCCGTACATTCCCCATACCGTCAGCTAGCTCCTTGACGACGATGGCATCGAAAAAGCTTCCGCAGCTTGACGTGTACAACAGGTCATCTTTAGGGACCATGCCGCCATGCCTAGTTTTCTCATGCAGGGGTGACCTGCGCCCCGCTGACCCCGAGGTTTGTTGTGGGTTAGACGCGATGCTAGGATTGGTTCCCTAGGATCCCAGCTAGTTCCTGGCTTTGCTTCGTACACCGGGCTGCGCTCAAAGCTCCCCTTCTTTCGTGAACGCTTTCGAATACACAAAGAAGCAAAAAGCCACAGCAGAATGTAGAGAAGGCCAGACGTGCCAATGAGCACAGGAGGGTAAATGCGTCAACGATTCAGATAAAGCGCAGGCATATCAAGGGATCAATTGATCACAGGATGGCCCGGGCATGCCCAGACGCACCGTAATATAGGCAACAGATGTACCCAGCCCCAATCAAGGCACAGCAAAAACGAAGCTCAGGCCCAGTTGATCACGTGTCTGTACTGTAATGATTTTCGAATTCGCGACATTTGCATTGTTTCGGGACTTGTCGGCTGTTCGACAGTTGTTGCGGTACTTGGCGAGTGCTCCTGCAAGCTTTTTATTTGTGGTTTCTCTACTCACGCTTTTCGGGTCTCTCAACTGAGCCTTGAATCTTTGTCTGCAGACTGCTGTGTCTTTTCGTCGGTTCAACTTTTGTATTCTTTTGTCATTTTCTGGCATCCACGTTGCGCCTAGGCCCGGCAGCGGTTGCGGAGCTGGTTGTGGCGGCTGCAACTGCGGGGGCTGTGGCGGTTGCCGCAATGCTGGGAATTCCGGGTTCAGTGGTTGTGGATGCGGCGGATGTGGCGGTTGCTGTGGGTGCGGCGGATGCTGCGGTGGTTGTGGTGGTGTAGGCTGCGGGGGACCGCCTGGACCTCGGCGAGATCGGCGCTTTGATGCCAACTTAATTCAAAACATCGCATGCAGTTCAAGTGACCCAAGGAGCTGTGGCGGCTGTGGTGGCTGCGGCTGTGGTGGCTGCGGGGCGCCCCGGCCTTAGCACCGGTCCGCAAGGTGTCATGCAGAAAGTCTCAAGGCCTGTGACACTTTGATCCCTGTCCCTATGCTTTTTCTTTAGATGATTTTAGATGCACAGGGGCGTGCAGTCTCAGGGACTTCTGGCGTTCAGACTTCCCATGCTGTGCCCTGTTCATTGGTATGAATCTGCACAGGTTTTGGTTTTTAGACTACGTCTCTTTTGGGTTCTGTCTACAAGGGTGCTACTCTAAATCTAAACCCTAAACCCTGCAACAGGTCCGGTGGCTGTGGTGGCTGCGGCTGTGGAGGCCCGGGATTTCCCGGGGCGCACTAAGGGTAGGGCTTTCGGATAAGGGCTTTCGGATAAGGGCTTTCGGATACCTTGAAATTCTCTTTGTTTAGGTCCTTTAGGCCCTTCAGGGCCCGTTGCGTTCTGCTCGACTCCAAGCTGCAGGCTTGTCGCAGAGTTCGGTAGGTTTGACCACGTACACACCTGGACATGAGACCTGGTGCTCTGAATTCTGGTTTCTAGTGGACAGATTGGTGTACAAATGAGACATGAGAGCCTGCAAGCATACAGTGCGCAGACAAGTTCGCAGGCTGCCCTGGTGGTTGTGGATGCGGAGGATGCAACAACTGCGGCGGATGCTGTGGCCAGTTCTCGGGATGTGGTGGTTGTGGAATGGGTGACAGCAGCATTGGCGGAATTCAGATCCGAGCTTAGTGTACCCACTTGCGAAATTCAGCTGTTCCAATAGAGCTGATGACATCTTGCACGGACTTCTAGTGCTGACTTCCGGCGCAAAGGTCTGGCTTGGCGCAACTGCAACAGCAGCTTCAACTTCAACAGCAGCAGCTCCAACAGCAACAGCAACAAGCCATGCAGTCGCAGGCACTGCTTCGGCATAGAGATGCTGCCCTGACCTGTTGAGCAGAATGCAGATTTGCATCAGGCGAAGGTTATGATGCCTCCGCCACCTCCGCCGCCGCTTCCACCCTCAGCGGGCGCATCCCAGGTGCAGAGGACCACGATCATTGGAAGGGAATGGGAGTTTCGTGCATCATCATGTGACCAATACATACCTTTGTGTATCTATATAGAAACACATGTGTATGTTGACATACATGAATATGTATATTTTATACATATACATATATATATATATTACACAGATGTGCGCATGTATGCTTGTCTCTGTTTTCATGTCTACAGAAGGCTTTAAGGCTCTAGTGTGAGGCAAACCCCTGGGCCGAAAGCAAATGGCGTACCAGCATAATTCACATTTTGACTCAAGCCCGGGGACCTCATTCCTTCAATTCGGCTTCTGTGTCAGTCTGAATCCCTTCTGGAACATATTTCAGCTTAGTCAGTTTCATTCAAACATCGAATAGAATCCGGGGTCTAAGATCCAAGATGCCTTGGGGAAACTTTGATCGGTATCTTGAATATCTGCCATCCTTATTCGTGTTCTTTTTTGTTCTGCTCAAATTGCGACCTAGCCTCGGATTTATGATCGAGAAGCAAGATGTGGCATCTTGAATCTTGGATCCGATTCTCATGCGATTATCTCAGTTATGTTGTACATAGCATATTGTACCGGGTTATTCACCCCGGCGCCCCCTCCCCCCCCACATAGAAGCAATAACATAATGCATAGTTTGCATGCATTCGTCTAACTTGATTCGATCAGCTAAGTAATCTTACTTGTACCAGCTCATATCTTTTATATGAATTACAGTCGATATGCCCATTCTTTAGTTGCAAGAATCACATAATATGAACTGTATTTGCTACATTAACTTTATTAACTGTATTAATTATACTAATTATTGACTATATGAACCGTGTAAACTATATAAACTATATAAACTATGTACACTATATAAACTATATAAACTATGTAAACTATATAAACTATATGAACTATATAGACTCTATAGACTATATAAACCATATAAACGGTATTGACTACATTTAACTATACCAACTATATTATACACTATATTTCGCTATATTCGCTATTTTAACTAAATGAACTATGCGATACGACAATATCAACCGTATTGCCTGCATTATTAACTAGATGAATACAAATAGTTTCTATTGCTGCATGAATTATGTCACCTGTATTGACACGATTCTCTTTGCATTCAGAAGTTCATAAGGGATGTTAGTTATGCTGCTTGTACTACACGTCGTAACTATATCATATATAAAAGCATATTCAATGTACTGCTTTTCTTTTGCTTGAATCAGGTAGTTGTTCTATCATAGCCAAGTGTGTGAATTCAAGATTCATTCAACAAGTTGTGGTATTAGCTATATTGGATATGTTAATGGTATGAATATGATAGTTTTTTGTATTATTTATACTAATCATAGTACTGAAATTTGTATGCCTATCAACAAAATCTTGAAAGTTGCTACAGCGCTTTTGTTCCTTCGGTTCGTTCTACTACGTTTTAGCTGGGTTGGAGTCATTCATATTTTTATTAAGTATATTAAGACATTCATTGTCCCAATGGCTTTGGCCTCATCAGTTTTAATGTTTTCATTGCTTACTGAGAATTTCACTGTTACATTAATTGCATTGAATGTAGTAATTTCCTTTGTTCTTCAGTAAATAATTCCATCGTATTGGTGCTATGAGTCTGTTGGTTAAAATAGTTGTATTAATTAATCATAACACGCATTATTTGTAGCGATTATGTGAAAGTTCATTCGGTTGGTCGAAGTTTCGGGTCCGCGATGGTCTGTGGTGTTAACTTGCGGAGTTGCTGCTCAGGTGCTTTGTGTCACTGGCAGCGTTTCACATAGTCTAGGCCCCACATCCATGCAGAAATTTAGAGTGTGCTTGCAGGTTGATATGGGCTTGCAGGCATCGTCCATTGACTTTAAAGCTTGTAGAGGCCAAGCAGGTCAAACTTTACCTCTGTGAAGTTTGACGCAACAAAACATGGGCTGCAGTGAGGAACCCGACCCAGATGCCAATGAACATCAATGCTTTGAGTGTCTTGGCTTGGTTTGAGGAGCAGCCGTGGTCACACACTCCACACGCCAACCCTTGTCTCAGAATTCTCTTTGCATCTTAGGCAAGCAAGCTCTGCAGCTGCAGCAAAAAATCGCGCAGCTGCAGCAACAGCTCGGTGAATGCCTTTGCTTTCCGTTTTTTGAAGGCTTAGACTGTTGAAGGGGGCTCAGCATGTGCTTAGTCTAAGGCCTCATGGGTGATGGATCACAGGCCCAGTTTAGCTCCAGCCTTACGCATTCGGCTTTTGCCAAGTCAGTTTTTTTGCAGGCAGCTGGGCTTCCCGGAGAAGCCTCGATCTCAGATTTGTGCTTGGGCACTTGTGGAAGATCAGCAGCTATCAGTTTCGGAGTTTGTTTTGTGTGTGTGTGTGTGTGTGTGTGTGCACGAGGAAGAGCCCCCTCTCCCCGAAGGACCGGGAGGGAATGTCTTGTACTGAGTGGCGCTAAAGAGCCAGCGTGCATGGATGCAGGTGCAGCATCAAACTTCGATCAAGGCACCATGTGTCATACAGAATGCAGAGCCCATGTCTGCTTATACTGTTCTGTGCTGTTGCTACGCTAAGTTGCCCTTGCTTTGGGTCTGAACCAAGTGCTGGGCAATGGCCCCAACACATCGAATCAGAAGAAATGCATCAAGAAGGCTCAGGTATGATACGGTATGACTGTTTGTTTTGTTTGTCTTCTCCAGCTGGAGTCCAGGGGAGGTACGGAGCAAAAGCGCCTGAAGCGGATCAGCCTGAACAAAGGTCGAGGCAGCAAACTCAGGCATGGGATTCTACTTGCGAGGTTCGCGGAAGGCTCCTTTGATTTTCTGTGCTATTTGAAATTTGTTGGGAGGCGGAGCTGCGTGGCGATTCGCCCTTCCAGCTAGGTGAACGCAACGCGATTCGCCCGTCCAGCTAAGTGAACGCAAACTGACCTAGCAGTTGTGGCCCCACAGTCCCACGACACCCGAAGCCAAGATCTGGTCCTCGACTGGGCCGGGAGTCGGCTTAGCCCTTGCTACTGTGCTACTCACCCTGTCCCCTACGTGGCCCCTCACCGGGTGACATGGCTGGGAAAGAGGAAGCTGGGAAGGGACCGGAGGAAGGGCTGAAGCATGAGAGGAAAAGGCATGGAGCAAGAGGCTGTTGAATGTTGACCACATGTACTTCCCACCAAGACAAATCGTGGTTATGACTAGGTTGACTAGGTGCAGACACACACACAGCCCTAAGACTTCAAGTGGATGCAGACAAGATGATGCCAAATTCGTATCGATGCTTGCGAGGTTGGTATGGGTTGCAGCAGATTTGCGCAGAAAAGTCCTTAGCAGCTGAGAGACACTGTCAGCAAACCATGCCGGGTGGTCGCCTCGGGAGGTCGAGGTCCTCAGCAACCAGCGACTCCGCACCGGCCTTTCCCACACTGTAGATGATTCCTGGTGTATCGGTCAACGTTACAATTGTTCACGATTCTGCGATCGTGCAATGAAAGGCCTGATGTTCCCAACATGGCTTGCAGCCCAGTCGTAGGATGCCCAGAAGAAGCAGCAACCTGTTGCCATGTTGAACCAGCCAGGCACAGCAGTCCATGATGCGTTCAATGATTTCTCCACCACAGTCACAGCCCCCGCAGCATCAAGCTCAGAAGCTCCAGACCAAGGAAGAGGCGGGGGTGGGGGGGTGGGGAGGGACCGCGGGGGACCCAAGAAGGCTCCTGAAATTCATCAAAGTTCCTTCTTATGGGACAGGTCCAGCCTCCTGCCGCTGCATCTTCAACGGCCTCCTCAGGAACAGCAGCGGCTGCAGCTGCAGCAGCAGCAGCGGGAACAGCACAGGGACAAGATCCGAACAGCCACTTCACCTTCGAGGCGCGGAGAGTCTGGTGGAGGAGGGACACCAACTGATTCAGACTGAATGGTTTTCCTTCCACATCCACTGCTGAGGTTTTCTTGCAGAGGCATGAGGGCATGAGGCACCCTTGTCTGTGAGCGGCTGAAGACGATTCTTGCTTCATCCAGTGTTGGTTCAAGGCTTGGTCTCAGCGTCCTTCCGGTCACCATGCATGACGTGGCGGTGCTGTGGGTGGGCTCCTGACTTTGGGGGACTTTGGGGGACTTTGGGGGATTTTGGGCCCTTCACTGTGCCGAATGCCTGTTTGCAGGTGAACGAAGTGTCTGAGGGTGGAGCTGTGGATGCATGGAACAAGCAGCAGACTCAGTTCGTAGTATCCGTAGTCCTCAGTCCTCAGTCCTCGCAGTGGCTATGGCGGCTATGGCTCGACCAACGCTGAAGGTCTGTCTGCTCTGCTTTCCAAGTTCGAAGCGGAGATGTCTGGCTCCTGGAGAAGCGCTGCACAGATTGCGTGCTTGGATGTCAAACGCTCTGCCATGCCAGGCAATCACGCGAGTGTTCAATGCTGTGGGAGATCATGCAAAGATGATGGAGGTGTGCAGAAGTGAGTGTTGTAAAGGGACCGTTTAGGCCAACAGCATCAGCTGTCATCACAAGTTAGTGCCCACCTGTATGACCTTGATGACAGACAAGCCGTGTGTGCTTCAGGAGCTGCAGAGCCACCGGAACATCCGCCTGGCTCACTGCTCAGCGCCTCATGTACAGAAGGAAACTTTGGAATCCCGATCCAAAGATGCGCAGGCCGTTGTGCGGCAAGGTGGCAACAACCCGGCAGTGCCAGCACCTGAGTGAGTAGTCCCCTTCATTGGCTGCGACAGCGCGTGTTGGTACTGCCAGGCCATCTGGAGCAAAGGCACCAGCAAAAGCTCCACCCCAACTTCCACAGTGGCTTCCTGAGATTTGTATTGTCCGTGCGTTTGAGGGCCATTATGTGCATCATTCGTAGCTGCTTTTCTGGGATCTGAGGCAAGTTCCCAAAACCAGTGCACCTCGAATCCAGGAGTGCTGACGTGCTGCAGAATGTCCACAGCAAGCACAAGGCAGCACATTCCAACAACATCATAACCTGCAAAGGATGACGTGGGCCGCGGACAGCCAGCAACACGCCTAGCAATTTGCTGAACTGTTCCTAGCAGTTGGCTGAACGGTTCCTGTCTGCGTGTGGTTGTAGCTCGCCGCTTCAGGCGGGTACTGGTGGTGATGATCAAAGTGCCGCTGGCGGCCAAGCTGGTGCCAGGCTGGACTTGCTGGGCCGGGCTTTGCTCTCTCGCCGATGTGTGCTTGGATGCGACATGATGTGTGCTTGGATGCGACTGGGTCATGGGGGCACATGATCGAAGTTGTGGCCAGGATGCTTCCCAGACCCGGCAATCCCCTCGGAAATGAGGCTCGGAATGGCTCACAAGTGCCAATTGAAGCCCAACAGAGATGCAACTCCATTGTTCCTGCAGGCAGAACAGGATGCCTGGGAGTGCTGGGCCCGGAAAGTCTCCACTTCATGTCCACACGTCCGAAAGCATCCAAAAAGCGTCCCGAACACAAGCATGGGACCCACAAGGAAATCTGCGCCTCCACCTGGCCTGGCAAAGCCTTTGCTGGCAGCTGAGGCTATAGGCTCTTAGGAATCTTAGGAGAAATCTTTGCAAATCTCCACTCGTAGTTTTTTTTTTTTTTCTGTGGAAGCCGGCAGCGAAGGACGAAGGAGAGAACACTGAGCAGAGTGCCTGAGCTGAGGGCGCCCGTAGACCCTCGTCCGCTCGGTTCCTCTGCAGATGATCCAGGCCCTGGAATCCCGAAAACCCTGAAATGCCTTGCTTTTTGTGATTTATGCTCGGGGGGCCTTGTCTCAGTCAGTCTCAGCCATGGATGCGAGGAGATTTGATGGGGAGCATTGATGTTCAGGAAAACGGAACGCGCCGTCCTCATGGGAAAGTTTTCTTAAACTCAGCTTTGTCGTGTAGGGTTCCTTGATCGTGGCTCGCTGAGGAATGGCCCGCTCCGCTTTCAGGCACCTGCACTTCGTACTGTGGAAAGAGTCGTGGGGAGACCGCTGCACTGGAGGTTGTCCTGGCACGAAAAGGACCTGGGCGTCTCGGTATAGATGCCCTGCCCCCGAGAAGCAGAACATAATGCTTTGGAGCCATTGACTGTGGGATTCCTGCAAGGTCGTTCTAAAGCGAGAGGCAAACTTCTGCCTTGCCCCAAGAGTATAGGTGCTGGCACGCATGCCTGGGGGGCAAGGTCGCGCTTTGGAGTTGATGATCAAGCGCTGCACCTAACTGTAGGTGGCCTTTTGGTGTACAAAGTCAGCGAGGGCGGCAGAGTTTCGAGCCAAGAGCATGCTCGTGAAAAGAGAGACAGCTGAGAGCACAAATTCTGATGCTTCGGTGTGTGCTACAGTGTTTACTCGTGTTCAACTCGCGCTCAAGGTGGACGCGTGGAACAAGCAGAGCCAGATGCCCTACCGGGTTTTGCCAGGCTGGGTGACCGTGCCACAATGGCCAAAGCACGTGCCGTGATTCATGAACCTTGCAAAGCGTCCCCACCCTGTACCCTTCCAACCCTGGCAGGCGATCACATCCTCGAGGTCAGCTCTGCATGATTTTCATTGTGCTGATTGTGTCTCATGCTTGGTACACGATGTAGACGATGTGCACGATGCTCGCTCCATCTTGGCGTTTGCTGCGGTGGGTGGCGGCCGTGCATCATCTTTGACAAGCAGAGTCTCCTCTGCAGACCTTTGGTATCTTTGGTCCCTTTAGGTGGCGTTTCCTGTAGAACTTGCGCCAGTGCTCTGCGTGTGAAAGATGCTGCTTGCATCGGTTCATCCGCCAAGACGGCGGAATCGATGCGATCAGCATTGAGGCCTTCACAGCAGGGAACGTCAGGTTGGAAAGATCTCCGAGAGCAGAGCATCAGCACATCCTGCACAACATAAGGTCCAGTGATGCTATAGTGGAGGATGGGTGTCGGGGTTTCGCTTAAATTCTTAAGTCCCCGCAAAGCAGGGGGGGCGGGCAAACATGCCACGCGAGCCGAGCCCCCCCTTGCCCCATGAAGCGTAGAGAACACATACAAGTTGTGGGCAACCTCATAAAAGCGGGGGGCTGCAGGAACCTCACCAACTTTGGGGGAGAGAAGACACGGAGATCGAGCTGGGAGGTAACCTTTGATGAGCTCGGTGTGATCGGAAGCTCGGCGACAGCACGGATAACAAATATAACAAGCTCACCCACGCGGCACAACAAAGTGGAGGGGGGGAACCCGGATGGCGAAGCTCCGGAGCATCTGCAACCTCAAGGCTAGCTTTTTCCACGGTGACTGCTTGTGACGTGGCCATGCTCTTCTCTACGAATCGCAGACCCTGCGCGTCAGAGGGAGGTAGGGCCAGCTTGCCGTGACCATGCTCAAAACACAAGAATAGATCATGTGAAAGGAGTCCGCTGCAGGTTTCCGCAAGAGTTGCGACACAGTGTGCAAGCTTTCGCCAAGATCGAATCGACGAGACGCCCCGCAAACCATGGTACGTGGCCCTGATCGGCCTAAGCACAAGACCCTGAACCACGGGATGAGCTTTTCCCGGCGGTCTAAAGGGGCAAAGACGGCAGAGATCTCTAAGTACCCCGGAGTGTATTCAAGCGAGAAAAGGCGGCTGAAACATTTGTGGTGCAGGCGCATGAAGTTCACGAAATATTGGCATTTCCCTGCGTCGACTGAGCCACATCATGCTTCTTTCTTTTAAAGTTCAGTGTATGGCGAGGTGAACGACGTGAGCATCAGTGCCCAGCCCAGCAATTCACTGTAAGTAGGGTGTAGAGGTCAACGGCGTGAGTGGCAGTGCCCAGCCTAAATCGAAAATGCCTCGCTCTTTGTACCCCCTCCTAGACTTCGTTGTCAACCTCACTTGCTTCTTTGAATGCTCAGGCGGAGATAGCAAGTCGCAGAATGACAAGTTTGCTGTTAGGACCTGTGTCAGCCACGTTGCCATCCGAGCTTCGTTGCAAGCGGATAACAGTTAGAGATCTTGCCGATGTGCAGGATGGTGCAGGAGTTGTCCAAGGACAGGAGAAACGTGCACTTTACGGCGCGCCCGTGTTCAAGTAGGTAGTTCAAGGCTACAGGGGAAAACTGCATCTGGCAGTGAGAACCTGCACCAGGTCGAAAGAGCCCCCTCGATGTCTGAGATCTCTCCGGAGGTCGTGAGATGCATCGACAGCTAGTGCCGATTCGTGCAGCGCAAGATCTAAAGTTGCCAACTTGCGCACCGGACAGGACGAAAGCATCCAGGTGTCTGACCAAGGTGCGGCCGTCGTTGGGGCTGGCTTGACTGGGTGAGAGAGCATGCGTCTTGTGGTCGCTCTAGGCGATGCGCGTCGTCGCGCGGATGAGCCACGAGCTCACAAGTTCATGACTTGTTCTGAGATGTCATTTTCGTAGGCTGTTTGCGTTTGAGGCAGATCCTGCCGCGGCACGTAGGCAGCAAGCTCAGGTCGTTGAAAGCACAGCGCCGCAGTCTAGTCTCTGAACTCTGCAGAGCCACTGTAGTCTCCTTTGTTTGGTGATTCGTTTCCCCAGGTCCCCAGCAGAGCCTGGAGGGTGGCCAGGACCAGGGAGAACTAAAGCAGTCTACCCGATCCCACAAGCCCTCATGTCCTTCCCAGTCCTTCCTCCCGAGCCTCCCCAACCCATTCCTCTGCGCCTCAACTGGCAAACTGGCAGAGCCCCCGCCCGCGTGTCTCTGTGTGCGCGCGTGCGTGCGTGCGTGCGTGCGTGCGTGCGTGCGTGCGTGCGTGCGTGCGTGCGTGCGTGCGTGCGTGCGTGCGTGCGTGGGTGTGTGTGTGTGTGTGTGTGTGTGTGTGTGTGTGTGTGTGTGCGCACAGCTGTTTTCAAAAGTTTTTCTTATGCAGGGTGGGTCAGCAGGGTAAGTGTGTGCGTGGGTGTGTATGCGGGCGGCAGGGCTCTCAACTCGCGAATATCATGATTGGGGCTGCTGGTCCCTTTCGACATTTCTCGACATGCAGCACTGGCACATCTTCGGCAAGCTTGTTCGATTAAGTGATGAGCGGCTGGAGTCGGTAGAGTCATGTAGAGTCAATATGAGTCAATGTAGAGTCCGTGAGACCAGAGCAGCTACAGGCCGCGCAAGGATCACATCAGTTTTGTTTTTCTGGAGTTCTCGTGACTGGATTCCACACGTTTAGCGCTGCGAAGGATTCCGACACGGCCCAAGGCAAGCCTGCTGTCTCTGCTGACATGACATTGTTATAACATGCCTGCCCTTCAGCGCATCAGCTGTGTTTGCTTCGTTGCTACAAGGTGCTGTTCCGAAGCCCAGCAGTCAGCCACTTGCCAGCAATGTCATGAGAAATGCTAGTGAACGACGGGAACATGTGGCGTGGCAAGCCCGGACTTTTCGCTGCTGGAGGAGATGTAGGTAGGTCCTGTAGGTAGCTCTTGGCCATTTCCTGAGGCCCACACCTTCGAAGTCAAAAGCCCAGTCCGGGGGACAGGCGCCTCCAAAGCAAGGGCAGCCAAAAGCGACCCCTGCAATCGCACCAAAGTCCGGAGCACAGTTTTTCAGCGCCATCTTTCGATAGCATGTTTCGACTGTTTCGATGGCATGTGTCGGGCATCATGTTTCTCGAAGCCGGCCTGCAAGAAGTTCCCAGAAGGGTGCCAGTGCCCGAGGTGGGCGCCGAAGTCAGGTCTGCCAGGCTGGTTGCTTGTGAGCTGCCGTGTGCTGTGAAGTGCTGTGACGTGCTGTGAACTGGGATTGCGTTGTTTCCACGCTGCATTGGGCAAGGGAAGTCTGAGGAGAGCGAAAGTGTGGAGGTCGAGGAAGAAGGCTGGGGCTTGCCGCGTTTCAAAGGGCCATGGACTGTGTAAGATGTGAGCTGAGCTAAACTGAGCTGAGACTCTGGGACTATCTGATGCTGAGGTGCCTTGCCCATTCCAGATGGAGAGGCCGACCAGGCCCTTCCAGAACCCACACAGGAGACGGAGGGGAAAGAAGAGAAAGCGGAGAAGGAGGAGAAAGAAGAGAAGGAAGAGACGGAAGAGAAGGAGAAGGAAGAGAAGGAAGACAAGGAACAGAAGGAAGACAAAGACAAGGACCCCCCAGAGCCCAAAGAACCTGAGACAGCCAAAGCTGAAGAGACCCTTCCAGCCGTCGAGACGGAGGCTCCGTCTTCGGCACCTTCAGACCAGGCTTCCGCAAAGGAAGCTCTGGCCCCTCCCAAGGCCAAGGAGCCCAACAAGGCACCCCCGACGGCGCCGCCCCCCGCCTCCCCTTCTTCCAGGCCCCTGCCGCCACCTCCCAAGATGGTGGCTCCTCCTAAGCCAGGGCAGCCAGGCCCAAAGACCAAGGCAAAGCCCGACGAGAAGGAGCAAGGTGAAAAGGAAGGAAAGCCCGAAAAGGCCGAGAAGGCCGAAGCAAAGGCCGAAGCAAAATCTGAGGCAAAGTCTGGACTGCCTGCCCCGCCAGCCGGCCCGGCTCCGCCTCCTCCTGAAGGCGAGCTGGCTGATGGCTCGCCCACCACATCACCCAAAGCCACTTCGCAAGCATAGCCTCAACGAGGACCGGGACACATCGGGTGAAGGAGTGGTATTGAGTGGTGTGATGGTCGCACCGACGTAAAGTTGAAAGACAAACCGCAGCTCACGCTAGGACCAGCAAACACGTCCCGTGGACAGTTCAGGTGGTGCCAGTGCTAGTGACTGCTAGTGCACTTAGTGCAACGGCCATCTGCTTGCAGGACCGTGGCAGTCTTGCCGACCTGTGTTTCAACTGAGAGCCTCGCTGACTTTCTGAGTGTTGTGTTTGTCACATCCACTTTTCATCGGGGGGTATATTCCCCGCTACAGCCATGCCAACAGCAATGTGTTTCTTTCTCCTGTAGACCTGATGGAATCAGGTGCAGAGATATTTTCCAGGCCTTTTGCTAGCGACCAGTATTTCAGACCTCAGCATTTGACAGCACATTGAAGCCACAAACTGCAAATGAACGCCTGACAGCACAGAGGCCTGTCCTCTCACCTGCGCCTTATATGACAGAAGCCTGGCTATGCCCATTTAGGTTGTTGGCTCGATGGACTTTGATAAACTTACTTCTGTTTTGCATGATGTAGCCGTCTGGCGCAGATCATTGAAGCAGGTTGAACCTCGTGTCAGATGGTGAAGCGCGGTGAAGCATTCGTTAAGCAAAATTGCTCTTGCGCAGCACCTTGAGCGAGTTGCAGTTGCCTTTGCATGCGCTGTGCATCCCCACACATACATTGGTCTGCATGGGGCAGTCGAGCCGTTGGCAGACCGCCGGCATGCGTAGAACACGATTCCGAGGGAAAGCATCTCCGCCGGTTTGCAGGCAGTTATAATTTCCTGTGGAGCGCCCGATTCGTTCGACGTCTACGAGGCTCCTCGCGCCTGTTTTGAACCTTGTCTACGCATAGACGTGCGTGCATGGTGCAGGCTTGCTTCGAGACCCTCACGAAGGTTGGGTTCGGGCTGCCTGGCATTGCCAATAAGGCGACCGATCGACCAGCATTCTGCCATATTCTGCCGCTTCGAGATCTTGAGACGTGGGCTTCGACTTTCGCAGGAGCTTCTGCTGAAACTACTCGAAGATGTCCATGAGGCAGATGGCAGATTCCGCCCACAGCGTCAAACGTGCCATCCTTCTATGGGAAATGAGCATTTAAAACCTTAGAGGCGACAGTATGCAGGGTCGTTCTGATGAGCCTTGCGAGCCTAAAGTGGTCGTGATCGCTTTTGTGAAAATGCATGACATCCTCGTGACAGGTTTATGATGTCCTCCTGTCCTGTGTGGAGACCTATGAGTGGGCCGGGAACCTTTCTGGAATCCGACCCCCCTTCTTTGGCTCCATCACTCTCCGCTGCTCTCTGCGCTTCACTGAAGGTCCAACCCGGAGCAACAGGCCTCCTGCGGCTGTGGATGCTTCAGGTGCAGTGTGGCGCAATATGATACAACAGCGTAGGACAGATGGGTGTGCTACGGTGTGTCGCGTGACTTGACCGAGCTTGATGACGTACAGTGCGGTCCTGTTTGGCTTAAGCTTTATAGAGCCGCGATCTGGAGCCTCGAGCTTCAGCTCACTCGCCCCCGCCCCAGCCACGAGCAGCGGAATCGGCGGACCCAATGCAACCATATTGCAACGAAGTGCAGCGATCTGATTTCTGAGTGGGTTCTCAGGCTCCATATGCCCCGGGAAGTGGTCGTTGTGGCGTGTCTCGGCACAGCATCGGTCGCCCTCACTCATTGAAGCGCTGGCAGAGACTTGCAAAGGTACGAGGACCTGGTGGCAGGCGTGGACCTAGGGCCACAGCTCCTCGAGGCAGGAGACTGTTCTTTTCTGAGTGCCATGGAGAGTGAAGGGTGATCAAAGGGTGATCAAAGAGTGATCAAAAAGTTATCGTGATCCTCGTTCTGGGCATCGCTGAGCGACATCAGGCCTGGGGACCTGGCAGCCTCGGAGTTGTTGCCGTCCGAGGAGTTCCAAGATGGCAGGACCTCAGCGTGGACTCAAAACAGCTCAGGCGACTTGCCAAGCTCCCTCAGGGTGTTCATTTCAAGCCTCGAGAGAAAAAAAAAGAGCCGAGGTGGGAGGAAAAGAGCCGAGGTCAGAGGTCAGGGATATGTAGCCGCCGTTGCGAATCGTATCCGTATCAGAACCGACAAAGGCCAAAGGGCCTCATGCTTTAAGGGGCTCGTGCAGTCCTCGAGCTGCGAGGCGGTTGGTGAGATGTGCGAAATCTGCAAATGCCGAGATGCCCGCCCCGACATCCATAAATCCCCTGGCCTCAGGCCTCCCAGCGTTGTTTTAACCCCTCCACTGAAGTTCACGGAAGCCTTTCGAAACTTCTGGAACATTCCCGATTCTCGGTTGGGTTCAATTTTCCCAAATAGGCATGACTCGGGCATGTGCCCTGCCAGGAGCTGTACCTGTCTGTGCTACAGCGGGCCACCTAGCAACCACCACCATTGAAGCTTCTGCGGGGCTTCCGTGGGCTTTAGGCTGGCGCACAAGCTTGCTCACCTGCCGCCGCAGAGCTTGGCAGCCATCGAGGATGAGGTGCGATGTATCGGAGCATGTCTTGGCATCATAGGTCTTGCCTTCCGCACGAGGCCTCTATGTACAATGCTGGCTGGCCGCTTGCACAGAGGATAGGACGTGATAGGATACGTGATATTTTCAGGGCTTTCTGCACTGACCCCGCTTTGGGACCAGAAAATAAGGTCGCATGGAAAGGAGAAACTCGGAGACAAACCTGACCTGGCGAAAGGATCGTGTCATCCTCAGATTCCGCGCACGCCCGCGGAGTACAGCAACTGTGTGTGGCCGTCAAGGTTCTATTTCAACCCCTTGGCTGATGCTCCCGGTACAGAGGTTCGATCGGCTTTCCTTAGCCAGTCGTACCCTTTTTCTGCCAATGACCGGTAAGGAGGATCGGGCAAAGTTCCCGTGGGCGCTGCCGAAGAACCTTTGGCCAAAGGACGTTACCAGAAAGAAGTCTCTCAGCATGGATTCCGAAGGTGTCTGGCAGTTTCCAGGAAATTCCAGAGCTGGAGACAAACTGCAAAGCGCTTGGTAGTGTGATGCAGCAGGCTCCAGCACAACGATGCTCATACGAGTTATGCATAGTTATACTACTTGCTAGCAGTGCTGTTCAGTGGCAGTCCGACTCACTGAGCCAATCTGTAGGATGTGTGTTTGTGTGCTTTAGCCCTTGCATGTGAGGAAGGAGTGCAAATCTTCAAAGAACCTGTGTTCTGCGTACGTTGCCCGCAGGTAATTGGCCACCTTGGCAAGCAAGTGGATCGTGTCATGTCCAACAAGGTGCCTATTTGTGCGAATGTGCGGGTTGCGGTCGAGGTTCGATGAAACTCGATGAAGAGAGCTAAAACGGTTCCACAGGTAAAAAGCTACACGGCGAATCTCGGAAAGACTCTGAGCTGGGTTCCTACGGGCCTCTGAGGCAATGGCAAGGCTTATCGGGCTCGCATCCTGCCTTGCGAAGGTGAGACAGAAAAATGCAAAGGCCGTCTGCTTTACTACTTCCCTCCGAAGGCCAAGCTGTGCTGTGATGTGCTGTGATGTGCAGTGCCGCAGCTGCAAACCATGCAAACCTGCAGGAGGCTGGGGCAGCTCAGGAAGCCGTCCCAGAGGAGCCGGGCGGTTGCCAGAAACTTGGCCCTGGTGCAGCCTAGTGCAGCCTAGTGCAGCCCTTGAGGATGGATGGATCGGTTGGTCAGCATCTCAGTGCTCAGATTGCACAATTTGCACATTCGCCTTCAGCCTCGCCATCAAGCCAAGGCATAACGATTCTGGCTTCATGACCGGCCTAACCCCTGATATATATGTAACCCGGCCATGTACTGCTCGTGTCATGGAAGCCGAGGAGTGGGTCAGTTTAGATTCAACGAAAAACCATGTTCTGAGGTAGATGACAAAGACGTGCTTTCCCCAGTAGCCTCAGTAGCCTCCCTTTGCAAACGGCGATGCAGTGAATGCAGTGTCCGAGGGTGAGATGATTCCGAATCCGGATCCGGAAGGAGCCGGCTTATGGATTGTTGATCGTGATGGTAGTGTGCTGACCTGAGACCATCTGAGACCCCCTCACAGATGTCACCTTTCTGGGGCGCGAATGCTCGCCCACAGGCAATCCGCGTGAGGATTCCCCCGGACTGCATGGCAATCCAAGTGGGTGAGTGTACGCAGGTCCGTGCCACAGCTCGAATGTCTGCAGTTTGGATCGCTGGTCAACATGTGTATAAACACTGCTCGGTAGGTTGTTCGAATGGTTTCGAAAGCATAGACTGTTGCTTCCGACGTGTACGTGATACATTTGTGAACAGAATCCTGGGGACGTGCCAACCGTCCTCAAAGTCTGATGGGCAGCGGTGTTGCTGGCTAGCAGAAGGACTTGTTGTGCCACCTGGTGATTGAGGTTGTGACTGGTGGTGAGTTCGTGGCCACTCCGCACTGCGTACGAGGTTGTCGGCCGCAGTACACCAGCGGGCGCAAGGCCTGCGAATCCTCGCGAAACCTGTGGTGGGGCTCTGTGGGGCTTGCTTGGACCCTGACGCAGGTTGCCAGAATAAGCTGCCCATGCTTTGTGGACACACACCCTTCCTTCGAGCTCAGGCCCGCATGTGCCACTTGCAAGTTCTTGCCGTCTCTTGTGGTGTGGCTGAGCACACCTGAGCATGCGCACAAGCATCAGCGTGTGCTGAGAGCAACATGCTTCCTGAGCTCCATCGGCCATAAAATAACGGGCAAAGGACAAAGGAAAGACGTGAGGGCAGTGTCAGAAAAGGGGGAAAGCTCGTGGCGAAGAGAGCAACTTGGAGTGGAGAGGATCGCATTATATGGGGGAGTGGAGTGCGCTAGCAACCGCTAGTAGAGAGAAGCGGTCTGTGTGGCAGAAAGGGGGGAGCGTGCGAGATCGCGCGCAGCGCGCGCGACACGATCTCAAGAGAGAAGGAGAGGAAGCAGAAAGAAGAAGAAGAAGAAAAAGAAGAATAAGAATATTAAGAAGAAGAAGCAGAAGAAGAAGAACTCTTCCTTCCTTCCTTCCTTCCTTCCTTCCTTCGCCTCGTGCGCACGCAACCCCCTCCAGCAATTGGAGAGGGCCGCACCTTTTCTTGTTTTTGCTTTCTTTGGGGCCTGGGGAGCCAAAAGACCGAAGGCTTTGTCTATATATATATATATATGTACATATCTCTATACACGGTTGAGAACTACATGAGCACTCCACGAGAACACTCTCCTCCCCAGACGCGCTCCCACTCCAAGCTGCTCGCTCTCGCTCCGCTCTTTCTTCTGCTTCGCTCTCGCTCTCTGTATTATTATGATTATTGGAGAGAGCGTGCAAATGGGGCGCAAACAGACACTCAGACACTCAGACACTCAGACACTCAGACACTCAGACACTCAGACACTCAGACACTCAGACCTGATTGGCTTCGGATTCCGCTCCGGCTTCCGATTTTCGCCCTTCTGGTTCCCGAATTTTCTGTCGACCAGGTGAGGGCGTCTTCGTGCCAAAGTGCTTAGTCACTTCGACTTAGTCTCAAGCTGTCCAAGCTGTCCAGGATACCCGAGGGAATGTCTCGTGAGGAGGTGCTTGCGAAAGGCCCCTTGCAGAGTGGCCTGTGTAGCGTTTTGTGGGTCTGTGGCTGGAAGCTGAGAGTGAGAGAAGGCCTGTCTTCAAAAGTACCTCCTCTAGGTGAACGCTGGGAGCGGCTTGGAATGCAAGCTTGGTGTCGCCAACCCCGACGTGCTTGTGAAATCTTCAGAATTCAGGCCAGGACAAAGCTTTGGTGACTTCCTGGGCTCGACCTTCCGCCGCTACTATGTCCCTGGCTCAGAAAACAATTGTCGGACTCTAGCCTGGGATATCCGGGCATTGCCACTTGTTGTGTGTCCACAGCAGTCCCGTGGTGACTCAGAGGACTGGGCCTTGAACAAGAGCGAGCCTCCTGAGAAGAAAGCGAAGACATCGTAGCCGCGCGCGCTGTCCGCACCGGCTGTCCGCACCGCCCTGCAGCGGCCGCTGAATCGCCTGGTTGAGGTGATGCCCTGCGGCACCACGAAGCCCTGTTAAGCAGGACGTCTCCTTGCTCTGCCAGGTGTTTTGCAGAGCTGGGACTGTTAATTGTTAACGCCCAGCACCTTACAGGGACCTGCTAGGGCAGGCCCTGACGTTGGCGCTGCCGTCTTTCAGAAAGTCGGCTGCTGAATAGCTTCATTCCCGTCGGAATTCGTGCTATTTTGCTACTCCGACTGTTCCGAAAATCGTTGCCGCCGATTGCCAGCCGGTTTGCTTCCCTGCCATGAGTGGCAGGGGAGAGCTTGAAACTTTGAAGGTGCTTTTCGCCATTTTCGGCGAGAACTTGACAGGCTTGGGCGGGTGTATCGTTTGTGCTTCTGTTACATCCATCAGTGCATGGCCACAGAATTGGGGAAGACTTTGCACACATCTCAGAGCCTTACTTGCCGTTCCCACAGTGTTGCAGGACTCATGCTCATGGAGCTGACGGACAATGATGTGGCTGGCAGCCCCTGCTACTTGTTGGTGGGGGGGGGGGGGGGGCCGCGCCGAACACGTTTTGGCCGGGAATGGGCCACACTTTTGGTGGCTGTCAACTCCTAAGTTTCCACTAAGAGCATGCGTTTCCACACTTGTTGTGGCTCCTGTAAGCATGAGTTTCCACATTCTTTGTGGCTCTCAAAGCATGAGTGTCCCACATTTTGCCTGAAAGCATGATTTTCCACATTCTGTGTGGCCCCCAAAGCACGAGTTGCCACATTAATTGTGGCTCTCAAAGCATGAGTTTCCATATTTTGTGTGGCTCCGAAAGCATGAGTTTCCACACCAAAGCACGAGTTTCCACGTTTTCTGTGGCCTTAAAGCATGAGTTTCCACATCTGTAGTTCCCCAAGGCTCGCAAAGCATAAGTTTCCCACATTTTGTGTCAGTTTCCACAGTTTTTGTGGCTCGGGCAGATTGATGCGGAGAAGAGGCCCGAAGGGCTTAAGGTCATAGAGTTCGCACGCTTGAAGATGAGTTTCCACCAGTTTTTTCTACAAACCCGGCTCGAGTTTCCATAGGCTTTCCCGCATTCCGCAAACCCCGGCCCGAGTTTCCGCAAGTTTGGCCGCAAAGCCCGATTTCCCGCAAACTCAGACTTTGCATTCGAGTGGCACTCTGCGGTTTCCTGATTTTGCTGCAGAGAGCAACAACGCTCACACCAAGGCAGAGAGTCCTACGTTTTCCCAATCGGTTCTTCTTTTTCAGGTTCCTCCCGATCCGTGAGAGCAGAGAGCGGCCAGGTGCTGTGAGCCTCATCTCCTTCATCGTCCGCTGTGACCAGGCTTGGGGCTTGAGGTCCTCCCTTCAACTTCAAGTCTGAAATTGTTGAGGTTCTGCGTCTCTGAGGTTATGAATGACAGCTATGTAGCTCTGCTAGCTTGTAGTACTGTGTTCAAATCCTGGCGACTTTAAGCTTCCTAGACTTCACCTCTCTAGGCTTCTTGGTTTGTTCCCCTTGTTCCCCGCCCGACATGTGGAGCTGTTCGATTTTCAGGATGAAGTGGCGCGCGAATTATGTGACGCGACGTGCTCTGGACAGCAGGCAGTACAGTCTTGAAGCAGTACAACAATCAGGACAAAAGGCGGGCAGCTTTATTTACTAGAATCTGACTTGAACAGGCCAGCTTGCATAAGCTGCGGAGTCTTAGGCAGGCAAGTGTGCCGGAATGTTGAGGCCAAAGAGGCTCAGGTGGGCAACTGTGCCTGAATGTTGCCTTAAGAAGCAGGGCAAGGTGAGCACCTGTACGTAAGTGTTGCCTTCATAAGTAGGGTAAAGAGGGCAACCGTACCGGAATGTTGCCTTAGTAGCCAGTAAAGCCTTCGATGTTGGCGGGCTCGACTGGCAGGGTGTCCGCCATCTGCGCGTTGACATTGTTTTCACCACAATGGTCATATACAATCTGAGATTTTTGAAGATTCAGCATTTACGCCGCCATCGCGAGCAGTTTCCTTATGTACATGCGCTACTCAACCTTTTACATTTGGCGCGCCCCGTTGGCGGGTGCCTGCTGGTGGGCCCGCTTGCGCCCCATCTCAAGTTTCGTATGTTTCGGTGGGTCCCGGCTGCGGGGCAAAATGGGTGGTGACAAGGATGGGCCATACTCGGTAAAAGTTTCATTTGCGACGTCCGCTGGCGGGGCTTGCGCCGCACGTGCTTCCCGGTGAAGGTTTCACGCTTGGCGGAGGGTGGGAATGCTGACAGGCACGCACCAACCCCATCTTACTGGTCTTTTTAACAGGGGCCTCGAGGTTTGCAAGTTCGCCCGCAAACGGTTCCCCGGTTGGCGTGCCTTGCAATGTTTTTGGCTGCACAAACAAACCACGCGGTCTATATGTAAAGGACCGAAGCGTAACGGTAAAGGTTTCATGCTGGGGGCCCCGCAGGCGGGGCCCTCTGACAGGCTTGCGTTGGGCCAAGCTTCGTCTCGCCGTTTACATGAGGGGAAAGGTTTCACCGTTGGCGGCCCCGCTCGGCCACAGACTCGTAGAACTTTGAGCCAGAAGTTATGTGGGGTCTTTTGAAGCCAAGTTCTTTTCAGGGTTTGATTTACGATTGCCTGAAGCTATAAAGCCCGAAGCTTTTCTGTTTTTTCGGAATATGTCGGTGGCAACATGTTGCAACAAACCCTCTCCCGAATCTGCCGTTATACAGCCTCCACCAGACTCAGAAAATTAAACCGCAAGAAGCACTTAATGCTAGGCCATGCCTTGTCTTCTTCCACCGCAGCTGAAATGGACAATGCGATCTGCTGCCCAAGAAGCCTTAACCTTGTTCTCCAACTTGGTTCCATCGGGCCAGAAATTCTGAAGCAACCTTAAACCATTGATGTTCGAAGTGGTAATTTGTCTCATTGTGCGTTTTGTAGTTTTGGTGGAGGCGCCCTTCGAGATGCAGTCCGCAGCGGGGCAGTGCTTGGTTCAGCTGACCACGGCGGACTCAGTGTTCCTGTCGAAGACAGATGCAGGCAGTGCTGGGCAGCGCTGGCAGCGCAGCCACGAAATACCCAACTCCCGCGAGTCAAGAATGGGACAAGTTTTGGTAGGTGGTGATGATTGGCAGAATGAGCAAATTGCCAAGCTCACCAGTATGCTGAATCGCTCTTGCCTCAAGCATGCTGAAGTCGAGTGAATGTGATTGATTGACCAAGTGTACGAAGAAGGTCATGTGAATGGCTTGATTCAGGCGTGTGAGGGAGTTGCTCCATGCCAACTTTGTTGCACTCTGCTCTCTGCTCCTCGTCTCACAAGGGCATTATCCAGTTCGACATAGTGGAAGCTTTCGGCCGCTGCATCTGCCAGCACCAAATGAGCCTGGAACATAAACTGCCAGAGTCTACATGCGTCTGCTGGATGTCTGCTTCGTGGTGAGAAAGCACAGCGCTGATTGTTCTTGGAAGACGTCTTGTGGCCCAGGTCACTCGCGGACGGACATCATCGTCAAGTACTTCCTCACTACGGTGCGGGGTCTCAGCCATGGAGACAGCACTGCAGCACAAAGGCTTTCCATTGAAAGGTGCTTCTAGATTTCTTGAAGAGACGATGTTGGAACTCCTAGGTATTACTCAAGACGGCTTAGGCATTGGGGTCTTCCCAATTCCCAAGTATGTTTTCCAATCTTTGTTGTTGCTAATCGAATGCCCGTCCACTACTCTCTCCAGAACGACTCGTAAGGGAGCATTCTGTGAAATTTACGGTAGAGTCTCCTTTTCGTAGACTACGAACAAGCACAATGAAACAAATTCTTCCTTCGGACAAATAAAGCACATCAAAAAATGTTTTTCAGGGTTTAGGATGAAAACAGCATCTTCGCACAAACAAAAGATGCATTGGAAATCCCGAGAAAACGCACCAGAATACACATTTTTTTGCAGGAGACACGTCCGAAAGGTCAAGAACGTAGATGCTCCCAGATGTTAAAGTTCGATCCTTTTGGACAGGTTTTCAAGAGAGAAGGCTTGTAGGCATGTCCATTTTGCAGCTCTGTGCACCTAAGAACGTTATGGGCGCTCGCGACGTCATGAGCGCTCGCGTGCTAGCGCACGTGTGCATGTGTGTGTATATATATAGATAGATGTGTGTGTCTTTGTTCCCCGCCAAAAAGGAATCCTTGCATACATGCTTGGAGGGTTTTTACACAAGAGAATTGTATCGGCCCATTCTTCAGAGGGTACAGAAAGCCGATTGCTTTGGCTGCCTCGCTTCACAATACGCTTCTCTGGAAAACCACTTGGGCAGTCCTTCTTGTAACCCCTGATTGGAATTTGTCCAAGAAATGTCGGAACCACAGAGGCTGGACGCGTGTCCACGCAACCTTCCTGCTTGCATCCGAAGCTGCTCACAGACATTCCGTGGCACTTTGTATACTTCTCGTTATTTCCAGGGGTGGTCCGGATAGATACGTCGATAGATGCTCACCTCCCGGGGCCTGCTTACACCTCGAATCCCTTATCGTCCCTACAAATCCCAGGTGCAGGGGTGCAGAGCACCTTTGTTCGCCTCTTTCTGCAACCCAAACCCTATGGCTTTTTGCTTCTTTCTAGAGCCGAAGCCCGTGTCAGCCCTTCAAATCCAAAATGCTATAGCCAAGTATAGCCAAGTTTGCCTGCTTGCGGAACCCTTACGGCTGCAACCTGACGTCCAAAGCTACTCCCGGAGAAAGAATACCCGCAAAAAGAACCACCTTCAGCCCTTATTCTTCAATTCAGTTTTATTCACATATTGAATAAAGCCCCGAGTCCAAGGCTTAAGATTCAAGATGTCTGGGAAACTTTGCCTGGCATGTTGAATCTTGGATCTGGCCCTGAATTCAGAGTATGAACAAAGCTGACTAAATATGAATAAGGACCGGTACAGTAAAGGCTTCAAGATGCCAGGGAAGCTTTGCCTGGCATCCTGAATCTTGAATCTCGGATCCGGGGCCTGATCAACGTTTGAATCAGAATTAACCACATGAATAGGCAATGATGATTCCCTCCTCCCTCCCAAAGCCCACCATGTTGAAACCTTGACCGTAGGTTTTGGGGGGTACCATACCACCCCCGCCCCCCCACCCCCCCACCAACGTATCCGTACGCAAGAACAAGCATCCCATCCAAGATCCAAAATCCAGATTGAAGATGTCGAAAGATTCCAAGGGCCCAAGGTCCAAGATTCCAAGGGCCCAAGATCCAAGATGCAAGGTGTTGAAGGCCAAGGATCCAAGCTCCAATCAGCTTGGGTACTGGATCTTCGACCTTGGATCTTTAACTCCCTGGCCTTTGGGAGAAGTCTTTGGGTCTTGAATGTTTTGGATCTTGCATCCTGGATCTTGGATTTGGGTGAGGGAGATAGCATATGGGATGCATACCTGCCCTCATCAAGTTTATACAAACTTAGAGTACCACAAGGTGACAACCCAAATACCTTTTAGAGATGAGAATGAAATGTGATTATCATGCTATACGCATATAACCACATATAGGGCGCAGTCTTAAGGTGATTCAGTTGTCTAGCATTTGCATTCAACACGCAGAGTCGGCTCAGCAACCCGATAACTTGTTGTAGAACTCTGCTCAAAGTAAGCATTAGATCTCAAGTGAATCTAGTAAGTCTGTTCGTTTGAATATCCAAACTGAAGGTCCATTGTAGATCTCAGAAAGGCCTACTATGTAAATGGCCGGGAATACTAGAAGAGCATGAAGGACAGCTACTGTGGGGGCAGCCGGTCGAGACGAAGACCCCACAAAACGCAGCGGCTCCGGCTTCAGATTTTGTGTTCAAAGATGCAATTTGTTATTGAATATTGAGTTTGCACTTTTAGTTGTGGCATAAACTCTCTGCCATTAAAGCATTCGGTCGGTTGCTGTCTTGGCATTCTAAGTACTGGGACTGGACCCCAGTCATTGATATTGGTCGAATTAGCTATGGCTCTTACACTCTTATCCTGAAAACAGTTTCTACGTTAGAAAAGGAATCGGATTAGCCCCCAGATGCAAACATAGCTGGCGGCTGGATACACCAATTAAGTTGAATGGACATTTCACGAACCGCTTCATGAACTGTATTTTGCTGATTTTTTGTGCCCCACCACAACCTAAAAATTGTCTTCAAGAAAGGCAAGATCATGTATATGTATATATATATATACATATATATATATATGTCTGTGTACATGTATATATGTATGTGTATACATATATGTATATGTATATGTATATGTATATGTATATGTATATGTATATGTATATGCATATATCCATATCTTGCTGCCGTGCGAGTATATGTGTAAAGCAACCTCTTTAGCCCTTTAATCGAAACATGGGCATACTCAACGAATCCTGTGTGAGTCTACTGTCGAAGATTCATGTAAGATTCGTTAAAGCCGTGCAATACAAAGCACAACCGAACAACCAACAGTAAGAACGAATTATAAGAAACTACATTGAACTTAACAACTATGACAGAAGTTGTGAACCATTGCGGAAATAGACGAAGGCACGGATGGAAGGGGGGTTACCACAACTACAACCGCATATATACAGATACAAATACTCGTGTGCTCGCAATCAGAGCAAGAATGGCACATGGAGAGCGCCACGCTGAGATCCACAACTGTCTCCTGTACTGCTCTGCCAACCAGAAGAAGCTCAGGCCTGCCAAATCTTTGATCCCGGTTGAGGGTTCAGGGTTTAGGCTTTTGGGTTCAGGGCTCTTGCATTCTTAGCGCTTCTCGCACCCACCTTTTGGGGTCGAGGCAGCACCTTGCAACGCAGAGCACCATTGTCCAGGCACGCTGGTGTAGTGCTGTGTACACTGCGTAGAGGGTTAGAAAAGGCATGAGGAAGCTGACCCCTGAAGGATATCATGATTCCCTACGTTTACAACATCCTCCCAGCCTTGTTTGACAATCCCGCGGTCTCAAGCTCAGTTGCAATGCAAGCCTCGTGCAGTGGGCATGCGCATGCGGCGCATCCCTGTTTTGTGGCACGGCTCCGCACCTGATTTGCACGTGTTTGTGCAGTGTGGCCCTGCGCTGATCGAGTGGCAGAACCTGAAGGCACCACTTGGAGCTTGGTCCGTGACATCCTGTGGCAGCAAGTCAGCTAGTCTGGAGGCCACATTGCAGACCTTTGTCGTCGTCACCTTCAACATCAACGCTCGGAGCCATAGGGCTGTGAGAATCGACCCCAGCCGGCCTGAGTCCTTCTCTGGAAGGTCTGCATGCGCACTCCCTCCGAGGTTTTCCGGCCACACTTGAGGGACTCGGACATGATCCCCAAAATCTGCGAGGCGACCAACACAACTGCTCTGCAGCTGTCTGCAGCATCCTGTGAGCTAAGCGGTAAGCCCGGAGCTGTGAAGGGGCTCCTGTGCTGCAAGCCAAGGTGCCTCGCATCCTCACTCACATCTCCATGCTAGAGTTGCTGGCATCCATCTGAGTGAAACTGAGAGACAGGCCAGAGCTGGTGATAGGTCATCTCGGTATTCAGGTCAAAATGGCCATTAATGTGGACTACCCCAAGGGCCCGTCTTGCCCCAAGTTGCTTTTGAATGCGCAGCGTGACAGCAGAATTCTTCAAGATTTACAGAGCAGCTGACAAGGTATTGCGACAAGCTTACGCAGATGCTCCAGGTGCAGAGCATGGCGCATCCCGCTCATGATATCGTTCCGCGACGTGAAACATGAACGCAGGCAGCCTTCGAGCAACTGCCGCCAGAGAGCCAGGTGCAAAATTTTATTCCGCTCGGAAAACATATGCATTCCTGGCATGATCCGGCATGCCCTGCGTTCCGTGTAAGTGCAGTGGAGCCTCGCACTTCAGTCACGCTGGCAAGCTGCAGGTTCGACTGCAAAGGCGGATGACCTGCGAGCAGAGCATGCGTCTTCCCTTTTCGAGATCCTCTGTCAAGGCCCATCACTGGAAGAAAGGGACGGAAGGAGTGGGAACTGAGAAGGAACATCGGATTTTCCTTTGCTATTGCTTGGGCACGAGCCGAAAGGCTGTTGAGCTTCTCTCCTTTGCCTTTGGGAGTCCAGAGGCCAGGACCACACCCACCATGATCTTGAGTGCATCTCTGCGACAGTGCATGGCAGGCAACATGTGTAGTAAGATTTGTGCATGTGCTGGTTGTAAAGAAAACTTTTGCTACGACCTCTGTTGCCCATGGCTGCCCCTTTCTTCTTCAAGCTGCATCCGGGGTTGCCCCGCAAGCTTTTTGTCCGTGTCTTCAAGGCGTCGCCGGAAGCAGCGGCTGCCAACAAATCAACCAAGCAGCGCAAATGGAAGAACGCCAAGAACAAGGAGCCATCACTGTCACCTTTGGTGCCTTCTCTTCGCCTTGTGTCAAGAGCCATATCTGCCAGGCGAGGAGAAGAAAGAAGCTCTTCTCAATGCAGGTAACCGTGTTGAGCCCGGCATCGCGTATTCGCACGGTCCTCGAGAAGTGCAGGCCTCGAATAAGAATGGGGAAGAGCCAGAAGCCGACGACGAGCAGGGCGAGGCGATCAGCTCAAACAGCAATTCCTCCGTAATCCGCTCTGATTGCTGATGCTGGTGCATCAGGAGTCCGAAGATGACATGCCCCCGTTGGTCGTCGCCTGAACTCCTTTGCTGTGCGAGTGCCGCGTCAACATTTGCCCTGCAGCATGTTGTGCCCTTGTGCCTGGCGACTGAACTTCTGCACTGAGATTCCTGGCGATGAATGGGAAGCCCATCTTGGCACGGCTGATGAGGTCACCCGAGTTGTAGCATCAAATCTGCCTGGATGTTCTGCACCTTTTGCGTGGCAGGCTGGGGTTCCACAGAAGGCGGTCTGCCAGCTCAGTGGCACGAAGCCTGGTGACGATTGGCCTGACATCTGAAAGTTTTCCTTTGATGCGCCACACAGCTCCCCACGTTTTCTCACTGGAGCTAGGTGCCCTGATGCACGACCCCGTTAGCACTCCAGATGGGTACCTCTTTGAGAGGGCCGCCCTGGAGGACATGCCGGGATCCCTTGCTCAGAGCTCCTGTGAGCATGTTGATGTGCCCTGGAGGACTGGACCAGTCAGCACGGCTCGAACCCCCTCACTGGCGCCCCATTGGTTCGGGCCCTACTTGTCCCGCACGTGTCCCGACTTTACCTGGAGAGGTGGCTCTGCATGCTGTTCACCCCAGGCAATGGATGAGGTGGTGGACCGTGAAGACATAGCCAACTTCATTCAGGCGCGCTGACCAGTGGCATGCAGACTGTACATGTTTCAAAAGCGCTTTGGTTTTTGGCACCAACTTCCGACCAGGGCCCGCAGCTTCAACTCTGCAAAGAGCTTTTTGAGAATCGGCAAAGCTCCCCCTTCATCTTCTTGTGAAGGCCTTGAAGGAACCCCCCCCAAACAGATCCCGAACACGAAACCCGATGGATAGCTTCAAGGAAGGCGACCGCGAAAGTTTAAAGCTGCAAGCGCCAAAGGCTGCGGCCAGAAGTTCAGAAAGTGGCTTTCAGCCTCCGCGAGAAATCGTGGTGTCTCGAAGAACGCGACATCGAAAGGAGTTAAAGCATCTGGTCCGGGAGCCTTTTCGCCTTTTGTCTCGCCTTGCAGCCGGCGGTATTTCCATACTGACAGTTTTGATTCGCTTGCGCTACTCGTGGTGCAGACTTCCAGAGAGGATTTGGGAGGTTCGGAGTGAACTCTGGATGAGAGTTGTTGTGTCATGGTGTTGCTGCCGCGCAGCTCTCGGTTTGTGGTGCCATCATGGTTGATGAAGTCATGGAAGCGAGATGTTTCGTTGCTGAGTGGCACAGTTCAGATGGCTTGCAGGGGTACCAGCTGCAGATGCTCTCTGTCACCCAAGTGGCTCCCGAAGCCATCGACGGCGCAGTGCCCGAGGCACAGCCCTAACCCTAAACCCAATTTATCCCTATTGATTCCCATATATCCGTATTTGTCCTATGTATCCCTGTTTCTCCCTATGTCTCCTTGTTTGTACCTATTTCTTCTGTCGTCTTTGGTTTTGTCCCACCTCGGACGTATCTCAAGCCAATGTCTGAGATGCTCGTCCTGACAGGTTCGGGCAGCTCCGGACCCGGACGTGCCGGCGCCGCCCCCCACAAAGCCAGTTGGGGCGCCCAGGAGTTCTTCTTCCTTCCGTTCTTCTGCGCCACGCGCGATCTTTGAGGTTGAGACGGGCCCTTCCTTGCTGGGAGCTGGAGCCTTACGTTAGCCTCATTGGCCTTCTGCCTCCATGTCCAGCCATGCCTGTGCTGGGCCAACTAAGGATTTGCCTTCGCTTTCCAAGAATGATGAGTCTCAAAACAAGAGAAAGGCCATTTCGCATTGCAATTGGGGTGAGACTAGCCGCAACTTGGCGACTCCCGGCAGGACAAGCACAAGATTCGGATTGAATCCAGGTCAGTGGTTGATTGTCCAGAGGCACCTTCTTCGCCAAGCAGCCCAGCTTTCGATGCGCCGTCAAATCTCCTGCGTTTTTTGCAAGCTTGCCAGGACATGCGATGCGCCATAGATGGGAAGGTCATGGTCAACCCGGTGCGCCTGATCCCGTGACCCGGCAAAAAGACAAACGCAAGCTCAGACTTGGTGGCAGGTGCTGTCACGCTATGGCCATCATTTCGAGCGAAAGACGCTCGAAAAGTGGTTCGGAAACTGTGGATCCGTGGTGCGCTGAGGGATTGTGGCCTGATGTGGCGTGATGTGGTGTGACGTGGCGTCGTTTCTGAGTGGCGAGCTCTTCGGCCCAGGTGTGTCCGATAACCCAGAAACCGCTCCGCTTGGAGGAGTGTCAACCCGACAATGAAATGAAGAAAAGGCACCTAAATGCATTGCATGTTGGCTTTGGTAGCTGAAGACATCTGCAGTGCATCAGAGCAGCATCGAGCTCCCGGTGATCCGCTTACGATTAGCTTCGTTCAACCTGCCACGCGGCAGAATCGTCAAGTTCTTGAAGGGCCAGGCGTGATCTTCCTCTCAGCAAAAGCCTGCAGCGTGGCCGGCATGAGCATCCACCTCAGTGGTTTCAATGATGGCTTTCGGTTTCTCGTGCCCCCAAGTTGATGTTGCATCTGCATGGAAAGGTCTAAGCTTGGCAAGATGGCGGTGAATATCCCGTGGCAGCAGCAACAAGCCAACAAGCAGACCTGAAACGGGACAGCGCGAACGCATAGGTAACAGTTATGTCTCCACATAACAGCCACACGTAACGGCTGCTGCTCACGGTGTGCGTTCTGTAAGATAGTTTCTAGGGCTAGGTTCCACAATTTCACCCAACCTGCTCAGGGTTATGATCCCCTATGCAGCTTCAGACCGTGCATGCGAAATTGACAAAAAGGCGGGTCAACAGACACCCTGATCTTCTTCTACTCCGGCAGCCCTCCACAGCTTGGAACACAAACTCGACAGGGCACCGACTGCCGCTCCGCATCCGGTTCGTTCTGCTCTTCCGCATACCGTGGACCCAATCTGCATCGATTCTCGAAAACATCACCGGATGTCCAATTGTTTTCCTCGTTGGAGAGGTTTGCAATTCCGGCTCAGCCCAAAGCCAATCCAGGAACCCTCTAACATCTGCATTCTCACGTGCGTTCAAATTTCAGTTTTTTGTTCTGACTTGTGGCCCACTCACGGCTTGAAGGCCCATCGAGCAATCTCAGGGGCACGATCACCACTTCTAAAGGGTTGGGTGACGCCACCTTGCCAGATACCGTCGTGTCGGTGTGCAGCCATCACTGTGCGCTCGCGGCTGTGAATGACAGCATGCCATGGTCAGCTGGGTTGTAAAGCATTGAAAGAAGCCCAAGACAATGACATTTTATCATACCTTGGGGCAGCCGTTCCATCTACACTTGCACATGGCCCAGACGTTTTGGTATACCTGCGATCTGAGAAAATGTAGTTCCTACACTGGTTACTGGTTCCTTTGCCTTGTCTGTTTCCGCTCCTGCCCGTCATGCTGCTATGCCTTCCATGTCTTGCAGAGCCCTTGTGATCATGAAGCCGACGTGTCAGCTCCTCGCAGCTTTTGGGGCCAAAGCCTTGCCCTACTTGCAATGCATGACATGTTTTCTGGGCATCCACCGCCTCTCCACGTCTCTCCATAAATAGCTCCTCTTCGGCAGAGCACAGTTGCAAGCGTGGATTGGCTTGGCGGCTTGGAGCGCAAGTCTAGCATGGAGGCACAGTTGCGCATTTGTGGGCACATTCGTTTCTTTCAGGTTTGTTGTTTCATGTGCGGTATGCCGGACGTTGCAGGCCTATTGCAGTAGTTGTCGACACATGTTCGACAGAGCGGTGTGCAGGTTACCACGGGGACAAGCCTCGGCCGTACCCCTAGCTAGTCGGACAGGCCAAATTTCAGTGCCGGCTGTTGGATGCAACGGAGTGTCTGACCATGCGTTAATTGTTCCTTGGCTTTGACAGAGAATTGGCACCATGTGCAGCCGGTCATAGTGGAGACAAGTTTCTTGAATCTTTACTATTTATCCGCCATCATGCCATCGGCCGTGCTTACAGGTATGTGTGGCTTGGCAGTTTTACAGTCAGTCTACAGAAGCACTTAGCAATACTTAGCAGGACTTTCAGCAAGGCAGCGTTTTACTAGAATGATCGATCCCGGCTCGGCATTCCTGGCTGGACCTCTCGGGCACCATGCAGGCGTGCACGCGCGCTCTTTGGAGCTGTGCGGTGCCAGGGCGCCAGCAAGGGCCTTGAACAGACCTAGATGTGGGCGGGCTGCATCCGCTGCTCTGGTTTTGGGCGTGTTGCATCATTTGCATCCGATCCGGTCCAGGAGGAAGGGCCGGCCAAGCCGGAGCAAAGTCTCGAAAGTGGGGAGGCGGTCAGATAGAACGCGCGAGGCCCGCGAGGCCATCCGTCAATGCCTTCGGGAGAACCGAACCGTTCCCGTACTCCAAGCGTTGCCGGAGGATTCCCTGCAGCAGATATTGGATTCCATGACCCGGATGGAGCTGGATCCAGGGACGCATATCTTCCGCAGGGGTGAGCCCGTGAATGCCGTGTATGTGGTGGAGTCGGGCGAGCTTAGTGTTTTCAAGCTCCTTCACGAGGATGACGACGAAGAAATTGAAGCCACTACGCTGGGACCGGGATCCTACATCGGCGAGCTGGGCTTGTTCTATGATCGGACATGCATGGAATCTGTCTGTGTTCGGGGCGAAGAGCCTGCAGCGGTCTGGCAGCTGTGCCGCAAGGACTTCTTCAGAATCCTCGACAAGCTTGCAGAGATGGAGGAAGTTTGTGACGTCGATCCAAGCATCATGGATGAAGAGCCGGCCGCAATCTTTGCGGTATCCGACGGTTCTGGCTACTCCGCGGGGGGCGCTGTGAGCTTGGCCTTGAAACAGTTTGAGTACAGGTACCGAAAAGACTGCCAGCGAGTTGGCACGACCACGTTTCCATACATCCGATACAGAGCCGAGATCCTTGAGATCACGCGGCGCGCCAGGGAGGAGAACGCCCTGGTGGTTTACACCTTGATGCGCGAGGAGCCTCGGGAAGCCATCATCGAGGAACTGCAGCGGCCGACAAAACCTGGTGAGAACGAGCCGCTCGGATTGGTTGAGGTGTGTGAATCTTCCCCCCCCCCCCCCCCCAAATTCCCCCCCCAGTTCCCCTCCCCCCCCGTTCGGAGAGTCGATCACTTGGCATTCTCTGGAGCTGTCGATTCGGGTTTGCGGGTGTATTCCGATGTAGTGGAGCGCCAATCGTGCCATTTTTAAAGTGCTTTCTGGAGGTGAGATGGCCGGAAGAACTCGCTTTTGCTACGAGATGAGTCGTATGACTCAAAAACATAGTTGTTCTGTCAATTGCCGACTATCCCCAAACTCCTGTTGTGCCGACTTTGACTTTCTCCTCACCCGAGGCTCCGCGCCGTGGATCTTTACGAGCCATTGCTGGTGGGGGATCAGATCTAGCCATTCCCTGCAATGCGAAAGCCTGCAGAGCCTTCCTTTGCAGTGATGCGCAGGCCTCCATGGAGGAGCTGCTGGGCATTCCCAGACAAGCGGAGGTGCCGTGCTCTGCTTGTCTTGTGCACTTCGCTGATAGCACGCGCGCCGGTGCACGCGCCAAGGCGAAGCCCCAAACCCCGAAACTCGAGACCAAAGTGCCATCTCGCCCCCAAGTCTAGCCCAAAGACGTAGGTGCGATCGACGCTGCGCTCGCGGCTCTCGGAAGAGTGCATCAACATGGTGGAGGCTCTCGCAGTTGCACTGATTTGTACTCACTTGCACTCACTTGCACTCACGAGCACTCATTTGCATCCATGTGCACTCCCCTACATCTCCCAAACCTGCGCGCTTTTAATTGGAGGCTTGTTGAACTGCAGGGGACATCTAGACGTGACTAGTCATAGTAGTACAACAGAAATTGTGGGCCTACCAGTGACTCGTGACTCGTGACATACTTCTCGGGATGCGCTCTCAGTTTCATGTGCAAACTTATGCTTGTGCTGGTGCCACCAAGGCGATCGAGTTCACACGCATGCTCGATGATGGCATGCACCCAGAGCTGTGGTCCGAAGCCGTGGCTCAGCGACCTCGAATGAGTTCAAACTTTTCCTCAAACCCCAAGCCAATTCGCAGCGGTCGCAGCACTTTCGGCTTCATCGGACCGAGGACATCATACTCATCGGCCTGTCGCGGGCAGGCAAAACACCATTGGCGACGGAGCCCGAGTGCACCGCGAATGCTGGTGTAGAGGTATCTTTTCGGCATTTGCAGGTTTACACATGTGTAACCCAATGGAAGCTGAGGTTCTTCTTGGCCCAGCGAGGTTTCAAAGTGGCCAACTATCCTGTCATTCCGGATGAAGACCCTCCGAAGGCTCTCTTTGATCCTGAAATTCAGTAACGTGGCAGGATCTGGTGTCTCAAAAGCAGCTGGAAACCTGCAGTGTTTGCCCATGTTTGGCCTCTTAAGGCACAAATGTATCGCCTTGACAATCCAAGCTCAGCGTTTGCATGCTGTGCGCTCAGCCAGAATGCCTCTTTACTGCAATGTGTCGTCTGCATCGTGACCGAACTGGGTGGAACCGACAACTAACCGACAACTAGCTGACAACTACACCCAAAGTAACCCGCATCGAATGTACCATCGCGGTCATACCTGTGCATGCTGATGTTTGTTGATTTCAGGGAGTCCACTGTGCTAGTCCGCGATGCAGAGTCAGACACGCATCGGTGTACCCCCAATGTTCGAAAGTCGGGACAGATGTTTAAGTACAGCACCAGCCACAGTGCAATCAGTCTATTGACGTGAGATTGGGCATATTTCCACGTTAAAGCAAAGATTTTCACAGCGCAGCAGTCACGTTCTGTCGATGTCCTTCTCATGAGCTCTTGCCAAGCCGAGGTGTGTGTGTGTGTGTGTGTGATTGCTTGACTCCGGTAGAGGTTGTGCCCGGTCTTTTTATGTCAACCGTTATGTGGAAGACTCTGCCAAACCCAGGAAAGACTATGGAAGAGATGAGTCGAAGCTGCTCAGATTCAGTTTGCGCATTGCACGTCACTTGCGAGATTTCGTGAGATTCCGGTGAGGTATGCGTCCATGGAGAACTGCAAGAAGGAGGCCGGATGCGCCAGCACCAGGCAAAAGTTTACCTAAAGCTGTTGGACTGCGCGACCGTTACCTCGCACATGGTTCTGCGTGCTTGACGCTCCAGGTCAACTGGCTGAAGACATTTTACATGCGGCACCTTGGATGTCGCTCCGTTTTCGTGCGTCCGTTTCTCTAAGATTTGGCCGACACAACTTGAGCTGTTGTTGTTATTCTTCTCGTCGTTGTAGCTGTTGCCGATAGCTGATGCTATTGTTAATGTTCTTGGCCTTCTTGTTGTCATTGTTGCTTTTCCTGTTAATGTTCTTGTTCTCGTTCTCTGTATTTCTAGATTTGCCGCTCTTGCGTACGTTTTTACTCTGCTGCTGGTGGTGCTGTTGATTTTGTCGTGGTAGTGGTAGTCGGTCTCTTCGTTCATTGTGTCTAGTGTAAGCAGTTTTGTACAGTCAGTACTTAAGTTTTCATTTGAGTGATTGCGCTGGTTCTTGTTGAGTCTGGTTATTGTGCCTGGTACGGCTGTCATCTGGTTGCTGTTGCAAGATTTTTGGTTATGATTGTGCCGTGTTGCTGTAACTGCAGTTACTCTGACGTCCTTCTTCTTAGTTCATCACCCACAATCATCCTTCAATCATCAACAAAAGAATGACATGGCTGACTCTGGCTGACGCTCAGTCGAGGCAAGGGCCGCACTGGACGGTGCTGGACACGACCGACGGCGGTGTGGAAGAAACCGCTGCAAAGGCACACCTCTTTGCAAAAACAGCTCGATTCTCGATTTCCTGAAGCGTGGTCTGCTTTTTCGGGGTCTGGGCCTCCATGTCCAGGTGCTCAAAATCCTACAAGAGCTGAAGGGCGCCGACCATGCCAACGAAAAAATGTTCAGAAATCCCTCCATGGAGTGAACGGACTTAGATTTCTTTGGAGCATTCCGCACCTTTCGAAGAGAGAAGAGCAGAATGGTGATCAGTGCCAAGCTCCCTCAATCCCTCTTTCTGTGCACTGATTGCGGAATGGTCGATTGCAAAACGGGATACAGCCATCCCTTCAATGCAGGGGGCCTTTTGAAGGCTGTTGGATGTGTATTGCAATCTGGAGTACTGGCGATCGTTCGGCGGAAGGACGGATCAGAGAAGAAGTGGAGAAGCGTCATCGCTTGCGAAGTCGGAACCGCGGGTGTAGGGGAAGGAAATTGAGCAGCATTTGTAGCACGTGCAACGCCTCGTTACTCCTCGTTACTACGTAGGTTACTACGTAGCCGCCGGGAACAGCTGTGAAGACATGTAAACCAAGTTGTAAGCAGATGGTAGTGGTGGTAGCCTCATCAGTTTCTTTCAGACAATTGCAGTAAGCGATGGGGGCCAAGGTGGCACTGCTTGGGAATGGCAGCGTGAATTGGAGGCCTGCTGTGGCTTCGGGGTTGGAGGGGCGAAAGCTACTAGTAGTTCTTGTGGAGCTTGCGCGGTAGTTGTTGTTTACAAATCTTCTTGGTGGGTCAAAAAGCGATGGGGTCTGCCGTCAGTGAGCGCTGTGCAGAGCACACCCTAAACCCTAAACCCTGAACCAGCCTTGCTTCTTGCATCTTGCGCTCAGCACCTGCCACATCTGTGAGGTTCGTTCTTAGCGCCCTGAACTCGTAAACATACCCTCTCAACCTTACACCGCAAGCAGTCTCGCATGAGAAAACAACGGGGTCAACTAGCTTTCACAGTCCTCTTCTCAAGTTCAATGTACGCAAAGGAACCGGCTTATTTGTGTTGAGGTGTTTGCGGGACGTGTCGCCCGTGGGCGAGCAGACGAGGCCCACAGTCTGCCATGCGAAGATGGCCGAAGCTTCTGTTCCGGGTATCGTGTTGAGGCTGCAGCAAGCCGCAGGGCAGCGGAGGAAGCCGAGAGGCTGGGAGCCCCCAGAGATCGCCACAGAGATACCCGCAGGGCCCACTTTAACTCTCCTGATTCTGATTCTCAGGGCTGCCCTGCAGCGGAGCCAAGAAGCGGAACGGCGGGCCTTGATGGCGCAGACCGAGGAGAGTTCTGGCCTCGAGGGAAGGGCGGGGAGGGGGCGGGGGGGGGGAAATGGGCCTTGGATGGAGGATTGAAGCTTCGAAGAGCTTTATGACTTTTGGAGTGCTCGTGACCGCACCGAGAACCTTCAAAACTCGAAAAGATTTGCATTGTGATTTTATGATAGGGGACAACATGTCGCGACGTTTTTTTTTTTTTTTTTTTTTTTTTTTTTTTTTTTTTTTGACGCAGAAGCGTGCCATATGGCGTATTTGGAAGCAACTTGTGCTTACACATGGCACGGCGGCGGTATTGTATCGCAGAATCTTCAGTCACGAGGAGAGCGACGCGTCCAAGAGTTTTGCGCGTTTCCAAACAGTAAAAGGAATCTTTTTGGACCCCCTACATTGCGAAGCAACACCTCGTTTCATGTGGCAGGCGTGGCACTTTCGACATGGGGATGTAGATGTACAAACAAAATAGACATTCATTGCCTTTGTGTTCCTTGTGTGAGTTGGGTTGCAGTCGGCAACTCCATGTTGATGAGAGCACGGCATCTCGAGGCCAGGCGCTGCAGCAATTCCTTTCTGGTTGGCACCATTCGCTTGAGGCCAGGGACAGCATATTGATTCACTGGTCCACAAGCCTGCAGAGCCTTTGCAGATCTCTGAAATTTCAACCTGTGCGTAGCATGTCGCTGTTGGTGGCATGAGGTGGCACTTGGTCCGGCAAGCTTACTCACTGGCTCTCAATGATTCAATGATGTCCACGCCTGCAAGACACATGAGAAAAAGCAGCGTCCCAGCATTGACAGCATCCACCTCAGCGACCCCAACCCGTAGTCCTCAGAGTACAGCTTAGAGCACGGAGCATGATCATGGCAACTTGGCCGAACACCCAGCGCGCAACGGACATGATGCACTGGTGCCAGCGCGTGGCGCTTGCTGCAGAGCCTCCGGCCCACTGACTGATTCCGTGGACTGTTTAAGAGTGACAGTGCACACAATCCAAGCAAACTAGTTGCCATCTCCACAGATACACACCAGTGGACTTGCCTACTACTTTGCCTGCCCCTTCAACGCCCCAAGAGAGCACCTGTAGAGCATCACAGCTTTCACTCTTTGTTCAGCACGATGAGGGCTATTGAGCACATGCTTGCTGATAGAGTTTCAGTTTTGCGCCACCCTCAGAAGTAGCGAAGTGCTCATGCCACTCACATTCTCACTACATCTATCTAGCAGCTGTGTTCGGGCGCTATTGAGGCTGCTCGCGGGTATTGCTCGTGACTCTTCAATTCTTCTACTACCTTTTACAGACTCATTCGGCTGACTTTGCAGCCAAGCAGTGCTGACCAGTGCTGAAGCGCTTCGCTTCTTTGGTTGAGTAGGTGAGTGCTTCTGAGTTAGGCTTGGCAAAACTGACTTCAGATCAAGGTGCCGGAGCACATGGAGGTCGAGACGACGCTGGAATACTTGTCCTGGCCTGGAGGACCGCGGGCGTGTCGCGAATGTTGTCACCTGTGCTTGTTTTTTGTTTTTTGGAGTGAAGGCAACTGCCAAACAGAGCGCAGACCCGCCGTGCTGCCCCTGCCACCAGCAAAGCGCCGGCGAGCTGCTGTCACTTTCTTACTGGGTATGGACACTTCTTGAATTCAAGAAGCGTAGCTGGGTCAGAGCGACCGATCCAACAGTTTTGTGCACAAGTAGCAAGTTAGCAAGTTCACCTCAAACGCATGAAAGTAAGGGCGTGCATGATGTGGAGAGAGACTAGAACCATCCTAAAAATCAACACCATGCGTGCATCTTCCTCCACATGTCAAGGTCTGGCAGTCTTATTGGCCGAGCTGTGAAATGCTCGGCACAGAGATTGATGTGGGAGAGCTTTGGGTGCGCATGCTGCGATTCGAGGACCCCGCGAGAAGCAGCGCTTCTTCGCAAGAGTTCTGCAAGTTAGAATGGCGCATTCTCACCTGACAAGATCAATGCCCAGGAGCACTGGCGCAGCCATGACCTGGAGCTGTGTTCGGGCACAGCTTTGGTTCTGTGCCTGGGCAAACATGACACAGATGTGTGTGTGTGTGTGTGTGTGTGCGTTGCAATCGCGGCAGTGGCGCGGTCCGGAGCAGTGCGTGCATGCAGGCATTAGCTGGAGCAGTGCGATTGATTAGCCGTAGCTTGGCGCGGTTTCACTGCAAGACATCAGGGCAGATGTCTAGCAGTCCATGCTTAACAAAAGCAGATGACGTTCGGTTCTAGATCGCGGAGACCCGGACATGTGTACAGAAAAGATGCAGCAGCGCTCGAGTACACTTTCATTGTTTTTGGTCGGCAGGCTGTCCTTGAACAGAGGTTGCAAAGGGTTGGCGTTTGGGGGTCTCTTGCTCCGTTTGGCACAGGGCTGCAGGCACCCCTTCTAGCCGCCAGACTCTGCAAGACAAAACAGCCCACAATTAACAAGGAATGGCAAGACTCGTACACCAGCTTCCCTGCGTGACTGTCGCCCAAGGCTTCAACAAAGAAAGCATGGTTGCGAGACTGTGCTGGCAGTGTTTGTTTTTGTTTCGTTGGCTTCTGCTGCATCGTAGGCCCGATTCGAGCTTTTTGCCCACCAGCTCAGCAACCTGGACCGGCGTGTTGACCAGGAGCAACAGGGTCTACTACTACTACCGATTTTAGGATTGAGGGATACTTGTAGGACCTGGACGGCTTAAGATGTATGATGTGTCAGCCGTGTTTCGAAGCGAAAGTAGGCTCACCGAATCAGGGCGCATGCGCGCGTGGAACAAGGGCCAACATAGTGTTGTTCGTTCCAATCCCTCCTTGTTCCCGACTCCCTGGATGCGTGCTCTTCAGGCTTTCGGGTGTCTAGGCTTTAGGAGTACAGGACTCGGCGAAACTGGAAGGAGCCCAGCGCCGCCTCGAGGTGCAGCAGTCACGTGCAGTCACGTGCAGTCACGTGCAGTCACGCAGAGTCACGCGGTGCTCGTGCATCTTTATCTTTGCAGCATGCTTTTCGCACGTGGTCCGAAGACCCCCAGTTTTCTTGGGCAGCTTCAGGCGGAGTCTGCACGCAACGAGGGCTTCCAGAGCTCAATCCAGGCTACGTCGCGTCTCTGAGTTTCCACGGGTGTCGCCTCTTGAAGTTGCTTGTGATGTGTCAGGGGGCGAAGTTGTAATCGGCAGTTGGCATGGTGAACTTAACACCGCATGTCCATGGCGGGATGCTGTCAGCCGTTATGCAGGCCACGTTGTCCGGCCTATCAGCCACGGTCTGAGTGAACAGCGTCTGAGACATGGGTGGTTGTCAAAATTAATCCTGTTTGGGGTACCCCAAATATTAATCAGGTGCCGTATTATGATAGGGACCCAACAAGGGACCATCATTTGACAACCACCCACATGTCTGTCCCTGGCCTGTGATCCGATGCGATCACATGCAATTGCAAGTCGTGTTCGCTCAGGAACGTGTGGACACGGGCCATCAAAGGCTCACTGACGAGATCGAAGCCAAGTGCCAGGAGGCCCTCGCTAGTCAGACTCGATTCGGTGAAGCTCGATCTGGGACTCAGCCATGTTGAGGTCGGCAGTGAACTGTCGAAGCGAGAAGCAGAGAACCAGCAGGCTCAGCGCTTGACTTGCTAGGTATGGGAGTTGGCAAAAGAGTTGGGAAGACGCTTACATTGGCTTACATGCAACGAATCTGCTGAGGCTCTGTCCAGCCTTTCGAATCGACTGCAGGATGTCGAGGCGTGCTACGGTTTTCACAAGAGCCTGGGAGCTGTAATCCATTTCTGCGAGAGAGAGAGGGCGAGAGAGGGTGGGGCGCGCGCTCGCGCGGGGGGTCACCCCCAAGCCCCCAAGAAAGAAAGAAAGAAAGAAAGAGGGTGAGAGAGGGAGAGAGAGGGAGAGAACAGAAAGAGAGAGATGTGGAGAGATGTGGTCAAGATGTGCTCTCAACAGTGCGCAGTCGCATGGCGAAGTTGCAGCTCGCGGGCTTCGGGCCTTGGAGCCCTTCATCGAGCGAGTCACCTCCAGGCGCTCCCCGAACACCACAAAACACCCCCTTTTGAAGTGCGAACCTTTCCTTGTAGGCCGCATTTGTGCCTTTGGCCGCGTTGTGCATTTGTGAAGTTGTACCAACATTGTACAAGCGAGTGGCGCGAAGGCTTGAGGACGTCGAGCAGCTGCAGCCGGTGGTGGACAGCATGAGGTCTTCCCCATGTTTATTCCATTTTGCTGCTTTGCTCCCTCCCAACCCCACCGCCCCCGTCCCCCCATCTTCGACCCTATCAGATCACTGCGTAGTGTCTTTTGCAAGCCAGGTCTGAGCTTTCAGCTTCAAGTGGGCGTCTAAGACTTTCCGCTTTCACTTAGTCTTGAACTCCAAGACCCGCATCACGGTGCTTGCAAGCTGCACGCACTCTGGAATACTCCCAAGAATATCTCGGAAGGTCAGGTCCTGCGCACGGCCATAACAGCAGAAGGCAAACTCATGGAGGCTTTCCGCCACCCTGCGTGCCGTCCTGTGCCATCCCTGTGCCTGCCTGTGCCATCCTGTGACTTCCTGTGCCTGTTGGATCTCTTGAGCCTCATTTCTGCAACACTTTCTGACTGCGAGCAGGAACGTCTCCAGACTTTGCGCGAAGACATATGCTCATCCCAGGAGCAGCATCTCACAGTGCTCTGCGATGACATGTGCAGCATTCCTGAGCACATCTGAGCACCGCAGTCTGCAGAGTGGCTCTTTTGTTGAGGAGTCTGACAGGCTTCGGTTGGTCAAAGACTTGCAGGACCTTCGAGCGAGATCCAGATGTTGCTGCTTGCAAGCCTCTTGATACTCTTCGATACTTTTCGATGATCTATGTGCGGTCCCGGAGGAGGTGAGGAACGTGGCAGAGGCTGCGACCGTCAGCAGATGTCAGCCTTTGCCGTTTGCTGTTCCTGCGCCCTCTCAAAAGTTGCTTCTGTCGCAGTGCATGGCTCAAGCCCATGCTGATTTTTCAACTAGTTCACAGGCCCCTCGACAGGCTCATCCAGACGTGTCTGCCTGGTAGGTGTAACTATGATTTCAGAGCAGCCGCACCAGTCAGAGTCAGAACTCCCGACTTGTGAACTTCGTGGATTTCAGTGGAAGGTCAACTGCCGTCGCTGCTCGGCGAACTCTGTCGTAAAATGGTGGCTGGGATGCACAAAGCCGTGAAAGCCAGCTCTTGTTTGCAACCTTCTTGTACGTGCCAAAAGTCTCGAAACACTGCCCAGGCATGCGAACAGTCCAAAAGTGCAAAAGCTGGCGAGTTTAGCTGGACCTAAGGTTCCCACTAAGGTTCCCACTAAGGTTCCCACTAAGGTTCCCACCCCCATCCGCCCCCGACGCCCAAACGCCCAAACCCCGCAAAGCCTATCTGAGCCTGAAGCATTGAATCCCGCGAAGCCTGAAGAGACTGAGATGGTTGGGTTGTTGTAAGGATCGGCACCCCTGGATGCTCGTCAGGACGAGGCGGGCGAAGCCCTGGCATCTTCGCACGCCGTAGAGTCGCAGAGTCGCAGAGTCGTAGAGTCGTAGAGTAGAGTCCTCATGCCTGAGGAGTCTGCTGCTCTGCCTGCCTGTCCTCGGCTTGGAGGCCCGAGAGCCGCGGACCCGATGGCCCCTGCGAAGAGAGCGAACCTGTGCTCTCAGGCGACTGTGCTTGAGGGCCGATCAGATCGTGTCGTGGTGGCACAGTAGGTGGCGGCACCGTTGTGGGCTGTTTAGACACTGACCCTCGCGCTGGCATGCACTGACCAGCCCCAGTCCAGCCCCCGGTACTTTGTTGGTTTTAAGGTGCGGCTTCAGTGATCGTTTCAGCAGATGGCTCCTCCCAAGGCTCTGGCGAGTGTTCGTAGCTTCTTCCTTGGAGCCTCGACTCCTCGACTCATCCAGGATTGGTCAGAAGCCAAAGGTGGTGGGCACCCAAAGCTCCTCCCGATGAGAGTCGGCCACAGCCCTTGGCACACACAGGCGGGGTGCCCCTTCTGAACTCTGGACCCATGGGTCAGACGTGGGTCGGACATGAGACATGAGACATGAGACATGGTCAGGCACCATCAATCCGCTAAGCTGCTACGACACCTTGGCCAAAGCTGCAGCCTTGGTCAGCACGGAGCCACCAGAAGCCTTGGAAGCCACGCGAAGCCTTGGAAGTCCAAGCTGAGGCAGAGATTCCATGCATCAACTTTGCCAAAGTCGCCTGCAAGCCATGGCAAGCTGCAGAGTGCAGCTGCGATGAGAAGCCGGCAGCCTAGTGCCTTCATTGGGTGACCGTGTTCTTAGTCGCCCCTCTCCTCGCTCGTCTCTGGCACGCGTGCACAGGAACCCGATCTGCGTGACGGACATGGCGCAAAGATCATCGGCAGCATCCCCTGCCGATGGACGCTCCGCCATCGCCACGCAGCATGTGTCCAGGCGGAAGTGGCGAGCGGAAATGGCATGCAAGCTTCAACTTAAGCATGTGGACGATGTTTTGTTCGAGCCAGAAGTTTGGTTTCATGTAATTTGGCTGTACTTCGACTGACTTAGGCATGCTGCCCAAAGCTGGCGCCAGACAAAGCTGAGTGAAGTCTCCTCCATCTTGCTGTTAAGGTGTAGGAGCTGTGCAGATGTTTCACAAACCAATCGATGACCCGGCGGCCCACGGGGAAGCTCTGCTCACAACAATCTGCATGTCACACAAGACGAGTGGCATCAAATGGCAGCTTGGTGCAGCGAACATCAGCGAGCGGTGCAAACATGCTGCGATGTGCTGCAATTTGTTTGTAGCTGTTCGAGAAGTGAGAGAGCCGGCCTGTTAATGTGACCTTGGAGGCCGCTTCCGAGCAAGCCAAAGAGCTCACAAATGCCCTAGCTGCCGGGAAGGAGGCATGGCGGAGCTTTTTTCAGAATCGGTTGACTGGACTGCCAGGCCATATCCAGGCTACAAACCCCCGCTCCAAGCCATTTGTCCCTCTAGCTTGCTCGTGCTGGGGTGTTGATGCAGAGAGTGAGAGCAATGTCCCCTTTTCAGGAGGATGCCCGCGCGCTGGAGCGGCTGCGACAAGAGGCAGCGGCCAACCACAGGAACCTCCAAGCGGTGGAGGCCTTCGCGCACGTTCTTACCTTGCCCATTGATGGTTTTTGTTGTTCGTCTTTTGGCGCAAACCCTCCGTTCAGGCTCGTCTGCATGACTTGCGAACTGGAACAGCTGGAGGCCCCAGTGCCAGGTTCGTCTCGTTGAGTTGACCTCTATGCCTCCATTGACAGCACCAATTTTTTGCGCCTTTTCGCTGCCCGCGCTTAGCCGCTTGCCGAGCCCAGGCTGCCAATCTACAAGGCACAGATCCCTTGGACAACGTTGACAGAGTGAGATGCACGGAGGTTTTAAGAAGCCGCATGATACAACATGTGCCTTTCGGAGGTTCCGAGCAGCGACTCGAAGACATGTTCAGACAAGAGTCCGCATCCGGGAGGGCCGGAGTCAATCTGAATGTGTCCGGGTTTTTGCGGGCTCTGTGGGTTTTCATATGAGACTCTAAGGCTGCACAGTGCCACTGACAAAGCCTTCGCGCAGGCTCGTAGTGCCACTTTTCCTGCTTGCAGAGCATCACGTGCGAGCTGTCTGACGTGTGCAAGTCTTACTTTCGACATTGAGTAGCTTGGTTTCTCCTATGGGCCGGGATAGTTCGTTTTGTTTTCGGTCTCCAGGAAAGCTGTGGGCCTCGGTCGGTTTGCCTTCCAGATTTTCCCAAAAGCGCCTAGGGGGAAACCATCAGAAGGCCTCCGCGCTCTTCGGGCTGACATGCGCACTACATGCAGTATCGACAGTGTCGACGTGCAAACAGGTGTACGCATGTGCAAACCTGGCCTTGAGCCACGTTAGGATGATCTGCACGGCAGTCTGCGGGGCCTCGGCGAAATTCGCGATTAAGAGGGGCTACTGTACTTCTGCTGCGTGCAGGGTGGCTTTGACGTGTACGATGGCATCTGATAGATTTCACCCTCCATGTTAGTTAAGCTTGTGCCGTGACGATCCTTCAGTCGCAAGTGTGACAGAGATGTGAGTGAGCATGTTGCAGGATCAGGCAGCCAGTGTCTCAGTTCACTCTTTGTTCAAAGCCTTGAGCAAAGGGACAAAGGGTTGGCCTGCATGGTACTCTGCTCGCAATTGCAGCCCAGGTCAGCAAGAAACTGGAAGGCGAATTGTATGTGCAAATCGGAGCAGTGACTGCGGAGATCAAGGAACGCTTCCCGTGCACCATTATTGGGTGATTCCACTTCCGCCACAGCCACCAAAGGAGCTGAAGTCCGTGTCGATGGACAGCTCGGAGAAGCCGCGCTTCCAGCCTTAGTGGAGTTCCGCCTGCTCTGCATCTTCTCTGGGACCGAGGCTCCGTGTCGTCGAGCAGGAATTCTCGACCTTGGCAGAAGCGCTTGAGAGGGTCAAGGGGCAGGCGTGGACTGGCAGATTTTTGCTGAGCATGTTGAGAAATCTGGCTCTCACTGCGCTCAGGGCATCTCGCATGAATGGAAGATCCCTCACTGTCTTCGGAGGCTTCGTTACCTCTCCCTGCCGCAGACTCAGGTCGGGAATTCTCGCATGTCAATGGCTCCAGCTTCTTTGCCGAGGCTTGGAGAGCCCGGCTTGTGGATGGACTCGGAGCGCTTTTACTTGGGCGGGTTGGGTCCGCTGGGAGCTCGGTGTATTCAGCTCTGTTCGGGACAAGCTGCTCTTCCCACCTTGGTGCATGTGGCTGGAGTGCTGCTCGCATGATGCAAAGAATTGGAGTATTCGAGCCTTCTGCGCCGTGAGAGGAAACACCTCCCGCAAGGTCTGAGAGAGCACTTGCAGCCACTAGTGTGCGTCGGCCCTGATGGACACCGATCGACATGCATCCACACTCCGTCCCAGCTGCCATGTGCGCACTGGCTCCCAAGAGTATGAGCCTTGAAGCCTTGCACGCTCGTGTTGTGAGCCAGGGTTCTGAGAAGGGGCTTGCGTGCATGGGGTGAAGCATGGTGAAGCGCTTGCAAAGTGGGAGCTGCTTCGTGCATGATGACAAGAATTGGAGTATTCGAGCCTACTGCGCCGTGAGAAGAAACACCTCCCGCAAGGTCTGAGAGCCTAGCAGCTTGAAGTTGATTTGAATTGAATTGTTGGTGATGGACACGTCCATTCGCGGTCCCTTCGCAATGCCATTCTGCGCTGCTTGTGTTGCGCATGTCTGGAATGTGGCATAATGTGGCTACCGGTGCAGGGCAAGCTCGATGCTTTCTGGAACATGCTCTGTCTGCGTGCTCTGGGCATTCTCTGAGAGCATGCCGTGAGAGGTATGCTGTGAGTCACGTGAGGGTATCCTCGGAGAGTATGCTGAAGCACTGAGGCTGGAGATACGGTTCTATGCCAAAGGGCTTCGAGGTGGTGACGGGTGAGACGCCTAGAAAAGGATGACTCGGCAAAAGGGCGGTGCAAGCCTGAGCGCAGTGGGTTATGAATTCGGAGGCAATGCTCGCTGGCGTTGCGTCTGCCTTCGGAGGCGCGATCCAAGTTCCGAGAACCTGGCTTACTTGAGTTAGTCTTTTTTGCTCACAAGCTGTCTCATCCAAAGCAAAAGGCCGCCGTGAAACTTGCCCTGCCCATGATGGTGGACCTCAGCGCCAGCCTGGCATGGGCACATGCATGTTTCCGCCCCGCCATGATGTCATCGGAGTGCCTTTGCAGGTTGCCGGGCGGACGCTGCGAGCTGGTCAAACCACAGATCCTGAAGGCCACGGGGGCGAGAGACTAGCGACATTGAACGGGTTCCACTTTAGCGAGGCACAGACTGCATCACCTGGCTTGCGGAGTCCCTGGGCCTCCTGGAAGATCACCTGGTGCGGAACATTGCGGAATTCTGTTCGGAACGCTGCGGCACTCAGCATCGGCAGCCCTTGGCCTTCGCCTTCCGCCAGGCTGATGAGGGTGCCGACTTGCTCCTGGCGGCCGAGCTTCCGTGGGACTCCAATGGTTGAGCGAAGTCCTTGCAAAGGCACCTACAGGGGCACCAACCTTCAGGCTGTTGGCAGCACCGGCTCTGCTGGCCAACACGAGCTGTGCAACGCTGTCGCCTCCGAGCACCCGAGGCCAAGCGACTTTGACTTGCAGCCATCTTGTGATATCTTGTGGCATGTCTTGCCTTGATGGTGCCGATGTTGCCAGATGACCTGTGCCCTTCCGACATCACAGAGGAGGCAACGGTAGTTCGGCAGTTGAGATATGTCGAGTGCCCAGCTGTCCTCAGAAACTGCTGGAACTGGACTCCTGGGCAGGCTCTGGGAACTGACCCGACACTTGCAGCATTGTCGCTCGGGCCCATGCCCTTCGACAGGTTTCAGGAGAATGACTGTCTTGTCCCAACTTTGCATGACTTGACCATTCGAGAAGGTCAGCACCTCGAACCAGAGATTCGCGTGGCGTGGCGCCGGCAAAGTTGCAACCAACTCCTGCTCTAGTCCTACAGTAGAGTCCTACAAGCCGCGAAGTCAGTGGATGCAGGTTCCGATACGAGGGAACGAAGCCGTGCAGTGAGGACCTCAAAGTGAGGCTTCTGTGCTTCTCAAAAAGGCTGAAACAGGCTGGCACGAGTAGGAACGTATTGCATGGCTCAGGTCGGCTGCGGCGCTGCCCACTCTTTTGGGGCAGACCGAGCAGCCCAGCCCCATCCCCATTCCGGCAGATCCCCATTCGGGCTTGGAAAGCTTTGGTCTGCGTATGCCTTTGCCTCAGGCGGGGTGTTTGCCCTGCGCAGCTCCTGGGGCGCTTCGTGCCCTCTTCCGGTGAGCAAGGCGCAGGGCCTCGGAATGCAGAGCATGCGACATTATGCGGCATCTTGTGAGCCATGTTGAGCCTGCAGGCCTCCAATCCATTCGAGGAGCAGTTCTCGCCCTTGGGTTCGCTGTTGGGCCACGGACAAAGGCGAGGTATCTCTTTCTCTCTTTGACTTTTTTCCCGCCTTTAAAGAGCGAGGGCCTTGGGATGCTGAGACCGGGTTCTCCTCACAGGAATCCAGTGGCCATTCCTGCAGACGATGCAGCCAGATAGGTGCACCTGTCTGGTTAAATGCGCCTGTGAAAAAGGGCCTCTGCCAGAATCCTATAAGCTGGAGTTAGAGACTTCCGCTGAAGAAGTGTGAGAGTTCTGAGATGTTCTGAGTCCGCAGGCTTCCGTGCACAGGGGACGCTGAGGCCTGAAAAATCTGCAGGCTTCGGCTGCGCTTAGATGCAACCCACAGCGAGCAGCTTGCAAAATGGCATCTCAGCGAGTCATTGTTGGATACCTGCACCGTGCATGTGCTCTTTGCCTGACTTCAACGCACAACAAATCATCTGATTGAGAATGTACTATTCGAAAATACCTTGTTTCGCTGAAGCATCTTTATGTGTTGCCTAAACGAGGAACAGCGGGATGCCGTGCTTTGGAGAGAAACCGCCCATGCTTCGGCAGACCGAGGGCGCATTTGGTGATTTTGGGACTGCTAGGTCCCCGATGAGGATTGGCGCTATCCTGGGAACATGTTGAGCTCTCTTACCATTTCTACCTTCATTTTCGCCCGTGTGGTGTCTGCCTTGCGTCATCGTGGTTTTAGGATTGCTGCCACGGGGCGTCGGAGCTGTGCATTCCCGCAGCATTTTCGCCAGTCCAAGAAGCCAGCCATGACGCTGCAGCTGGGACGTTCATCACGGAGATGGGCCTATGCGCCCAGGTCTGACACTTAAGAGAGCCGCTCTCGTTTTGTTGAGCCTTTTGCAGGCGCACCTGCACACATGTGTGCAATCAGTTTGTGTACAAAGAGGTGCACAGAGGAGCATGTGTGCGATTGAAAAGGGGAGCTTCCTTCCTCCGTACTTCCCACAGAACTTTTGAGGCCATGGCCGAAGAAGCTGCTGCGATGCTGTGCTCTGCTGGCTCTCCTGGCCCGGCTCCCATTTTCTTGCTCTTTTTTTTTTGTGTCACACCTTTTTACATTTAGTGGGCTACCATGGCTACCATTGAAATTCGCGCGGATGGTTTTTAAATGCCTCTCGTGCGCAAACAGAGGCCTTGGCCGCAAACTCACTTCCCAAGAGGAGCTCGGACGTATTTACAGACATCCTCTCTTGGCAGCACCCGAGCAAAGCGAGCAAAGCGAGCAAAGCGAGCAAAGCGAGCGGTTTTGAAACGTGTGGAGGACATTCTCGCCGCTTGGCTTCGGCAAGAGCGAACTCAAGCCGGAGGCGGAGAGTCCTCATGGAGTCGTAGAATGTCGGAAACTTGGAGCAGATGCATGCTCTGTCACGCTTCTGCCGGTCCAGGTCCAAATGCATGCCAATGGCCCCAATGGTCACAGTGGTCCAGCGCGTGGTCCCGAGACCCGAGCAGAGGACGCGGGCTGTGATTCATCGCGGAGACACAAACCCTCTCATTTTAGGGTCAAGTTGGTCCTGCGATGAGTCCTTCTGTGCTATGTCGCATAATTGGAGGAACCTGCGTTCTTTGACTCCTTCCTGGACGGACTCCAAACTTCTGCCAGGGTGCTACCAGCCACTTCCCTTCGTTGCTTGTTTGCCATGCCCGCGCCGTACTGCATCACATGCTGAAACATTGATGATCCAGCATTCCATCATATTCCCCCCCCCCCCCACACTTCTGACAAATAGGCACGAATACTTTCTTAGGATGAAGCTTGTAGCGCTACTCTAAGTCTCAGAGAAGGAGCCTCACCGGGGCTTGATATATATGTGTATATATATATATATTTCTGCGCATTGTCGGAATTTGGAGGTAGTGACATTTGCAAGTGCTTGTGCGGGCCGCCTCGGCCTAAGCCACGGCACGTGCACGTCGGCGGTCCTGTGAGCACCTCGGAGCTTCCAGTCTGCACGGCGCTGCGGCTCACGGAGAATGATGCCAGAGAGCAGCCCTCCCGAAACCTTGAGCACGAGCCTGGGCGGGGTGGAGCTGCCAAGGGGTCCAAGTTTTGGAGATGGCGTGGGGATGGTGTGGGGGTCGCGGGGGTCCCATGTGGGGTTGCAGTAGGGCAAGGAGACCCTTCCTGGTCTGCTTGTTGCAGATGCAAAATCGGCCGGCGGCCCGAGGGGAATTTGTAGGATGTCCTCTCTTGGCACTTGTTGGACGCGTCTGGACGAAGTTTTTTGTGGCTCAGCTTCGAGTCGGAACGTGCTGCGCCAATCAGAGAACCTCATAGCATGTCATAGCATTTTGCATCGAACGCTGCCAACCAAACAGCTCTCCCTTGCAAGTAGATCAAGCGCTTTTGCGGCTCCACTCCAACTTTTGCATTCGACGCCAAGCTCCTCAGCCTTGTGCTTACGCTTCCTCGTTTATCACAGCCTTTTTCATGGCTGGAGGGCAGCTATGGGAGGCTTGGCATCCGCTATCCCAGAGTCGGAAGTCTTTGTGTCTGTGATGCAAGCTGGCCGTGATTTGGTTTTTGCAACAGGTCATAGGCGGATCTTCTGGTGGGGGGATCCTGGTGCGCGAAGGCCTCTTGAACGCAACTCAAACCTTTGCACCTCATAAAGCGTCCACCATGCCGGAGCATGAACCCCTCCGAAGTCGTAGGCCCGAGCCTCGTCGTAGACCCGCAACCTGCCTGAAGGTGAGAAGCTGGCGTCTGCTGAGCTTCCCTTGCGATTGGCCAATGGTGCCATCATCAAGCAGAAGGACTCCTAGTCGAGCCTTGAGGCTCCATGTCTTCGATGTGCGCATCTGCCGGTGCATCGTTGCCTGACTCGGCCTGGATCTCCACCTCGTCGTGCGTTGGGTTAAGGCTTGCCTTTGATCGGAATCATGTCAGGTGCTATGGCTCTTGTCGGGCAGTAGGAATAAAAGCTGGGGATGGCATCGGCAGAAACACACGGGAACATGCACGCATTTTCGCTGCAGGAGCTGAAAGGTGAGCGACTTCATTTCGAGCTTGTGGGTGGCACTGGGCCCAACGCTGGCTGGGTCAGTCTGAAGGTGAAGGCTCAATCTTAGTTCTGACTGGCTGCTGGACCTTGAGTGACATGTGGCAGCTGGCTCAGGGTCGTGAATTGCTTCGACCAGTTGCAGACGAAGGCGGGCATGGGCTGGCACGAGCACCTGCGGCCGTCCGGCCCTCTCTCGGCCACGAGTATGACTCGGCACCAAGAGAAACTCCTGCGGCACGGAAACACCAAACGAAGCAGCAGCAGCAACAACGCTGCGTTCAGAAAGAACGGCAGAAGAATGAAAGGCATGCACATCCACAATGTGCCATAACAGCGCCAGTGTCGTAGCACCGTCAAACTGCATTGTTGTGAGCCAACATCCAGCAGCCTTAATACACAAGGTGGTTACGAAGACAGCGACTGTTGGCACCATAATATTCAGCAGGCTACAAGGACCACATACCACCATCATTGCAAGTACGTCGGAAGGCAAACGGCGTCCATTTTGATGCTTTTAGAGGGGCGTCCCCGCATGGGCTTGGCTTGGGAATGCTTGGACGAGTCGTTTTCAGAACATAGGAGACCCACTGAATTTCATCGAACTTCTTATGTTCCTTTTGTCGTCATGGAGCGGGTTCCTCAGGCGTCCCCTGGTGGCTGAATCCGAGCCGCTTGAAGGGCACCATTCTCTTTCTTTCCATCCCGTGGAAGGCCGGACACTCGGGTTCTTGGGATCCTCGGAGTTAGAGCTGCTGCATATCGCTCATGAGTTTATGCCTGAGTTTCACGAACTTCCGTAGCCATCCCTGTTGAAGAAAACTATCTGCCAGGGACACATCGTCCACTTGCGACGTATAGGCCTGACGTGCTGGAGCGATGCTGCGTTCTGGCAACAGTTCAAGCATGCTGTCTGACCCTCCCTTAAAGGACTTTGGTTTGTTGGGCGACCTGGCTACAACGTGCATTTCGCCTGTTTTCCAGAAGATGAGGCGTTGGATTCTCTGTGCAGGATTGACGCGATTAGGTGAGACCATGTCCAGTGTGAGGGAATGTCGGGACAGGCCGAGCTGAAAAAACTTGGCTTCCAAGTTCATGCTGTGGCCTCGGAAACCTTCAGAAACTGCCAACGTGACGTCGGTGTTTTTCATGCTCCATGCCTCTCAAAGGCAGCTTTCGACCCAGGTGACCGAAGGAGACGAGCGAGTCTGCTCAGAATTTTTCCAGCTTATGGAGGCCTCCACCTCAACCGTTTCAACCACTCAAGTCGGTGGGGCTGATGTAGGTACAGGCGATGTTTGTTACTTCGTTGTATCATTGCCGCAACTGAACCAGCGCTCTGCTTCTCTGTGCTCCAGCCGCCACCCGTATCAGATGTATGACCATCATCGTATGCAGAAGGGCCGGTGGGGGAAAGCGTACGATCAGAGCGGCTGCAGAGACGAATGCAACCTCCACTTGTTCTAGCATCTTGTATCGTGCATCTTCAAACCCTCCAAATTGCCTTAGCCCTGAACTTCCTGAAGCTCCCATTCAATTCGTTCGTGTGTCGTTGTTGTGTTCTTGACAGCGTTGCCAGGATGGATTTCGAGAAGTTGCCAGGCGCCCTGGCGACTTAGACCAAGACGAGGGCGGAGCTTCGATGTTCACCTTCGCGCTGAGGCGGATAGAGTGATGAGAGAGATGCGACTGGACATGATGAGAAGAATGGTGCTGTAAGGGTGCAATGCTTTGCCTCAGGGGGATGGCGCAGTTCGTGGACAAGAACCAGGACGGCCGTCGAGCATTGCGGGAAATCACGCTTTGAACTCTTGGTTCGCAGGATCCACTGGCATCATACTTCGCCTTTTGCCTTCGCACGCTTTGTCCCGGCCACAGAGATGGTATGGGAATTTGAAGCTTGCATGGCAGATCATGGCAGCATGTCATGAGGTGCTGTGAAGCCTGATGCCCGAAGCCCAGTTGGGCCACACCCCTCTTGCATGGCTCAGCTCTGCCCTGCTTGAGCAGGTTGTGGTCTGTGACACATTCTGCTCGACAGCGGTGGCATGTCCGCAAGTAACACCATGTCAAGCTAGGAATGCCAAGCTGTAGAGCACTTGTAGAGCTGTTCAATCCGGGCCTGAGAGCCTCTCCACCACTCTCCAAGGGCCTGGTTCCTGCTTGGTGCGCTGCGGAGGGTGCCACCTTCATTCCGGTGCAGTCACCTGGGATCCCGGAGGCGGGCAGTTTGCAGGGGGAATCAGTTCGAGTGATCCTTGCCCATTTAGGCGCATGGCACCGCAGACCCCACCCCCACAGACAGCAAAACCCCATTGTCCAATCATTTTTCCCAACCATTTTCTCCAACAGCATACCACTTCATCTCGATCTCCAAATACTTTCTCCCAACGAGCATACCATCAGTTTTCCAGCACTTTTTCCAACTTTTCAGACCTCATTTTCGCATTTTCAACTAGCCAACCACTTGCCCCAAGCGTCCAAAGCGCCCCCCCCCCCCCCCCCCCCCAAAAAAAAAAAAAAAAAAAAAAAATCGCGCCATGTTCCCCTCAAAAACTCAACACACTTTGCCACGTTTTTCATTCAATCCTATAAGAACTGCACTGTTCCACAACCTTTTCCATCAAAGGCCGCCCAACAGCAAGCATTGATCCACAGCCTGGTGTCACCCCGAAATGGGCAAAGTCCACCTCATGGAAATGCTACCACCCACCCCAAAGAAAAAAAAAGTACACAATCTTAGGAGTACACCCAACACCCTACCTAGGTGCCATAGCCCAAAATAGGCAAGGGGGTCTTGTAGAGTTTGGTTCAGGGTTTGGGGTTAAGGGTCAAGCATTCGCTTCAGCTTCTTGGATTCTCCGTTCAGGTTATAACTAGCATGTAGATCTAGTTCAGAAGCAGTAGACATGTTTATTTACATTACCATATTGCTGGAAAAGCAACTGAGTACTGTTTTGGATTGATGAGATGACCAATGCTTATTTTGTTCCAGTGCTTTGCGTGTTTAGGTTTTTCTTCTACATGCTTAGTATCGTTGCAAAGAATTTCGGTGTGTTCAATCATGTTGAGTGTTTTTTATTTGTTCCTGATCTTCTCTTACTTTGTTGTCTAACATTTGCAAGAATGTTGTCAGAATCTTCCGCATCCAAAGTATTGAAATACACCTGTTTTCTCTTTTGTCACTCGGCAGAGTTATTTTGTCTCTCTTCAGCTTTTTTTTGGCTTGTATATGGTATATGTTCAGGTTTGTGTAATTCATTTTCCATTCTTATGTATATATATATAGGTGTTATATCTTTAAGTCATTTGCCTCAGGAAATGATACTCTTAAGAGTTACTGGACCACAACTTTTTGACAAACTTCTCTAAGGATTCAGAACAAGTCAAGGTGTAACTTAAGGGTGTTGATTGACACAGTATGTTCGCGTAAAACAATTGATATCTTTGACTTGCCTACAACGACAGCATTTTCTAACGATATTGACATCTGGTGCACTATATGTTGGGATGTTCCCCCTTATACTGTCAGTACCCGCTACTACAATCCCTATTACGGACTGTTAGTATAAGGAGTGACATCCCAAACAAGATGCATAAAAATCAACGAGTATTTTGTTCTTTTTATTGGCAGTATATTAAGTAATATACGGGGCTCTTGTCAAAAATGGATATATTTATAACACGATGTTTTCCCCTTCAGATTTAATAAAACGAATTACGAATCAATATCATTTCCACAATCTTATGGTGTGCTTATGTATCTGTTCCTCACACGAGAGTAATGGGACTTTCTAGGTGTCACGAATGTTCGTGAGTCTCTAACGAGCTTCTGGGCAGGGTCTCTATACACTGTCAAGTTACTTTCGTTTACTTATTGATCCAACATACTTAAACTGTTCTTTAGGATACTTACATCCTTAGCCTTTCAACATCTGTCTCCAATATCTCGCATTCTTCTGGTGTTACCATTGTCACCCCGTGTCACAGATTTCAACTGATCCCAATTGATCTACCGCACCTTCTTGAACAAACCATTGTCTGGAGTGCTTCCACGGCCAACCTTCCAACTAGTCCTGCCCCCAATGATTGTCTTCCCTTCGTTGTTTATCTTGGTTTCTTAGTGAAAAGTTTTCTGTTTTACATTGGCAAGGTAAGCAGTTCAACCCCTCTGCGTTTAAGTGCAAGCCACCTTCGTCAATGCCGTGTAGTTGTTGCCCTGCTGCATTGCATATATATCTAGTGAAGAAGGCATGGCTCTCACCTCAAAGTCGTAAATATTCCCTGCAAGTGTTAACAACATCAAAGAACAAACATATACTGGACAAATCAATGCAACTTAACTCAGAATAATAATATAATGATAGTATTCTTTTTTCGTGTCTTTCCCGTTGCTACTTGAAAATGTTTCCTGATACGCTGGGGAAGGGAACCTGCTTACGATCAGTGATGCAGCTACTTGATTCGGGCAATCCAAACTGGAGGCTATTTATCATGTTGTCGTTACTATCAGCCAAAACCAAATCCTTAAGTATATGCTTTATTGAGGTTTTTGTTAATACATTTTTGCGGCTCTTAAAACTCTAGCTAAGGTTGTGATGCTACATCGTCGCCTTATTCAAGTATTATATTTCGAATACTTTCGTAAGCAGAAGTATTTAGCTTCTGGTGCACGTTATTCTTGAACCGTAGTTCGGGGGTGCGGGGGGATGATGGTATGCTGTTGGAGAAAGTGGTGGGAAAAAAATCAGTGGAAAAGGGGGTTTTGGTGTGTGCGCAGACACCTAAATAGGCAAGGATCACTCTAGCTAGATCCAGGGGGGCCTTCTCAGGGAGCAGTTTGCAGGACCACACGGCGATCAAGGAAGGCAAGGACGGCGAGGGAAAAAAGCCCCTTGGAGGCAACTGGACAGCATTCTCCCTTCCAAGAACACGAGGCTTGACAATTGGGGCTTGATGAGATTGCCGGAGATTGCCTAAAATTTGCTCATTGTTGGGGGCTTACCCTGTTGCCTTGCGACTGCAAGGAAGGACCCCGCGAACGAGCTACCTCCCGAGGTGATGGCCAAGGCGCGTCTCGAAGAATCTCATGAGAAAAAAAAGGTCCCTGGAGCTTTGCGTCCTTGTGGCTTAGAACTTCTCTCTTGGGTTGGAGGGTCACAGATGGCCACTCAAAGTGCGTGTCAAGCGGGAATTGGCACCCCCTTCCCCCCTTGCAAGATGGCCCCATCACTTCTTTCTTTGCGTGGCCCCGACCTCAAGGTCACCAGGGTTGTTGGATTAAGGTCCTATAGGCTGCAAGACGCCTCGACGCACATGCTCGCGAGGCGACGGGCCTACCAGTGGAGGTCATCAAAGCCTTGAATGAGGGAAAAGACCCAAGTCAACTTCCGCAGGCCGGCAAGGGGTCTGTGCATGTTCCAGAAGCTCTTCCGGACCAGTTTGCCGCTCCAAGGCCAACTCCCAGAACATGACCCTCTTCGGACTGAGTGCCACGGCCTCTTAGCTCAAGTCATTGCATGGTTTTGGGTGTTCGTAATGTGCTCCCCTTCAAAGCAAGATCGGCATCTAAACGAGCTTCGTCAACCAATGCCGGCTGGGTCTGCTAATCCCTGGACCTCATTTCGCGGTAGCGACTGCACTGCGACTCCGGGCCCAAAACCGGCCACGTCCGGAAATCCTAGTGTCATCTTGATTGCGCTCGTTTTGGGGATTCTGAGCTCAGATGCAAGCCATCCCGCCAGAGCTCCTTCCCATGATGACCGGCCCCTTGGCAAAGAAGCTCAAGTTGCCCATCAAGGCAGGAGCTGAGAAGCACTTGAAGCACCAGCGAGAGCCTGTACCTGTTAAAAAAAGGGAGTCAGAAGCGCAGGTGGCAAACTCGATCCTCAAAAACTTCGCGAATGCCACCTACCTGGCGGAGCTGTACCCCAGCACCAGGACAGGTGGAAATCCAATCTTGGATGTTATAGTTTCTGTATCTATATGTCTTTGAGGGCCGACTTTGAGCCTTGCATGACACAGCGGCAGGAGCGTGGTCGGACAGGAAGAAAACAGGCTCCAACGATGCTTTCTTGGACATGTGTTGGGGGGAGTTGATCGACAGCGTGCCTAGAGTGCCTCTGATGCAAGGGAGCGCAGCCTCTTCACAAGTCCGCTGCTGCCACTGCCTGTGCCGCTGGAGCTGACATGTCACGTGTGCACAGAAGTGCGCAGCGGCCCAAGTTGCAGAGTCTGCTTCTGCAGGAGAATGGTGAGTTGCAGCGAGATCGCGACACGTTCAAGGCCGAAAAGTGGGCAGTCTGGAAGTGAATTGTGCTGCGCAAGGGGTGAGTAGCAGTGACCAGGCAACTTTGGTCTCGGTGGACGATGACTTGGTGCAATGGCTTTTCAGCCTGAGGCTCAGACATCCGAGGACATCGGAGGCCACTTGCTGCCGTAGGCTCTTGCTCCCCAGGTGAGGAGGAGAAGGGGCCCGTGGTGTATGTTGCCTTCGGCAGTATTGTCAGACCTCACGAGGACTCTGTTGACGTTTCCAGAACAGTTGAAAGTTCCCCCTGCAGTCCCAACATCTCCTCAGCTGGCTGGCGGAAGGATCTGCTCAAGAAGCTCGCTGCGGCCTTGGACGGCGGAGACGAGTGGCGTGTACTTTGGGCAACAGCCCCAGCTTGACTACCTAAAGCAAATAACGACTTTCACGATGGGTCCTCAAAGTGAACAGGGTCGACCGAGCTGAGCAGTAGGAATGACATGAGGTACTACCCGAGGAGCTGCAACAGCATCTTCCTCAACACAAACCTGGACGTTGGCGCGTGGAGAAATTTGTGCCACAGGCAAGCGGATACAGATGATTCGATGTGACCCATTTGGGTAGTGACCTGCGTTTCGGCCTTATCAGCTACCTTGAAGTCATCAAGTCGCTGTCAGTGGCTTCTGATTCTTGCCCTCCGTCGCAGGCTGACGTCCTGAAGAGCAACAGGCGATTTGGGCCTTGCTGCTGCTTCGCTGCCTCACTGTTGATAAAGGAATGCCGTACTTCTTTGCAAGTTGTCTCGAGCCCTGACAATGTGCACCAGCCGCTGAGCCGCTGAGCCGCTAAGTAAGCCCTCCGGCTAGAGGATGCTAGAGGGTTTCATCAGCCCAGAAGGGCCAGACTTAGAAGGCATCTTTCTTCATGCATTTTTCGAGCTCGCCGGGGGCACCCATTCTGCAAGGATCACGTATGATCACGTAGGGCTACGTGAGCCAACTGTCACACTGACCTACAAGAGGCGCTGCTTTGTTCATGTCCTGACCTGCAGGGTCAGATGCTTCTTGTCGCACATGGGTGCAAACAGCACTACGGAACCTCGATGGCACAACAGTGCAGTAGCTTCGAGTGGCTAAACTTGGCTTGGCTGCTTCTGTCGAGGAGTCACTGGTTTGCGGTGTTCCAATGATGTGTTGCCTTTGCCTCAGGCACATTACTTTTTACACATTACACTACACACACACACAGAGATACGCACACCTTGCACTGCCATGTTCTCTTGAGCATGTGAGGCCCATTCTACATGGATCAGTTTGAATGGACAAAGACTGTTTGCGATCATGTGGGGGCTGGCCTAATGGCCGTGGACCCATTTGCGGTGTTGTCGCATCGCTTCACCATGGCACCATAAGCTGACTGCTGCCTTGCCCAGGTGAAGAAGTCATTTTCGAGCGAGGAAGTTAGAGAGATCCTCCGGAGGCGCAGGGGTGCACAGGGTTGCACGACGGATTCAGCACTGCTCTGGAGGACCTCGGGCGCAACTGAGTTCTCGAGCCGTAGACTGGATGTCTGAATGGCGTTTGTCAGATGTTCTGGGCTCTTGGCTCAACACTCAGGTTTGTTGCCCTCGTCTTGGGCCTTCACAATATGCCTTCGGATCACCACACTCCAAAGACAGACTCAGCACTGTTGCCTTTCGGTAAGCTCATCCAGAAGTGTGGTTTGGTCACCTTTATGTAGCGCGTCCAGCGCCTCCGGATGGCGCGCCCTCTGAAATGGCTCGCGTTGCAGCGCAGGAAGGGCCAGGGTCATCCAGGGCCTGTCAAGTTCTTTCGCACTGCATTCTGCATCGCCTTATCTTTGCAAGGCTTCGCTTGCCCCAGCGGCTCCCTGGCACGGGTGCCTTCAGGCGGCTTGCTGAGTGTCTTGGTGTGCTTGATTGTCAATTGTGCTTGAAAGCAGCTCTTTTCGGCCTCCAGGAGCTTCACCGAGGAGCGCGAGGAGGGTGATGCGCATGGGCTGGAGCACCCGGACCAGTACATGGACCAGCTGCAACACGCATCACATGAACGGATCTGTCATGAGAACTTGTCAGCTCGGCGGGACACTGGTCTACTGTTCTTGGTGACTAGAGGACACGGTCGGCCAAGAAGGCAGGCAGACAAAGGCTCTCCGGGATTGCAAGTGCAAGTGCACATACAAGTGAAAAGGGGGCGATGGTGTGATGGCAGGACGACGAGGATCAGGTCGAACTGATGGAGTGGCAAAGTCCCTGGCCCTTTGTGTCTGCCGCGGACTTGAAACTCTGTGAGCTTTCGGCGGGTCCGCACTGGCCATGGAAGCCCAGCATGGCTTCCATGCTCCAGGACTCAGTTGAAAGATGTTTGAAAGTCTCTTGTGCATCTGGGCACAATCGAACAAGCAAAAATCAAGCGAGCAATTATTAGCACACATATGGATGATTGAAAGGATGCGTCGGAGAAGGTGAGGCCGGAGTTGCAGATCGCCGACCCCAGCGTGGATGCCATGCTGGCTGCGGGACTGCACATTGACATGGTGAATCACATGACCCTTGGTGTCATGTGGCGGGGAGTCACACGGAGGCTGGCTTGGACTCCAAGCTGGACCTCCCGGTGGTCGCGCGCACAGCGGCTGACAGCAATCGGGAGGATCTTTGGGAGTGGCTGCACGAACGCAAGGCTCTTTCGCGGCAGACTCTGCAGATGTCTCGAATGGGTCAAGCGAGCCTCGGCAGGCTATGCTGCAGAAGTGCCATACTGGCAGTCTGGCCGTGATCCTGAGCAGCCTGACGCGTGCGTCTGGGAGCTCACAGAGGCTTCAACATGTTTGTAGCGGCTTAGAACCCAGTCTGCTCACGATTGCAAGTGCACTTTGCAGGAGCCAAGGGCAAATGTGCAGAGACCTCCTGCGGCATGTTGCCAACGAGATGCTTCAGCGCCGCCTCAGTCCAAGGTGCCTCATCTTGGGGCTTTCATCTAGGTATCAGTTATATATATATATATATATATACACGCACACATATCTTTTCTATCTATCTATCTATCTATCTGTCTATATATATATATATACATATATATATATATATGGTCAACCCCTCCACCATGATCCAAGCCCCTAGAACCTTCGAGCCATGGGCGTGGATCATGGGGGAGGGGGAATACTATGATGTACTATGTGCTTATATATATATATATAATATGTGCGTACATATATGTAGATATTACATGTATATATGTTTGCTATATTGCGGTTGGCCGATGGCCTGCAATGCAAGGCATGCTCTGGTCATGCTGGCTGCTCTGAAGGTCGAGGTGCAAGGAGGCCCCGCACGAAGTCATGGAGGGAAAACCACATCGAAGAGCCCTTGCCTGCGCAGGGGATTGCGACGAGAAGCCGGTCTCTGTTCCCGATTTGTTGGCGCTTGTCTCTGACACTCTCCAGCGGCACGAGGCTGCTCAAGCAACATAGCGAATCTCCACGGCCCATGTCAGCGATTCAACAGCATTTTCGTGAGTTCAGTCTTCCTGGGCCTCTGAAGGATGGAGGTCGTCGGTTGCCTCGCGCGGACGTCATCACTGCCTTGGAGGGACTGGCCGCCCTGCGGAGCACACAGCTGGAATTGCAGGATGCGCAGAGGAGAGACGTTCTACCAGATGTTGCAGTTTCGAGCATCAGCGCAAAAAACAGTGGTTCAGTTCACTTCGGCAAGTTACCTGCAGGAATCGGGTACTCAGCCTGGTGAAGCTGTTGATCTGCGAGCTGCATGGCGGGCTCGGCTTGTCCTTGCTCCTGGCCCAAAGCGGCCAGAGCCAGAGTGGCCAGAACCAGGGCTCATTATTGAGGCTGGGGATGTCGACATGACTAGATCTCGCCAAGCGTAAGACACTTTGCGGGAGGCTGTTGGCAGCACTGGCGCACTTCCCCGAAGCAGCAGGGCCAACTGCAAAGTGGCTCGCCGCCTTAGGCGGCGTACGCTGGACCCGAGAGGCTCGGGCACCGCGGGCTGTGACTGCGCGCAGGGTCACGACGTAAGGTTCCTGAAGAGTTGTTGAGACGGAAAAGTCCGAAAGATTGAGGCTTCGCCCTGACCTGCAGGCGACGGCTTCCCAAGAAACGACGGCGGCAGCCTTGCACATCCTCACAGTGCAAGTTAGTCCTGATTTCCCTCTCTGAGTGTACGAGGCCGCTGCAGCTTTTGTGCTCTCGCGATGCGGAGCCTGGGCGTCGGCGCGTGCCGGGTACTTGCTGTCGCAGGCTCAGGGTTTGGAGGAGGGGGCCATGCAGAGCTTTCCGTTTTTCGGTAGGCCAGAGTTTCTTGTGCGTCGAACGATGGGTAACAAAACTACACCGAACCAGAAGCTGAATGTGGCGGCCGGTTGATCCCTGGCAAAAGAATTTGCACCACTGCATCTTTCATCTTTGGGCCCGCCACATTTTTGATGCCTGGCCCTTGCCCCCTGGGTACCCATGTCTAGCCCTGCAGACAGACGAGGAAGCCTCTTTGCCTCTAATCTGAGCTCTTGGCCTCTTCGACTCTTAGGTCTTTGGCAGATCCCCAACCGAAATACGAATCTGCGTCGAACTGTTTTAAACAGTGGGCAGATGCAGCCAGGTCATGCAGGATTGTTATCATCCACGGTACATCCCACTGCAGTTTACACGCAAGTAGGGGAGGTGGGGAAGGCAACCAGGCGGCGATGCACTTTGTGAGCTTTCAACGCCCATGTACTCCGAAGGAGTTATGGACCCTCGCCTGTACGTGCCGCCAACACCGCAAATATCAACCATCCCAAGCATTTGGTCCTTCAAGTGCAGTCGGGGCTTCCATGAGGGCTGTCGTGGGTACTTCTTGGTGTGGCACAGCTCCTGCAGAGAGCTGCTCTGACTTGTTGCGTGCCGTTTCTCTTTGATTGGAAGGCGCTGCGTCGGGACGCCCAGTGCTCCGCGTCCACGGACGCCTCCGCGGAGTCCACAGACGATTCCGAGGGGTCGGGGCGTCCGTTCCTGGTGGAGGATTCGGAGCTGATCACAGCGACTGCAGGACTGGATTGACGAACTGGGATCAAACGGGTCATGCGCGACCGTTGTGTTCTTGCGGCCCTTTCCGTCTATGGTCATTACTGTACGGCACTCCGCCTTGAAATGCAGATTCTTGACAACACGCTGTCGACCTGTGGGCGACTATGGTCCCTGCAAGGATCCTGGTGGCTGGCCGCCGTTGCGCAGTCAGGCATGGACATAGAGAGCGCTGTGGGCTTTGAGGCCAGGGATACGTTCTGATGCTAAGACAGCCAAGACCAGAGAGGGCGCGGCTTGAGAGGCTTTAGCAGAGCGCGCTCCCACCGCGCTGTTTGCCGCGGCTAAGCGCCTGGGTCCGGTGCTTGGCACGATCCACGCTCGGGGCATTCCTTCTCGGTGGTGCAGCTGAGAGCGTTGGGACGTGGCGGTACTCGCCGTGTCTTCGAAGTGTCTCCTCCACCTTGTGCCGCCCAGGCGCCGAGGCAGAGAGCGGCGCTAAAGTGCGCGCTCTTTGGGCGCTGCATGCTCTGGGCAAAGCCTCTGAAGAGCAGGAAGACACTGCTGTAGCTTGGGCTGGACGCAGGCATCAAGGCCAAGTCGGTAATGTGTGGCTTTTGTGCGCATTCCGCGCAGGAGCTTGCCGATTCCCTTCTGAAGCAGCTCGCTGAATCTGATTCGAGCGGCCTCCTGGCAAAGATGGTACCAGCCTAGAAGAACAAACGTGGCTCGACCCTCCAGAGAGGGCTTCAGGGACGTCTCACCATGTTCCATGATTCATTTTCGGCAATCTTCAGGCTTCTCTCCGGAAAGCTGGTGGCTATTGCGAGAATTGCAGCCAGTAATGAAGCCATCTCAGGACCGGTGCTTTGCATTCGCAGCCTGCTTGGCAATGCTCTGATGCGATGCCCTGCGAGGAGGAGGAGGCTGAGGGTGGGACGAGCCCCTTCTCTAAGTGGAAGGACGAGCTGACGCGAAGTCTTGAGGCTCACGGTGGCTTTGCCGGCTTTGTGCAGGCTTTTGCCAGAGGCTGTGCTAGGTAAAGCACAGTGAGCCATAGTGAGTTTTTGGTTGCACAGCGAACTCAGTGAAACTCATGATCTAACCCGACTCTACCTCGCATGAGGCAGAGAGAGCCGCCTGGACATCGGAGAGGGGCGAAGAGCTCGCTAGAGTTGTCCAGGACATCGCTTCTTCATCTTCTTCTGCTTCTGGTGGCCAAGTCGTAGCATCCTGCAAGCATCATAGCGTGCCAGCGCGTCGAGTCAGGATCTTGGGGCCTCCGGCGATGATGCAGTGTGACCTGCCAGGGAAACATTGGGAAACTGAAGATGGGCCTTTGATGAAGTTCCCCCCCCCCCCCCCCGTGCCTTCGAATTGTTTGTCAAGGACGGCCTTCCTCGCGGAGCCTTTCTGTGTCTCAGCTCTGGATTTCTCTTGTATTCTTGAATTTTTCATGCATATGAGCTCCAGGGGTGATGTTGCAATTGTCTCGAGCTTTCTGGAGCTTTCCTTCACATCTATAGGCCTTGCACTGCACTGGCCACATCGGGGGAAGGCGCTGGACCTCGTTCCTTGGTGCAGATGGCTTGGAGCGCTGACTGGGTTGCAACTTTTGCATTGCGCGCAAAGGATGACCACCAGTCACCGGTGACACGCGTGCTGCGGCGGCAGCACTGGGCTGCCATCCTGCCAGAAGTGGAGGCTTGAAGGGCAGAAGAGACGTGGACAAAATGCGACAACACCTGTGGCGCTGCAGGTGAAAGAAGTGAGCCTAACAGAGTGGGATGAGGCGCACGATGTGGCGAGCTCATAATATGTCGAATGCGTCGTCCCTTCCTCGCGACATATCCACATTGGAGTGGCCAGGATGGAGGAAAGAATCGGTTGCTTATCCTACAAGACCTCCTTGGCAGTGAGCCGCCAGAGTGAAGTACACAAAAAGGAAAGCCGCGAGACTCGCATGCCTCACCTTGGTCCAAAGGTGTCGTGCAGCCGTGCAGCTGACTTGAAGATTTGGAGATCTGGGGCGTGTTGCACCAGGCTCCTGAACGAGCCGCTCTTCACTGAGAGGGCGCGCCGGATTTCGCGGGTAATGCGCTCACAGGCCCCGGCTGTCAGATGCGAGAGACCGCGAGAGCCCTGAATCCTGAGTGGAGGCAGCTAAAGCCCCCAAATTTCCCAACAACACCCTTCCCCGGCACACTAGAAGGAAGTCACCAACTCGACCCTCACGCCTCCTATGGATGAAAAAACAAGATGAATATAGATGAATAGACATGAATATAGATGAATATAGATGAATATAGATGAATATAGATGAATATAGATGAAATACAGAAGATGCCCGATGTTGCGACCCCGGAGAGGCCGACGCCGTTTTGGCAAAGCTCGGCCCCGAGATGTCCGTCCCTGAGGGCAGCAACCTCGGAGCCGGAGCATCGGCCGCCTGGGCACCGCCTTATATGCCTTAAGGGGCATCCTTAAGACCCGGGCATTTTTGTTTTTATGTTTCTTGGCTGCCTCTGGGTTCTCGTTGTTTTTTTGTTTCTTTTTTTGGGGGGGGAGTTAAGAAAGGGGGGGTTTACGGGGGCCTTGCTGTAGGTTCCTGCTCCTTTTCAGAATGGAGTTGCATCAGATGGGTTGAGCGAGGTCCTGGGGGCGTTTGGGTCTCCCAGGTCCGGGACTTCTATAAGACCATAGGGTTTATGGGCGTTGTGTCTGATCTATCGAGAAAAGGCATGGAATTTTGAATTCAGGGGGGAGAAAGCGCCCTCACCCTCGCGATTTCGTCGATTTCGTCTCACCTTCTGAGTCGCCAGGTCAGTGCTGCGCTCATCCTCGCTGCCCTTGCAAAGGCACAGTGCTTTCCTCTAAGGCAACTTGCTCCTGCGCCGTGTTGCAGGTTGGACTTCTTATAATAAGAACCCGAATCCCGAACCCGAAAGAAACTGTTGTGGAGTTGGAGGCCAAGAGCTGATTTCGGCTGTAGGGTTTTGCACAGACCGGGTTTCTGTCCAACCGCCCCCAACTCCTTAAGCCCTGAGGGCCCCTAAAAAGGCCCCTAAAAAGGCCCAACAGCGCCTCGAAAAGCGTCGGCCAGGAGCCACCATACTTCGTCTTCCAGGTGGGCCCCTTTGCTGTCATCCTCACTCTTGCGCGGCTTTTCTGGGACCCATGCCGTAGCTTTCCAGAATGAAGGTGTCTGCTTTGGGGGGTTCCGTTTGTAAGAGGGTTATATTCTTTTGGGGCATATGGCATATGGGGCGTACCTCTGTTTTTGGACATGCCCGGTCAGCTTGTCTAGGGGCACCCCCGGAAGGAGTCAGAGAAGGACACCCGAAATCATAGAGAACTGACCATCCAACTCCCACATGTCCTCTAAACCCCAAAAGCCAGAACCCCTAAACTTCCCAACAGGCCGTCGCGGAGACCACAAAGTCGGCAGAGGCAGACGTTCGCCAGTGAGAAATCACAAATCGCGGAGACTGCCCCGACTTTGCGACCAGCGCGCGAAAATCCGGCCCTTGCTCAAAATTTCAAATTTCATGATGTTGCACTTCTCCACGTACTCTTGCTGGATTTCTTCTTGAATGGGTCAGCTGCAGTGGCCCAAGCTGCCAAAAGTCGCCCTTTTTTCAAGTGTCTCCAAAACCAGATCCAACAGGCCAAAAAGGGGCCTAAGCAAGTGAGAACGATCTAGAAGCATGGCTTGAACGCCTGGCCGTTCAGTTCCAAGCTGCTTTGCCATGATTTCAACAAGCAAAACTGGGTTGCCCATGTCGGATCATGCCGATGGTCAAGCTGAATGTGGGCGGGCGCATCTTTCGCACGTCTGAAGGGACGCTGCGGGCTTGTGGAGACTTCTGTGCTCGATTGCTACTCTTTTGCATTTCCTGATAGGTACAGAGGCCTTGCGAAACAGCGCACACACCCCCAACATGTCAAATGTGAATCGAGAAAGGAAGACAAACATTCTGTCCGTGCTGAGAGGTTGGATGGCGAAGTCCCTGTTGACCGTGACGAGGCTGGTGCCACAGCTTTGTCGTGTGGATGCAGCTTACCAGTGCACCCTGAAAGGATGGGACGCTCTTCTTGGACAGGGACCCAGACCTTTTCGATTGGGTCCTGCGCTTTGCTCGGACAGGTGGCTTGGCAACACGCAGATTAGAGTGCCACTTTGAAACTCCGCCTCTCCAGAGGTGAAATCCCAAAGGACATGCCGGGTGCCTTGAAGGAGCTGCGGCGTTTGAACTTTCTGTTGGCTTGGTCCGCGTGCTGTGTGCGTTTGATTCCAGGGAGGTGCCAACGAAGACAGGCCACCAGCACGAAGCAGTGTGCAGGCTGAGTTTGACTTCCTGCTGTTGGAGTGGCCGCCATGCTGCCAGCGATGTGGGGTGTACTTCGACGTAGCACGCTTCCGGTTTTGAATGGTACGGCTGTTGCAGTTCTCCCAGTTGATCTTCGCGGGTCATTTTGGGTTTGGCGACGGCTTGGAGTCAGCAAAGGCAACACCGACACGTCGTGCCGACACCACCGTTTTCCTTGGCTGGAGGACTCTGCTTTTTCAACTGCGGGTCTGATTTTCGTAAGTCTTTTGGATCTAAGGCTCGGAGGCATGTTTTGCTGAGTAAGTTTAGTCTTGCATGGCTTCTTTTCAATACTTTATCTGAAAGAACATCTCATTTATTCTGATTTAGTTGGTCTTATTTGTCTTCGGCATGATGATCACGCTGAGCGGCTCTGCAGACGGAGGATGTGGAAATCTCTCGCGAAGATCGCGTTTGCTGCCCTTGGCCTGAAAGATCTGAAAAAGGTTGCTGCAAAAATTGCGGCACGGAGATCCTTGCCTGCAGCCTGCAGGCGCCAGTACTGGAGCTACGCCTGACAAGCATGCGGAGCCTGTGCGGCTAGTTTTATGTTTGCTCAGGATCTGTGGTCGACAGGTATTCAAGCCGAGGACCTAGAGAACCCAAGGCGGTGATAGAGTCGCAGCACAAGCTTCGTGATCTCCATCCTGTTAAACGAGGTCTTATGTCAAGCGCTACATCTGCTGCAAAGGGCGAGTCGACGAGCCTGGTTGCCGTCGATGCTGCCATGAACTCCCTCCGGATCCTGATCCACCCTGTTTGGAACGGACAGCGCTGAACAAAAGCATCGTCCCAATATGGTTCAGTCCCTTGCCGGTGAGGGGGAGCATCATCGATCATCATCGATCATCATCGATCATCATCGATCATACTATGGCTCCCCTCGCAGGTGCTGGGAGGGATGGCTCTCGTCCTCGTGGCTTTGCTCGGACCTGCTGCAGCCACAGCTGTGTGAGCTGAAGCAGCAATATAGCAGTTCTGTCGACCGTCAACATCTTTCGCAAGTGTTTGCGTCTAAGGTCGCACCGTCGGCTGTGAAGGCCTTCGCATGCCCGTGCTATGTTAGGTGATTTTGACAAAGGTCATCAGCATGTTGATGTAGTGACGTGCCAATCGTACCAGTTTCTCGTCACTACAAGTTACTAGCCACTTTGTGAGTTCGATCACTCGCATGCCGGTGCCTTGCAACTCCATGCTGCCGCTGAGGCTGAAGAAGTAGCGGCAGTGGCAGAGGAGTGCCAAGAGAAGCCAATCGGGCGCCGTGTATGTTTGCCTGGGTGTGTAGCTCTGTTAGGACCCAGCCCAGAAGAGGAAGGAGGAAATCGAAAGGAGAAAAGCGGAGGCCAAGGCCAAGCGAGAGGAAGAGGAACAACGAAGAAAGGACCGTCATTGCGACTTTTGGTCTGCCAGAAGCCTCGAAGTCCATTCGGTTGGCTAGAGGCACGCAAAAGGCCCCTGCGATGTTAAGGCCCTAGTGTGGAAAAGGGAGTCGAGAAGGAGTCAAAGGGGAGTTGGGAAATGGGGTGGCTTATGGAGCACCTGGCAGCACCATAGCCCCCACAGGAGGTGGCCGAAAAGAAGCAGGCCGAGATGCAGAAGGCACGGGAGGAGGCAGAGGCGCGATGCCCCTGTGCAAGCAGAGCTCGTCCATCAATCGTGTAATCGTGTTTGTGTGGCTGCAACATTGGCTGCGAAAATCTCCACGTATTGGATCATGCACAGTCCGTCAGAGAGTCTTGGAAGGCCCTACGAGCCAAGAAGAAGGAGGAAGCCGAGAAGGCGCGTGCAGAGGAAGCGGCCAAGCGCAAAGAAGAGGAGGACAAGAAGAAGGCAGAGGCCGAGGCCAAGCGACAGGAGGAGGCCAAGAAGAAAGAAGAAGCCGAGAAGGCGCGAGCAGAGGAAGCCGCCAAGCGCAAGGCGGAGGCCGAGGCCAAACGACAGGAGGAGGCCAAAAAGAAGGAGGAGGCCGAGAAGGCTCGCGCAGAGGAAGCCGCCAAGAAGAAGGCGGAGGCCGAGGCCAAGCGACAGGAGGAAGCCAAGAAGAAGGAGGAGGCCGAGAAGGCGCGCGCAGAGGAAGCCGCCAAGAAGAAGGCGGAGGCCGAGGCCAAGCGACAGGAGGAAGCCAAGAAGAAGGAGGAGGCCGAGAAGGCGCGCGCAGAGGAAGCCGCCAAGAAGAAGGCGGAGGCCGAGGCCAAGCGACAGGAGGAAGCCAAGAAGAAGGAGGAGGCCGAGAAGGCACGCGCAGAGGAAGCGGCCAAGCGCAAGGCAGAGGCCGAGGCCAAGCGACAGGAGGAAGCCAAGAAGAAGGAGGAGGCCGAGAAGGTGCGCGCAGAGGAAGCCGCCAAGAAGAAGGCGGAAGCCGAGGCCAAGCGACAGGAGGAAGCCAAGAAGAAGGAAGAGGCCGAGAAGGCGCGCGCGGAGGAAGCGGCCAAGCGCAAGGCGAGGCCGAGGCCAAGCGACAGGAGGAGGCCAAGAAGAAGGAGGAGCCGAGAAGGCGCGCGCAGAGGAAGCCGCCAAGAAGAAGGCGGAGGCCGAGGCCAAGCGACAGGAGGAAGCCAAGAAGAAGGAGGAGGCCGAGAAGGCGCGTGCTGAGGAAGCCGCCAAGAAGAAGGCGGAGGCCGAGCAGAAGAAGGCGGAAGCTGAGGCCAGACAACATGAAACAGAATGTGGAACTTCAATTGGGCCCATACGCCGCCGTCAACTTGAAGGAAGCCTCGGGAAAGCAATATGAAGGGGTTCGAAAGGTCATGAAGTGAAATGTTTTCAAAAGCGACGACAGGTTGTACCAAAAATGATGAGATTCAACAGGACTGCCTTTTTGGCGAGGTGGTCGGAAAAACGTTTAATGGAGATCCTTGATTGCCGATTTTTCCCACCCTGATGTGGGGTTGTTCGCTCTCCCGGTGGAATGCCGTCCGACAGAGCATGTGGAGTCTGGAGTGACCGCCACCTGGGTAGTCACGCGGAGTATTTGGTGTTCATCATTCTTAAGCGTGGTTGTTGCTGTTAGGTTTTTCAAGTCAGCTTCTCGTGGTCTGTGTCTCCTGCATGAACTTTTTGCCTGGGCCGCTGGAGTTCCCAATCCTGATCCCCAAAGAACCCACCGACAGAGTATCCGACAGAGTATCCATGGAATGCCTCCCCCCCCCCCCCCCCCCTCCCCCCAAGGAGTTGTTTGGGTGGCGATGTTCGGAGCAAGCCTTTAAATAGTAGGCTATAAGGGTTGAAGCAGGCACTCTGCTCTCTGCTCAAAGTAGAATGTGAGTGAGCCTTGCAACAGGTTTATTGGCTTGAATCTGCAGGGCTGAGTGACTGCAATGTGCTTAGGCAACAGCACGTCTGCCAAAACATGCACCTAGCATCAGCTAACCAAGTCTTGACAGTTCGTATTTCATTGTCGAGGCAAAGCGCAAGGCGGAGGAGGAGAAGAGGAAGGCGGAGGCTGAGGCCAAACGACAAGAGGAGGCCAAGAAGAAGGAGGAGGCCGAGAAGGCGCGTGCGGAGGAAGCCGCCAAGAAGAAGGCAGAGGCCGAGGCCAAGCGACAGGAGGAAGCGCAGAAGAAGGAGGAGGCCGAGAAGGCGCGCGCGGAGGAAGCGGCCAAGCGCAAGGCGGAGGCCGAGGCCAAGCGACAGGAGGAAGCGCAGAAGAAGGAGGAGGCCGAGAAGGCGCGCGCAGAGGAAGCGGCCAAGCGCAAGGCGGAGGCCGAGGCCAAGCGACAGGAGGAAGCCCAGAAGAAGGAGGAGGCCGAGAAGGCGCGCGCAGAGGAAGCGGCCAAGCGCAAGGCGGAGGCCGAGGCGAAGAAGGAGGAAGCCGAGAAGGCGCGTGCTGAGGAAGCCGCCAAGCGCAAGGCAGAGGAGGAGAACAAGAAGGCGGAGGCGGAGGCCGGATGGCAAGAGACAGAATGTGAGAGTCCGTTAGGCCTCATCATTTTCTCATTTGCTGTCCCACTGCGTTTGTACCACTCCTCTATCACAAGTAAAGCATTCTTATACGTTCTTCAAGCCAAGCCCGGGGGGGGGGAATTAGGGTTCAGAGCACGAACGAACTAGAAAACCATGAAGGGCTTATGCAAGTAAAACAGGGTCAGCAGAGAAGTCAGAAGGCGTCGGGCAGGCATGATTTGGGGAGGCAGCAAGAGGAAGGATCGTTTTGAAGTCCCGCAAACATCAAAACAAGGAGGTTGCGACAATATCTCCTAGTAGGTGGGACTTGGCAACAGGGTTTCGGATGGAATCTGCATGCAGAACGTACTGTAGCGGTTGCAGTGCGGCGAGGTAGGGCCACTCATGGTGCGTCCCCCCTCTCAAGCAACAGCAAATCGGCAACACATGCAACTCAGCTGACTATGTCTTGACAGAGCGTTCGTATTTCATTGTCGAGGCAAAGCGCAAGGCAGAGGAGGAGAAGAGGAAGGCGGAGGCCGAGGCCAGACAACAGCAGGAAGCCCAGAAGAAGGAGGAGGCCGAGAAGGCGCGTGCGGAGGAAGCGGCCAAGCGCAAGGCGGAGGAGGAGAAGAGGAAGGCGGAGGCCGAGGCCAAACGACAGGAGGAGGCCAAGAAGAAGGAGGAGGCCGAGAAGGCGCGTGCGGAGGAAGCCGCCAAGAAGAAGGCAGAGGCCGAGGCCAAGCGACAGGAGGAAGCGCAGAAGAAGGAGGAGGCCGAGAAGGCGCGCGCGGAGGAAGCGGCCAAGCGCAAGGCGGAGGCCGAGGCCAAGCGACAGGAGGAAGCCCAGAAGAAGGAGGAGGCCGAGAAGGCGCGCGCGGAGGAAGCGGCCAAGCGCAAGGCGGAGGCCGAGGCCAAGCGACAGGAGGAAGCCCAGAAGAAGGAGGAGGCCGAGAAGGCGCGCGCGGAGGAAGCGGCCAAGCGCAAGGCGGAGGCCGAGGCCAAGCGACAGGAGGAAGCCCAGAAGAAGGAGGAGGCCGAGAAGGCGCGCGCAGAGGAAGCTGCTAAGAAGAAGGCGGAGGAGGAGCAGAGAAAGCAAGATGCAGAGGCCACATGCGAGAAGACATGATACGTGTATCAATGTGTGTTTGAAGCTCGGCGACGCCTGAGGACGTCTACATGTAGATGAACGACTTTTCGGAACACATCTTGCTGCAAGTGAAGCTTTGTAGGAGGTTTGCATTGAATTCACACCGCAAGCTGCCAACTCAATTGTGCATGGTTGTGTGTCCAGGCAAGACGCCAAGCAGAGGAGCAGAAGAAGAAGCAGGAGGCGGAGGCCAGACAACAGGAGGAAGCCAAGAAGAAGGTGGAAGCCGAGAAGGCTCGAGCTGAGGTTTCCAAGCTTGCACAGCACAGCTCGCCGCCGCACAGTTTGGTCGTCAAGCGGGTCCACTCACAAATGTCACTATATTGCAGCATGAAGAGTCGCAGGCACGCGAGGAGAAGGCCAAAGCAGCTGCAGAGGCGAAGAAGGTGGGAGATGCTCTTTGCACGGCATCTGTGTTGGAAGGGCATTGCAGATCTGTTGGTTGCAGAGAAGCCTGGACGTCTCTAGCAACACAGTTTGTGCTGAGAGGCTGGAAGAATTTGTGCGGGTGCCGGTGTGTTACTTGTGTTTTTTCAGGTGCTGTTGCTTCTTGGATCCTGGCTGAGGGACGAGGGCCTGACGAGGGCGGTCAGCCGTGAGACATGGCAAGAGCCCAGCAGATCTTCCCAAGTGATGGCGAGCCAACCGGCGTGTTCCTCTTTTCCGACCGCCATAACCATGCCGGCGCTACCCTCCATTGGAATTCGGTACCACTTTACCGCACGTACCTGAACTGCAGGTAGGACATTGGACCTACTCCCGCCTGGTTGTGGTTTGGTTCAAAAGTTTACGGGACTCTAGTAGAGCTTCGCCAACACCCAAACAAGCGGTCGACCCGCAAGATGAAGTGGGCAATGATGGCGGAAGGGCGTGTGGAGGGGATGGGAGGGCAATTACATGTTAATGTTAACGCTACGCGACCCGCCTCGGCCCGGCCCAGCGCATCCGCGTGAGCATGGTGATTCTGCAGTGCCCAAGTCGCTGGACCCCAAGCAATGAGGGTTGGGTTTAGGGTTTAGGGTTCCGGGTTTATGGTTTAGGCTTCAGGGTTGAGGGTTAGTTTAGGGTTGCGGGCTTTGGGGGCTCACGTTTCACGGTTTGGCGAAAAGCAAAAGGAGGGGGGGGGCGGGGCAAGGGGGCAGGGGCGGGGGGGGGGGGGCTTCAACTGCCCCTGGCCCTGCTACGAAAGGGGGCCGACGTGTGGCTTTCGGCTTGGGAAGAGGATTTGGAGGGGGGTGCCTGTTCTCACAACCTATACACCTTCGGCCCGAGGCCTCGGCAGAGTGAGCGTACCCCGTGATGTTGCGTAGGCGAAGGAAGCCAAGGACAAAGCAGACAAAGCAGCTGCCGAGGCAGTATTTCAGTGTCGTGTTTGTTATTGTTTTTGTTTGTTGCTTCGGGTATGTTAGGATTATCGGCCATTTGCAGCCGGCATACTTCTCTTTGTTTGAATTTGCTTGTGTCCAAAGGCTAAGAAAGCAGCGGACGCCAAAGCGGCAGCAGAGGCGAAGAAGGTCGGAAACGCTGCTTGCGGGATTCCGATCTGGCCTGGCTTGCCACGCCAGTGCCAATTTCCCCCACAGTTTTTTTCTACAAAGCAGACCGTGACCATCGAAAGGACACCTTCTCCACCAAGGAATCGTTGGGAACCGCACAAATGCGACAACCAACATATTCAATAAATATAGCAAAGTCACGCACAAACAAGCAAGAAGAATCATAAGATATTGAATGCGATAGCTCGAGCCCAACAGTTCAGGGAGATCGTGACATATCTTGACCCTCGTCCGCCCTTTGATCAAGCACATGCGCGCACCCAACAGATGCTGGAACACTGCCCATCGGATGCTGGAACGCTGTACCTCCCAAGTTCTGGCTACTCTTGGGCACGTACTGCATACTGGCGTACTGAATGTCGCAAATGAAGCAACAGGAGGAATCCCAAACCTTGGCAGTCACCGTCTTGTCCTTGCTACATCACCATGTCCTCAGCCAGAAAATGGCCGATTGCTCCAGTGCGCTAGTGAACGAGTCTCACGAAGTCCTTGTGGACGAAGGAAGTCGAGTTCTTCACGTTCAACACTCATTCAACTGTCAACCGAACCTAGCCCTTGAAGTTGAATGGTCAAATGGGTTCGTCCACGCAGGCGCGGGAAGAGAAGGAAAAAGCAGACAGAGCAGCTGCCGAGGCACAATCTCACAGCGTGCTTAGTGCTTCGAATACCTGTGGCTCACTAGGCCGTTCGCAGCTCGCATAATTCCTCCGCTCTCATGCAGTGCCAAAAGGCTAAGAAAGCTGCGGATGCGAAAGCAGCAGCAGAGGCGAAGGTGCGCATGTGATTGCATGTGATTGCATGTGATTGCATGTGATTGCATGTGGTGCATGTGGTGCATGTGGTGCACGTGGTGCGCGTGTGAATTCGCGCTTCTGCGAGTTCTGTGAGCGGATTCTGCTACGAGTAAAAGGACCAAGGAAGACTCACAGAGCCCCTCAGGTCGTTGACCCAACTTTCAGGGCAACTTTATATCAAAAGGGACCCAAGGCGAAGCCACTTTTCAAACCTGATTCAGATCAACTAGGGTCGAGGGGAACACGTGATTGAATTTGACTGCCCGAGCTGTTTAGCTGAGAGGGAGTGCAGGTGAAGAGGATTCGTGTGGTTAGACACCGGCGTAGAAGACTTTGCCTATGGTTTTGTCAGGGTTTATGGGCAGTTTGGGATTTGCGGTTGAGATGTTCCTTAGTTGCTTTTGAGGCTGCGGCGGAAAACAAGGCCGCGGCAGAAAAGGCAAAGGCTGCACGTAGCGCCAGCGCGCCAGCGAAGGCCGGAGCAGAGTTATCTTTCGACATTTGAATCTAGCATTGGTTGTAGGAATGCTAAGCTTAAGGGGCCTTTCAGCTCCTTCTGGTGACGTGATGGCTTGGTCTTGAGGTGAGGAGAACCGCTGATGAGGTACTGGCCTCAGATGTGTTGATGATTTGGGCTGCATCAGTGAACGACGACAGACGCGTTTGCATGCGTCGTACCGTTTTATATGCCAGGAGCTGGCGGACAGCGTCTCGAAGAGGTTCAAAGCAAAGGAGAAGGCCAGCAAGGCCCGGGCGATTAAGCTGACTGAGGCAGATGTGAAGCCGAGTTCAAGGGGTCATTCTGTAGCGATCTGTAGCGTACGGCGTATATTCCAAAGGTCCACGCCCTTTGCCCACATTCTGAGGCCCTGCAAAGCCTGGAACAGAAGATGAAGGGGGAAGAGGCCGAATTCGCCTACGTTGCATAGTTCGGCCTGCTAGGAAACACCACGGAGCTTGTGGCTGCTTATGCTTCCTTTGAGGCCAAAGACCGAGATTTGACAAGCCAGATCTCCAACCTCAGCAGCAAGATCAAGAAGGTGGATGAGGAGTGACCTGACTCGAAGGATGGTTGCTGCAGCGTTGCAGCGGAGCAGATGCTTTTCAACACCGCGTTTCTGCCCACTTGAGAGCCCAGCTGCGTGTCTGCGCGTTTGCGAGACGGCTTGCCAGGTACAAGAAGGGAAAGGGGAAGGAAAAGGATGCCAAGCTCAAGGACGGCTGTGGCTAGATTTTACCTGGCGAGCCAAAAGCTCTGCATCAGAAGCGACACATGGAAGTCTAGTACTTGTAGAGTGGTGGTGCAGACTCGGAAGACCAGGAGCTCAATCAGCTCCGAGACCAGAAGGTGATTTTGGAGAGGCAGAAGAAGACCACAGAGGCCCCAAACATAACATGGTTCAACGAAGTTCAGTATGGTTCAGGTGCCCTCTGAGAGACTCCGAGAAGATGTTGCTGTTGCTGGTTGGTGGTTCTTGTTCTTGACATCCTTTAAATTGTTGGCTGTTCGTAGCTATTCAGGCTTCGCTCGTGGATGAGAAGCGTTCTCAGAACACGTTGAAGAAGGTTGGTCTGCCGATCTTAAAGTCCATTGAGCCCATTGAGTCCATTGAGTCCATTGAGTCCATTGAGTCCATTGAGTCATGAGGCAGCAAGGCTCAGATTGAGGCTCTCAGAGTTTGGTTTGACTGAGCACGTTGTCTGCTTTCGACCATTGCCTTCTTGGTTGCCGTCTGGGCTCGCAGCTCCACCTGGTTACCCGTGGACTGCTAGCGGCCTGGCTTTGAAAGCCTTTCAGGGAGGACCCCGAAGACCCTATCACAAGCCCTAAAAGCCCTGAAAACCGGAAGCGCGATGAGCAGCTCCCTGCCAAGGATCCATTTCATGCTCCAATTCAGCATGGGCTTGGTTGCAAGAGGAGAGCCCACCCTTGCCTTCGATTTGCGACCCCTTCCATTATGTCAATTGCATGGATGTTACGTAGTTGCATCAACAGTGCCACAGCGAAGGGCTGTGGCTCGTGCCTCTGACCCTACGGGGAGGCTTGGTCTTGCACGCTGCCTTTCACTTGATCGCCGCATATCGATTCGACACGCCATGGCCCCAGATGGCAAAAGGAAGCGCAGGCAACGTCGACCTTACAGTGGTGTCCTGCACCACGCAGCCTCGTGGCACCGGCATTGCAGTCAGTCGTTGCAATCGTTGCAATCGTTGCAAGGCATCGATTGGATGAAGAAAGGACAGCGACGCGAAACCGTGCTCTGCAAATTTTGCAACGACTGCCGGCTAGAGTCTTCGAATGTCTCTGGGTACCTACCAGGACAGAGCAGATGCAGATGGGTCAGGGATCAGTTCGGTGCCAGCCCTTCACTCAGTTTCTGCCGTTAGTTGAGTAGTGGAATCTTTAGGATTTGGCTTCAAGGGAGTGATATTCCTGCCAACAACCATGCAATGCAAGCACATTAGATTGCCATTAAAAGTCTGCATCCGCGTGACGTACAGGCCGGGGTCTTGCCATGTGAACTCACGAAAAGCACAGGGCGTGACATGCAGAAACATAGGACGGGTGTGGGAGCACTGAGTACGTGGAAAGCTCAAGAGAGTTTTCACGAAAGCTAGCTCCTTGGAGCTCGCGAGAGTTGTCGTTTACAATAATTCTCTCTAGTGTTCAGCTGGGTCAAGAAGCGACTCCGACCCTTAGGTGGTCTGAAAATCAAAGAGATAAAGGGCTGTGGAGGGGGGGGGGGGCCCCCCCCCCTCCCCCCCTTATAGGATTGACAAAATCAATCTTAAGGTGTCCCCCCCCCCCCCCCCCCCCCTCCTTTCAGGGTTTTGCCCCCCCCCCCCCCCCCCCCCCCCCCTTTTCAGGCTTCCCCCTCCGTCTAGGCCCTGTTGTCGAGCTGTAAGGCCCCGGGATGAGCATTCGAATCCGCAGCTTCCGACAGCTCTTGACCGCTGCGTGTCCCATCATGTTTCGTTTTGCGCTGCTGCGCCCGCACTTCTCCTGCCTGACTCGAAAAAAGCTTGCTTGTCAGCCGCGTTTCTAGCTTTCGTGGCCCCGATCTCAAGTTCATGCTGTGAATTCGGGTGGGGGCATTCTTCCTACAAGCAGCTGAGCAAACGGAGGGGTAACATGAATGTGGCAAGACCTAGGATTGCGTTCGACAAGGTCGGGCTTTATAAGACTATGCGTTGGACGCGTCTTCGATGTGCAGGACTGTCAAGTGCAGTAGGATACCAATTTGCCGCACTCAGGTATTCCTCTGTCCCATCAGCTGTGCCTTCTGGTCGACCTCCCTTCAAGAGTCACTTGACTCATCTTGACTCACTTGATCGGAGCTCTGTGGCTTTGCGTCTCAGTACTGTTCGACGAACTCGGCGGCAGACATGCATAGACATGCTAGCTGCTGCTACCCGAGAATGCAATGTGTGAGGTTTGGTTGCGCTCTGTCCCAACAACAACGTGCGCACGCAGTGTGCCCGACAAGCTCGCGCAAGTGCTCTTCGGGTGGTTGCCCCTCGGGCTTGCCTAGCTTTGTCGGCCCAGTCTGACAGCTGTTTTTGGGGCACCTGCGCGGAATCCTGCACGGTGAGCGCTACAAAGCACTCAGCGCACCCAAGGTCGTGCCGCAGGCAACGCTTGGAATCGCTGACTGTGAGAACTTTTGCAATGCGACGCTTGCCTGAAACGTGCTCCAAGCCATCTCTATAAGTTTTTGCTGCAAGCACTTGCTGCTTGCGTGATTGTACCACTGGTCCCAGTGAAGATGCCTCGTTAAGGAACTATGCCATGGACAGTGATGGGGGCAGGTGCCTGGGATACGTGCTCCGAAACCCATTCAACGACCGGGTCACAGAGGCCTGGCATGACGCTGTTGTGCACGACAGTGAGATATATGCGCGAGAGACCGAGAGAGATCGCCCGCATGACCGCATGCGCTGCTCGCTTCAAAGTTTCAATCCCGGGGCGCAGGGCAAAGCGCAGTGCTGGCTGATCCGCGGAACTGCGGAGGTGAGTGGCAGCTACCCTGATGAAGTCAAGATCGACGCTCGGAAAGACTGCACCAGCATCAAGCTGTCTCGAGTGTCCCGGAGTCTGGGTCCAGCAGTCTTTGGGAACAGGGCATTGTTTTGAGTTGCAGAGCAACTTGCAGCCAAGGACAGGGAGAGCTTCAAAACAAGCAACCCGAAATTGACTTTCATAAAGGCCCGGATGACTGAATTGCGCACATTCTTCGAAAGCGTCTGCACCTCAGATGTCTGCAAGGATTACTGTGGCTGCGAAGCTCGGTATGTGCACTTCCAGCGGCCCGAGCCACAACTGCAGTAGATACTGAGATATACGGAGGGTCTCAAGCGTCGCAGGCCGCTGTGGCAATTCGCGCGCCCGACTTGATTCGTGATGAAACTCTAATGCCAAGCCAAGGAGTTTCGCACTGAGTTGGCTGTAAAGCGGCACCAACTGGCAGAAATGCGGAAAGCCCGTTTGGCCGAAGCCTCTGGAAATCAGAACAACCTGACCGAAGTTGAAAAGTTGCATTCAGTTGCGTTCGGCCGCGCAGTGCATAGGAAATGCCAATTGGCACCGATGCGCCGCCGGAGCTTCTCGAGCTCAGCAGACAGGTTCATCAACCTGGTCAACTGCGTGGTTTCGGTCGCGGCATAGTGTCACCATATTCACAAAGGTTCCCATAGTCACTATAACCACGTCGTATGACCCTCAGCATAAACAGAGTAGTAGAGTGGTTGTGGCCACGGTGCGGCAGGTCAAAGCGTTGGAGCAAGAGGAGGAGCGATATGATCGCTTGGAGAAGCTGGAGGGCCTTTATGACTGGATGCCGCCCCTCGGGGTGCAAAACAAGTGGATCCTCAGGAGCTCGAAGCTGAGTCGTAGCTGCGTCGAAGCTGAAGCTCAGGATTCGCCCTCCGCACAGGATCTCCAAAGGCCTCCTGAATCCTGACAAGCTCCGAAGCAAAAGTTCAGGTTTGGTGGTCGGTTTTGAAGCTGCCGCAGGTATGGCCCGCTTCTTGCCGAATTGGCTGATCAAGACCATGAAGCCTGGTATGATCGAGAACCAAGCCATCCACTACTCGACCGGGGTTCTGAAAAGCTCTTCCCTTGGGTCCTTAGGTCTTTAGAGATGACGAGGGCTGAAGGGTGACATTTAAAGGGATGTCGAGCTCGATCTGCTCCCATGCAGGAACTACTGGCATGCACCCGTGCGTATTAGCATCTCGGCCCTGTACACGTCGTTCCGCGCTCCGCGTTTTGCGTGTCTTTGCGAGAGCGCAAAGCACAAGTTTCCTGAAACCCTTTTAAAGCCCGCTTCAGATTTCAACCTTCAGAGCCTCTTTCGGGCATTCCCCTTGGTTTCGGCGTCTGGCCTGTGGCAGGGGGTGTGATTCGAGGTTGAACCGTTCAAAGTTCAGAGGCTTGCCTAAGCCCCTACAGGCCCTACAGCTTGAACCCTCAAGTTCTCAAACAAGGCAAGGTCTTCAAGAAGCCCGACTTGTCTGCTTTCCTCTACCGATGCTTGGACAAAGAGAGCCCCTCTTCAGCATCTGCTTTCCTTCAGAAGGATGTACAAGGGTCTTCCATGGTCTTCATTGGTGTAGGTCGGATGGCCCTGAGGCGATCAAGAGGCCTGGTATCTGGCAACCCAGAGGGATCCCGTGATTTGGGCCACCGAGACCTTCCAGCACCTTCAAAATAGAAGCTGCGCCCTCAACTTGCGTCGCTTGCGCACTGTGCGTGGGAAGTTCAACTGGACCCTACCGAATTTAACCCCTAGACCCCTTAAACTACCGCAAGGTGAGGAAGATGTCAAGGCTGAGCTGTCGGACCGCTGCCTGCACATGCCGGAATGTACGTCAACGTGCCACATGTGAGGGGGAGGTGGTTGTGCTAGATGAGAGCCAAAGCATGCAGAAGCAAACGCAGGAAGATGCGTTCATTCAGAAAGTGTTTTTCCGCATGGAGTGCATGGGAACAAAAATTGAAGATGACAACACGATTCGCATCGAGGCCGAAGCGGATTGTTACGTTTTTTTCTTGTTGGTTGCCTCCTTTGAAGACATGTGACATGTGCTGCAAGACTAACTGTTGCAGGCTCTTGGAGAGACGGTGACTGCTCGGCTGGATGAGAACTTCTTGTCCAGCTCCGAGGTCACGAAAGACCCGTGACTGCTAATAGTGACAGGTCAGCAGATCTCTGCAGGGCTCCAGCATGTTGCAGTGATCTGGAAATCGGAAGTCGCCAAGGACCGGCTGTCAAAGGTCCTCTCGTTGAAGACGCCGAAGGGATGCTTCGCAAATATGAGAAAGGCTGTCTGCACGATGCAGTGTGCTTGCAGAGCTCCCTTCCAAAGCCATGAAACAGCAGCGTGATCTACTTCAGGCAGAGGAGGCGAGCGAGGTCCAGGCATGGCTCGCGGCACAAACTTCCTTGGATGATCTTGGATCACATGCCTTCTTCTATGGCCCCCTGTGCACACCGTGCACAGGTCATCAAGGAAGTAGGGACGTGCCCAGTTGCAGCACTGACCAAGCCCACCAACAAGTCTCTGAGCCCGGTCGAAGTAATTGCCAGCGATTTGGTGTGGACCATGATTTTTTGTTTTTCTCTCCCTCTCTCTCTCTCTCCCACAACCTGAGCTTCAGAGGATTGGCCTCCGCACCTTCTGGGATGATGATGCGGGCGCCATGGAGAAGATCGGAGCCGCACAGTGGTTCGTGGTTGCTTGGCATGTGCTTCAACAGTGAACACCTTGAACTAAGGGACTGCGGAGAGGGTGCACGTTTATTGAAGATTAAATTTAAGGACACGATGAACAAGCACCAGAGAATCAGCAACACCGTCTTCACCGTTGCGAAGTGGGTTAGTCGAGGACTTGCTGCTGTTCTGCGGACTCTCAGACTTGTGACCGGGAGCAATGTTGCTACGCTGCTACCTGAGGAGTCAATGCTTTGTGGGGCAGTAGGGAGGAGAAGCATGAAGAAGAGCAGGCGGCACGGCGCTCGGACCTGGACACCTTTCAAGACTTTAGGAGGCTTGTCGTAAGTTCTGAGGCCAAGTGGACCGATTTCAGCAGCCACGAAATGAAGGCGATGTTGGAAAGGACAACTGTTCTGCTGAAGGGGCCGCTCGGCTTTCTTTCAGTATCCTGACTCGTTGTGTCGTCGTCGGTAGATTCGTAGATTCTCTTTCGGCGGAGCAACTGAGGATCTCCAGGCTGTTTTTGGTGATGGAAGCTGCGTCCAACACCGAAGATATGCAGATCAAGCTGGCGGCTTGGCGGAAGACTGGGCTGCCTCTGAAACCCCGAAAACGACGCAACTATCAGGCTCCTTAAGATTCGCCACCCCCTCCCCCCCCCCCCAGGTCTGCGCCAAGGAGGTGCTGGACAACATCTTTGAGGTGGGTGGCCTGCTTCCCAAGGTGCCTTGGTTTTCATGTCAGCCGCTCTTCAGACCTCTCCTGTAGATGCAGTGGTGCTGGATAAGAGTGCGATTATTCCAGGTGAGGGTGCTCTGGACCTCCTAGGGTCCTAGAGGTTTAGGAGCTTGTTGTTCCAGAAAATATAGGTACCCTGAGTTTCGTAGGAAGTTTCTATTTCTTGGATCCTATATTGCAGGGCCCGGCCCGAGCCAAAACTAGATTGCACACTCTGGGGACTGGATTTCTTCATTTAGTTTGGAGGCAACTGGATTATTATGGAGAGTTGGGCAGGTCTGGTAGGGAATTCCTTCCAGGACTAGTGAGAAACTGAGCCCTTCATTTTCTTAGTTGCGATTTGGGCCCGGCAGGGGTTCCCGAAACACCGCCCAAAGCCTCCCAGACCTGCCCCAAAGCTTCCAAACAGTCCCAAAATCCCAACATTCATAGACCCGGACCCAACCCTTCCACCATCAGCATTCCACCCCATTTAAAGGGAGGAAATCCAATTTTCAGGCCCGAATGGATTTGTAGACAATGCGTCCCTCCTCTTCTGACTTTATGAAGATGAGCCCCCTTTATTTCTCAAGCTTACAAAAATAGGCCCCTCTTTCATTTTGGCTTGAAAGTACCCCAAGCCCTCCCAGACCTGTCCAAGCCCTCCAAACGACCAGCAGAGGTTGAGTGAGGGCGAGTTGGGAGTTGGAGGAGTTGGGGTTTCAAATTCAGCCTCAGCCTGAGGCCACCCTGTTGTTCTTAATTGTCAACGCTTGCTCGTGCCGCCTTGGCAGCCGCAGGCTGGCCCAACGCAGGGAGTGGCGTGCGCATCGCAGACGAAGGAAAGCCAAGGCATGAGTTCAGGAGGTAGGAGGCCTTGGAAGGGAGGTTTGAAGCGGTTCGGGGGCCATCCACGGGGGTTCCGGGAGGGGTTTGGGGAGGGGATATTTTTCCTGCTTTTCTTGGCGTGGTCTCGAAGCAGATCGGGTAGGGGGGGGGCGGAATGTAGCAAATCTCCGTGGGAAAGGGGGGGAAGGAGACCAGATCCTGGTCAGCTTGTTCTGGACGCCTCTCGGCCGGAAGCCGACCGAGGCTGAAGATGTCAGGTTGACGTGACGGGAAAAGGGGGGGGGGAGCACAATGACCGGTTGACGCGGCCTACGAGGACTGAATCGGTCAACAGAGGACTTGGCACGACCGGGGTGGTGAGACAGAGGAGAGCGGAAGATGGCAAAATGGCTTAACAGGGCGCGTCTTGAGACGAAAAATGGAAGACTTGACTTGGTCGGCGTGGTCAGACGGAGGAGAGCTTCAGAGGATAGAAGGATTTAACGTGTGGGTCCTGACAGAAGCGGCTACACGAAGACAACACAGTCAACGGAGGACTTGATGCGGCGTAGGAGGCTATGTGCAAGAAGACAAGACGGGGCCGACGTGCGAGCTTCCACCGTTGCATCCTTCGTTTTTGGTTTGGTTTTCGGGTACCCGGCTTTGAAATTGGTGCGCAATTTGGTGGTCAGCTCTCGGCCGAGCCCCTCATTTTCTTAAACCAAGGTTGTCGTATTCAGTTCCGTCGCTGTGCTTCTAGAAGCCTGCAGCCTGCCTGTCTGGCCAAGGTGTCGCAGAACCTGGCAATGCGACCGGACCTTGTCAAAGATGACTTCGTGCGCAACAAACTCAAGGCTCTCTTCCCGACGCGTATGATGTCCCAACCACATGGACAAAGGAACCAGGTACCTAATTTAGAGCTTGTGAAAAACCTTGGCCCGTCGCACTTGTAGCACAGGAGTTCCTGATTTAAGTCTTCTCGATTCCATGCACGTGTCTGGAATCCTGGGGGTGCAGCTTTGTTGACGGGGTTTCTGGCACGGCTGCCTGTTGCTGGTGGCCTGCTTGCGCAGGAGACTCAGAATGCAAATCCATCGCGAAGTGCAGCAGAAACGATGGAGTATATGCGTTAGCCTGAGACGCTGCCAAGCCCTGTCTCCCACGGCCTTCTACGTCAGGATGAGATGAGATAGTAGTTTCAACTAGGTATCAATCAACCAAGTACATCAAGACATGAATGGACTAATCTATGCAAGATCAGTTGAGGGCTCGAGAGCCAAGGAGGAAGCACGCGCCGGAGGTCTCCATCCCTGGCTTTCAGCACAAAATGCCTCTGCTCAAGCTCCTGAAGTACGAGCGGGCCGCTGTCTGTGAAGCATTCTGAACCCCATACTGTCGTGGAAGAGAACCTCTGCAGGCATTGAGCGCCGGGTCCGTCGGCCAGGTGGATCTTTTCCGCCTGCGGGATGCCGGGGAAGAGGCAGCAACAGGGCACAGCAATGCACAACAGCATCCGATCACATCAGAACGTGAAATCTTGAACAGTCCCCGATCTGCAGGGCCTGGACCGGGTAGTCCGCTCCGAGTTCAAGAACATGCTGCCCGAGGGCCACGGTGACGTTGTGATCGTGAAAACTGTTTTCGAGGAGATCGGGGGGTTGCGACGGCTCGTACTTGCAAGCGCGTCACGGGAACGAGCTGACTTGTTCGTTGTGTCAACATGGGGATCACAGCATTTTGCGCTGCTCGAACAGTAAAACCATGTCAAAGCTTCCTGGCAATGGGTTCGGTTCATAGCTTTGGGCTTTGGATTTCGAGCTGCAAAGAACGTTCTTCAATTCGGAATAGCCGTGTGCGTACAGGAGACGGAGGCCCAGTACAAGAACGATTGGAACCTGCTTGAGCAGTTCTTCACGAATTTCAAGGACAGCTTGGAAGCTGGTCGGCAAATAGACTGTCGACTCCACACTTGGGGGGCGTGCATCATAGTGTGCCAAGAGAGAAGCCGTGCCGAGAACTGTGCCGCCGAAACAAGAGAAGCAGCTTGTGTTTACCATCCTCCGTTGATCTTCGAGTCTAGTCTTAGACCCTAAACTTCAACCCTAACCCAAAAGCCATACATAAGCCTGTTCGTAGCAGCTGAGGATGCTTCCCTTTCAGTCATGTGGAAGATCCTGTCTCCCATGAAGAAGTCGATCTTCGATGAGTTCCTCGGCTCTATCGGCCCTTACAGAGCCTACAGAGCCTCCCTAAAGAATCTCAGAGAGAGCAGCTCTTTAGTCCCTTCGCTCCCGTCCCAGGTTCGACTTGAGGCGCGGGGGTGTCACGAGTCTGACCTTCCCCGCCTTCGGGGCTCATCCAAGTAGACCCCTGACAGGGATGAGGCGAACTTCACCATGAGAGGGATTCTTGGCAGAATATTCGCCCCAGCAATCCTTGCGTACTACGCTTGCAAGACCGAATGTGCCGCGATCGCAGCCCGCTGCAAATCGCCCAGGAAGGCCATGCTGCAGGAGTTCACCGAAAACATCAACAAAGGCTCGGATGGTGACATGGGAAGTCACGGTGTATACAGGATGGACGGCATGAGCGCTGTGCACTGCGTGTCTTATTGCAAAAGTTCCAGTTGTTAACCTTAACGCTGCGGGGAGCTCTGACAGTTCAGGTCTGTACGCGCCGACGCTTGTTCCAGAGAGCCTGAAGCTCACGACGCCAAATGCCGTGCCTGGGACATCCTTGAACTGCTTCTCTCGTCTAGGGAGTTCTGGAGTCAAGCTCGTGATGTATTCGCAGCGTGGCGGTAGCCTCATCGTTGTCTCAGCTGAGATCGCTACTACGTCCAAGTACATTCTCATCCAGATCCTCAGCTTGAGAAGTGCACTGGACGGCCACGTTTGCCTGGTCTGATAGCCCAGGTCATTGGCTGCTGGCACACCCCTGAAGAACTTCCTTGAGAACAGCTGCGTGGTTGTACTGGCTATTCCTGTGCTTGTGCAAGAAACATGATGTCGTGTGGAGTCGGTTTCTGAAGCTCTCAGCTGCTTGGCGTTTGAGGCATTGGCCAGATGGAGCCGCTTGTGGAGTGGCGGATGGGTGTGTACTCTGCGATTTTGATGAACCTTGTCAGCAACGTCAGCAAGCGCCACTGGCAGAAATGCCGCTTAAAACTGGGTAGTGGTGTTGGATCATGGCAGTGCTGGCCTTTTGCACAGGGTATATGGCCACATGGTGGTGAAGCACGGCTTCTTCCAATCGGACCCTCACAATGGCAATTGGCTGCTCTTTTGCCTTTTGACGGGCGGGCATCGCCTTGCACGTGCTCGGAATGTCGCTTCTGGCTTCCGTGAAGGCCGATATTTAAGGGATCTCAGAAACTTGAAACCTTCTCAGGTTTTGGGAGCCTGAGACCCGGACAGTGACCCTGATCGATTGGGGAGGCGTGGGTCAGCTCGTCGCCTGACTAAATATCATGAGCACGATAGTACACATGAAAGCATGTGGTGCGAGTGGGCTCGGCTCACTCAGCAGTGTGCTCTTTCAGGACGGCGACACCCACTGCAAGCTGGCCAACCTCTACTCGCACATGGGCAGTTTGGTCAAGGACCGGGTGTGATGTGCCACTGGGGTTTCAGGACATGCAGTGTGCTAGACAAGATCAAGACTGCAGAGGTTTTCAGTCTGGTCACCGCTGAAGAGGAGTGGAGTGACTGCGAGTCTGTGGAGCTAGAGGGAGCCGATGAGATTGCTGGCGTCTACACCCGCGCAGGCGCCATGAAGCAAAGCACAGAGTAGATCGAATCGGGGGGGCAGTGCTATCTCATGAACTGAAGCCGGATCGTGGGAGACAAGTGCCCAGGATTCTCCGTCTACGAAGCTGGTGAGAATCAAACTGCCGCTTGATGAAACTTCCGCTGACGTGTAGAGAGAGGCAATCAGAGCAAAGAGTTGACTTTGTTAAGAAGAAAGCACCACTCGTTGACGGCTCAGGCCTTGCTCCTGGGCTACACCTATGGTGTGGCATACTACAATGAGGAGTTGGGCTACAGGTGCGCACTGAATGTGCGGTCACAGAAGGAGTACAGGCACTTTGAGATACTTTGAGCATTTGAGCCAGGTTATTCTACTCTGGCGACGCCAAGTGGACCGTGGTTTTGGAGTATCCCGGGCGCCAGGACTCGGAAGTACTGGAGTCAGAGGGAGTCGAGCCGAGTTGAGTTGCTTGAAGTGTAGGAGCTCTACACCACGTTGGCGGCCTCTTGGCTGCACATCTTTGGAAATCTCAGCTATGCTCAGGACAAGCCCTGCCTGCGCACCATTGTTAATTTCAGACTGCTTTCGGCTGAGGAGCTGGAGACAAAGGTCAATGACATCAAGCTCTTGGCGGCGGAGCCCGCGCATCGGTGGAAGATCTTCAAGCAGGTTGCGAGATGCCAGAGTCCTTCTTATGTGGCTTTCTGTACCTGAAAGCCTGAAAGGGCAAGCACAAGAAGACCAAGACGGTGTCCGTGAGTGTGAGGGAGCCAAGAAGCTGCAGCTCAGCTGATCTTGAGCTCCAACTGTGGAACCACTGGAAGCCTGAAACAGGTCAGGTTTTTGCAGTCTTATAATTGAAGCCTGCATATGCACAATGAAAGCGTCTAGGAGCTCGGAGGGTCTGGATGTTCTGAGGCGGCCTGCCAACACGAAAGCAGGCGAAGTTGCCCGTCATGCCTGTCATGCCCGTCGGCACGCCGATTTGATGCTTTTGAGTCGAGCGTTGCCTGGGAGGCCTACTCCAAAGCGGCCCAGAAAATGGGCCTGGGTCTGAACTTTGACTGCAAGGCAGAGGAGCGAGTCCCTCATGTCACATGATCGAGAAAATGTCGTCTCGTAAAGCGGTGGCCATTCACAGCGAATGCATGCTGTTCTCTGCCACGCATGTCCCTCTTAAGCCCCCTGAAAAGGCATCCCTTTGGGGGGTTGGTCCGGGTTGGTGTCAGTGCCGTGAGGACACAGTTCTGCTGCCTGAAGCGCCACTGACACAGGTATCGTTGCAAGCACGTCAGCATGCGTGGGCAAGCACATGCACTTGCACTCAGTAAAGCCAGAGTAGAAGCAGGTCGAGAATCTCACGAAGTGGAAACACAACGGCAAGACTCAGTTGGGCCTTCTGGCCGCAGGTCTGCGTGTGTCTTAATTCGCATGTTTGCACTCAAGGGAAGCGATCCCCAGCTCTCGAGTTGGAGCAGCTGAGGATGCATCAGCAGGACCGAAGAGGAGAGCTTCGTGTGGTGGGGCATCTTGGCTGCACAACCATGCACAACCCCTGGTTCATCCTGGCTCTGAGCTCTTTGAGCATGAACACTTAGCAGATCTTAGCATTAGATGGCAGACGGCAGATCATCGCAGCCCGACTCCGAATTGCCCACCGAGGTGTCCACGATCCCCTCAAGCTCCGGTTGCGCAACGAGCACGGTCGACGTCCCTCACGATGAAGTTTAGTCTACAAGCACAGAGCATGCCGAAGCACTCTTCAACGCTTCTCATGTTTGCACATGCACCAAGGCCTCGCTACAATCGGCAACTACGCGTGGGACCTTGATGCCGACCCCGCGCTGGTCGAAGCCAAGGGCTCCTCGCCCTGGACGAGACATCAAGGGAACACACATGACGCAGGTTTCGAGCCTGGGCCCTAAAGCCGTAACCACGAAAACTTGAGGCTGGGTTGGCGACGTCTTCGCACCAGAAAGCCGGGAGGAGATGGCGAAGCTGAGCGTGCCCAAGAGGAGTGACACTTGCAAGTTTAAACTCTGTATCATTGTCGTACCCAAGCCCTTCAGGAACATGCTCCTCAACACAGCCGGCCACCGAGAGAGATGGCAAAAGTTCGTAGGACGTCGTAGGCTCTCCGTCGGCCGACTCTTGCATCCATTTGCAGATCCGCACAGAATCTTACGTACACTGTCTTACACTTCTCTCCGAGTCTTCTCCGAGGCGCAGGCCCAGCTGGCGCTGGCGGCGTCGCTCTACGACTCGGACCTTTTACTTGCAGCGGTGCTAGGCCTGGGCAGATGCCAGTGTGCACGTTCCGGCTGCCGAGAGAAGCCAGCGAAGCCAGCAACCTGTCGACCTCTAAGTAGAAAGAAGTACAGGTACAAAGTACTACGATAGTACTTGGAGTTGGAGGTAGGGGAATTTGCAAGCCCATGGCTCTTCATGGGGGGCTCCCAAGATCTCGGCACACCGGAGAGTCACACTGGAAGCTGATGGGGCGCAGGTACGTCTCTGCGTGCACAGCTCGGCACTAGTTTGAGCAGTCGGCTAGAAACTTGTTGGACTTCGTGGGCCTCCCAAGATGCGAATTGTCACATTTGTCACAAACTGTCGCATGTCCGTCGTGTTCAGTTCAATGTCGTTGAGCCTCCGACGCCAGGCATCGCTGCCAAAGACTCGGTGGGACTCGTTTCGCCCGAAGTCCCGAACGAGTACGTTCTGTTGGCACGGTGTATTGTGGTCAGAAGCCCAGAACTGAACAAGCAGGGTGCAGGTATGTGATGATCAGAGGGCAAGGGCAAGTGCTGACGCCTTGTTGCTGGCCGTTTTTGTGAGGTGTTCCACGGGATGCTGGGTGACGTTGTGAAGGAGAACTTCATGCGCCTTTTTGTTTCCGGTCAGCAGGCTCTGCCTTGGTGCGCGTTCTTATTTCTCTCCTGTCTTCTCTCGGTCTTCTGGGATCCTTGTACTGCACTGCAGGCATATATCCAATGGCTGCTTCGTCCCGGCGGGGATCGCTTCTTCCGCTCTTGGAAGAAGCCAGCATTGGCATCTCGCCTGTGAGACTAAGGCAAGAGGGATGGCAAGGCATAGGGACGCCACAGAATGCAGCAATGCTGTCACACCTGGGTTGTCCTGAAAATGTATAATGTTTCAATGTCCAGAATCTGCAGCAGATAGTACATTACATACACACAATATGTTGCTCAGCAAGTAAGTATGTACAACATGAGACCTCCTGCAAAAATATCATCTGGATGATCAGAAACTTGGAGAAATATATGCATATGTAAATAAATACATATATCTATATATATATATATACAAAGTTGATCTTCAGCCCCGACTCTCTTGCCGACACGAATATCACACTTTCCGGAACAACGCCTAAAACGGCGAGGTGTAGCACACTTCGACATTTTGTGCGATCGAAGTACGTTTTGTAGTATACTGACATCTCAGACTATATTATGGTTTATTTTACATTATGGAAGACTATGTTCTATTATGTGTATTATACGTTTTATATGTTATATCAGTCTCTCTTTTGCGTGTCGTTGCATACTACATACGAATGACAAATATATGTTCACACGCATGTGTATGTATCCCTCAACGTACCCACCTCACAGTCCACGAACTCCCAACATTCGCAAACCCAAAGCTTTTGTCAAAATCACGGCGGGCTTGGTTTTGGGGATGTTTGGACGGGAGATGGGGTGGGGGCTTTTTTTAGAAACAAGACAGATGGAGTAGGAAAGGCTTGCCCCCCTCCCCCGCCAGGTAATGTAGGAATCTACCCGTTATAGGCAAGCATCCTAACAAGGGACCCTAGTGTGGTGGAAGTAAGAGTTCCCAAGCTGAGGAGTACCTGGAAAGCCACAGAGATTCGTGCAGCAGTGAGGACCACTTTTCCTCCCTCCTTTTGTGTGACGATTTCGCATAGCATGGGTTTTCACGGGTTTTCCTTTTGACAGGACTGGGACCTCAAGGCGGTGTGATGGCCTTGAGGGCCCTTGCGTGTCACTGCTCGTTTGAAGAGTCGAGAGCTTAGAGCTGATAGTTCGCGTGGCCGAAAGTCTGCCACGCCGTTAGTTGCCATTTTCCCCGCTTCGTGTTCGAAGCTCCTTGAGCCATCTTTGCTCCCGTGCCGAACAGAGAACACACGGCGTAAATTCCTCAGCAGGTGCAGAATAGATGGTCGCGCAAGCTTGCCACCCCGATAGACACATCAGCATTGCCAGAGCCAGTTCATGCATAGCGAGCAGCCGCGAGTAAGCACTGATACATGCTTGGTCTAAAGGAGAGATGCTTTGTGCAGGGAGCTCTTTTCCCTGTGTCCCGACAGCTGGCGAAAGATAAGCAGCGGCTCGCAGTGCATGGATTTTCCCAGCAGCGGGGACTGAAGAGAGCCTGGAGAATCAATTGGTCCGAAACAGTCGGAGACCATGCCAGCAGGGTTGGAATGAGCAGAGGCAAAAGCTCTGCAAGCCTGCATCATGCTGCATCTGCCACCGTGCCCACCAGCACATGTGTTGCTTATGACTAGCAGGTCAGAAGTCAGAGTGTCCAGTCTGTGGTGACAGGAGCTGGAGACCGCAGAGAAGAGCCTTGAGAGCTCCAAGCAAAGTGTTAAGACACTCGGGCCGCATGTTGGGGCGATGGAAACGAGAAAACCGGTGAGAGCAGTTCGGGTCTTGAGGGATCGTGCCTGTCAAAAGTCCCGTTAAGGCAAGAGCTCGAAAAGCTGCGCAAAGATGCCTGTGCCCCAATGACTGCTCGGTGACTGCTCAATGACCACTCGATGACCGTGGTGAAGGCAAAGCCTACCTTGGAGAAGGCCGTGAGCCAGGCAAAGCAGAAGGCACGTTCTGCAGCTGTTGATGCATCTTCTTCGGCTTGTTTAAGCAAGCGTTTCCCGTTTATGGGAATGGCGTGGGTGCCACAGTTGTCCTGCCTTTTGGCATTGATTTCAGTGTCCCGCCTTGGATGCTCAAGGCTCGAACCCTAATGAGTCCCCGCGACTGAGACAGAGAACCATGAAAAACTGCTCAGAACTTCAGAACTGGCATACACAGCAATTGCAGACAGCATCTGACACGAAGAAAGCACCAAGACGCTCCCGAGCCGCTTGTGAGATGGCCCCTTAGGCGAAGGCCTTTAAACTCCACAGTTTATGGCGCTGCGCTTTGACGGCAAGGTGCCGTCCAGACATGTTTCTTTGGTGTCCAGCATTGCTATACCCGCTCCAGAACCAAGTGGTGAGCACATGCTGACGGCGTGCCATGACCAACAGACTCCAATCGACCAAACCCTGCTCACAGTGAAGCTCCAAAGAAACCCTCGAAAGTGGTGACTTGCCTCACTACATCAGCGCATGCATTACACATGCTTTGAAGGTGGCTATCGTAACCGGCGCGGGCAATGGTCTGGGCAAGGACTTCGCTCCCGGCATGGCTGGCTTTCACTAATGTCATCAACATGTCATTTCTCAATTCTCTGCCTTGTCCCTTGCTGGGCCCCTGTTAGACTGTGAGTCCTCATATTTCAGGGTACTCCGAGAGTGAGAAAAAACTATATAGTTCTAGATACCTCATGAAAGGTTGCATTGATCCGGCTCAGGGTCTCAAGCAGTCGCCCAGTCCTTGGTCTGATGCAAAGAGGCATATGCGCTGCTCCTGGCCACAAGAGGGGCAAAGGTGGGTGCTGTCCTACTGTCTCCTTTGAATTCCACTTAAACCCCAAACCCCTTAACACCATCCTCAACCCAGAGCTACGCCTGTGTGCAGGTGGTGGTGAATGACTTGGGTGGCACGGCGACTGGCAGCGGTAGCTCCAGCTCTGCAGCAGTCGGCGCCTCATGCGCTTTGCTTCCAGGAAGCAATGAGACTTTAAAGGAAGTCTTAGAGGCTTTTTCGGTTGTCGCTCGACCTCTCTCCTCGGAGGATGCTGTCGTAGCGGAGATCAAGCAAGCAGGTGGAGAGGCCCGATCGACATGATGCTCGTAGCTTCATAGTTCGTGGCTCACCGACCATTTCATTCCCACCTTCCTCCAGGCCGTTGCCAGCTACGATTCCGTCGTGGATGGGGACAAGATTGTGCAGGTGGCCATCGACACGTGCGCTACGATAGGTCACATTCGCAAGAACTTCGTTGTGGCTTGTGTGGCCTCGAGCTGGTTTTTGACCCTAAACACCAGCCACGTCGTCGAGGTACGGCCGGGTAGACATCCTCATCAACAATGCCGGGATTCTGCGGGATGTGTCTTTCAAGAGGATGCCCGAGAAGGCCCTCTACCGTGGGCAAGCATGGCTCCAAGACGTGTCCACACAGTTCGAGCGGCCAGGACTGGGACATGGTCTACCAGGCGCCAACATCACACCTGCCTGCAGGAATGGGGTTCGTCTTTGGGCGCTTATCCTGTACTATAGATCTATGTATATGTATATATGCAAATATATATATATATATGTACATATATATATATATGTATATGTGGTACCCCCCCGATGTGCCTACCTCTTTGCTTGGCTTCTTGGTGCAGGCTTGGCCTTTTTCTTGCTGCAAGTTTTTTTCTTGCCATTCATCATAATTCATTGTTTCTTGGGACCGTACAGCGTCTTGGAGGCCAGGGACTGCAAAAACGCTGTACTGTCCCAAAAAACCAGGCCTTTTTACGCAAAAGCAAGCAAACATGATGCACTGTCCCACAACAACCACCTGGAGGCCATCTGGCGTGTGAGGTCTCCGAACTTTTTCGTTTTTTGTTGGGCACTCTTCTCTTTAGAAGCCTTGTTTCTTAGGACAGCACAGCATGTTGGAGCCCTTGGACTGCAAAAACGCTGTACTGTCTCAAAAAATGCAATCTTTGAAGCAACAACAAGCAAACATGTACCGTTCCAAAAACCAACCCAATAAATCATGTTCACCAGCATAATCGGCGCCTAGTCACAAAAAAATAGGCCCCTGATTGTGACGATTATTTGGATGAACCCAATAGCTGGCCTTCATTCTCTTCCAATATGCCCGGCCGTTCAAGTATAAACTTGAGGGAAAGAATATCCAGCTGATAAGAGTGCAACCCTGCAAGTTCAATTGGCTCCATGGATGAGGTCATGTTTCTCAGTTGCAAGCCATATTGGTACTTAAACTCAGCGGACAGTATAACCAGGTTAGTCCATGCATGAGATCATGTTTCAGTTGCAAGCCACTTGAAATTACAATAAACTAGACCCTGATGATGTCGATTATTCGGCACAGCGGCTGTCCCAATGGCTGTCCTTCATCCTCTCGTTAACTTGAGGGAATGAATATCTGCCTAGTAAGAGCGCAACCCTATGAGTTCAATTGGCTCAATGGACGAGATCATGTTGTTCAGTTGCAAGCCACGGGGTATTGAAATTCGACGAACAGTCGATTCTGACCATTACTTGGCACACAGGTTGTCGTCCTTCATTCTCTCCCAATACTCCAGGCTATTTGAACAGTATTGTATAGCTTTAACACTATATCTTGCTTCAAATCGTGTTAGTCAATTTAGCTGAACTGTTTACATTCTCAGCCTGGAGTGGGGAACTAATGTGCCGAAGAGTTCTTATACAAGATATACGTCACACATGTCGATGCATTCCGTACCGCGTCCTAATTGCCCATTGCCGCTCACAGTCAGCAATCAACATACATCCTGGCACATTACAGTATTGGCTTAAGATTCAAAATCTTTGGCTTGGGCGTGGCGAACTGCACACCCACACCACGAACACGTAAGTTGTATCGTCTTCGCGAATTCCGTGCCAAAAGCTGTCGTGCAGCGCGTCACTCTGCAAATCTGTACTACATGAGCACACCTTAAACAGACATTGGTTCAAAACACGCGTTCAAAATCAAGAAAAGACACACGCATGAGGTTAGCATACATATATATATATATGTATAAATCTATTTTGTATTTCTATGTGTATATATCTGTACGTGTATACACTGTATATATCTGTAAATATTTATGTAGTTCTATGTGTGTATATCTGTACGTGTATCTACTGTATATATCTGTAAATAAATACATAAATAATAAAGAAATAATAAATAAATATATATATACATATATATATATACATATGTATGCATTTTTCAGGCTCCGTGTTGCAGTAGGTACCCGGAAGGAAGGGACCCAACAATTTCGACGACTCCCGTTCCTATGTGTCAGACTCCTTTGCCGCCAGGTGCACCTCAAGGGCGCCTTCAAGGTTACGCGCGCTGCGTGGCCTCACATGGTCCGCTGACCGAAGCAGGGGGATTGGGCCCATTCTTGAAGCCCTTTTTGCCCTGTCAGCCCTAGACTTCCCAAGCCCTGGACCTTAAACCATCATCATCATCATCATCATCATCATCATCATCATCATCATCATCACTTGAAGCCATGATAAATGGCCATCTCGAGCTGTTCGTTGTGGGGCCCTGCATGTGACATGTGGGCCAGGAGAAGAATGCTTACGGCCGCGTGGTGAATGTGTCGAGTCCGGTGGGCCTCTACGGAAACTATGGCCAGGGCCCCCAGGAATCCAGGCAGGCGAAGTTGCTGTCTCCGACAGTAGCTATGCTTCGTGCGTAGATTCCGTATAAGGCCAAGCCAACTACACGGCCATGAAGAGGCAGTTTTGAGCCGTTGGGACTGCCGCCACGCGGGGTGCAACACGGGGGCGGATCTCGGTTGCAGGGCTGTGGTGGGCTTCAGCTTGTCTCTGGCTGCGGAAGGCACGGCGCCGCATTCTTGTGCATTCTTTTCCTGTCACCTGATTCCTTTAGCGTGGTGAGGAGCCAAGAAGCAGATCAAAGTGAACGTGGTGGCGCCGTATGCAGCCTCCAGAATGTCGCCCAACGCCTAAGCCGGCATTCTCTTGTTCGAGTGATGCTGAAGCAAAGCTGAAGCTGAAGGCAGACAGTGATGTCTCCCGAGATGCTTGAGGCCACAGTCAATGGATGGTGATTCCTTTCAGACCTGTCCAACTTTGCACAGGCCTTGCCTGCTTCGTCCGTGGCCAAGTTCATAGCCTTCCTGCGCCGAGCCTGAGATTCATCTGGGACTCGTGCCGCCCCGTGCTAGCTGCTGCTAGGGGGGGGCAGCTTGTTGGAGTTTGCATATAGTGGAGGTGCCACGAGGACTGTCCGGAGTCTGGTGCCTTGTATGAGCTCGGTGGCAACTGGATCTCCAAGGCTTTCTGTGCTGCGCCCCATGTTCCCCCTCCCCCCCATGTTCCGTTATGCTTCCCTGCCCACGCTAGCATGCGAGCTGTGCTGGCAGGTAAGGCTGCAACGATCCAAGGGTGTTCAGCTGAACAACGACTTCACAATGGAGGTGAGAATGTCGATGTGCGGCCGTGTCCTTCTTGTGCCACCTGCTAAGACGTGCTGGTGTTTGGTACTGAAAACGGTCGGCTTGTGCTACGCCAACGGACCAACAGAATGTACTGTACTGTTGCACGGGAAGATGACGTCAGTGTGAGCCGCAGCGCATGTTCAGGACATTGCACAAAGCTTCACGCAGATCTGTGACTTCAGCGAAGGCCCCATACTTCGATTTTATGCAGCCTTGAGCCTTGTGCACTCAATCCTAGCGCCGAGCGAGGCCGGGATTCGTTCTAAAAAAGCTTCTGTGACAGGCTCCGAGTTTCCAGCCGATGGCTTCTCTGGGATGCAGCATGCAATGGTCTCCTGGTTCGCACGTGTCGCAGTCCTTGTCTTGTGGTGTTGTTCTTTCTCTTGTAGACAGTACTTGCGTTTGCTGCTGAAATCCGCTTTGTCATTTGTCGTCTGGACGTAGAAGATGTTCGAGACCTGTCTGAATGTTGTGCCATAAATGGGTTCTGAGCACGTCTCGCGCCGTCTCGCGCACCGAGGCCAGCCGGAAGACCAAGCCGAAGAAGGCAGATGCCGAGGTCAAAGAAGCAGGAAATCCCACCTCGAAGTTGTGATCGTTAAAAAGTCTTGACCTTGATGCCACGCGGCCTAGCGTTTTTTTTCCGATCCAACTGCCAACTGACGAGATGAACGCCGCACTGGAAGCTCGGCATAAGCTCGGCCTTCATGATCGCTGGATGAAGGACGACGGAAGACGGCCGACGCGTCTCAGCATGTCTCAGCAATGTTGCGCAATGGCTGCAACATGCTCAGTTGGAAGTGTGCTGGGGCAAGATGCTGTAGCAAATGAGCGCAAGCGAGGGCTTGAGCATGGAGAGCAAAAGGTGGCGGCGCTGGGTGGTATAGACGTTATACTATCCGTTATACTTCGGTACATGCTAACGTGAGTCCATTGCAAGATTCCTGGACACGATCGAACGTTAAGTTGAGTTGTTGCATCTTGTCTTGAATTGTCCAGACTTATCCCGTCGCAATGCCGCGAGGTGGAGCAATTGAAGAAGGCGGAGACTGAAGCGGATTCCCGCATACAGAAACTCCAGAAACAGCAAAAGGACATGGCCTTGCCAGATTTGCCCGTCACCTTCGCTTCCCCACACCAATGACCTCCTGCAGGAACTTGCGACTCGCGCTCAGTCCGCCGAAGGCCGACTCCAGACGGAGCTTTCTCAGGCCGAATTGCGACTGCGCGGAAGGTCCACGCTCGTAAGCAGCATCTAAGAGAATCAGACTCAATTCTGCAGTTCCAGCATGTCCGGCATGCTCTGGCTTTTGCATCTCGAGAAGCAAGAAGGCACGACGACAGCAAGGTGCGAGTATCTGCTAATGTCAAGCTCATGCCCTCTGGCCTCAGCCAACCCTCATGTCGTTAACGGCGACCCTTCCCATCCAGGATATTGAAGCACAGCATACGTAACCAATGTAAACAACTGAGCAAATCACTACATTTTGAGAGTTTATGAATAAGTATATATGTTGATGATTGACACATATGTACATCCAGGAAGCTGTGATACAGCAAGCTCTGCATGCGCAGTGACCGCCATGATTGTCCGGCCTGGGCAGCCGTCGAAGATGTACTCGCTGTCAATGGCAAGCGGCCAAGCGGGCCAAGTGGGCCAAGCGAAGCTGAAGGCCAAAGCGAAGCCGCAGAGCAAGCCCAGGGTGCCAAGGAGGGAGTCGCCCTTGGCGGCAGCAGCACGGCGCGCGCGTGAGGCCATGGCCGGCCCAGTCGTTCCTCGAAATGACCGGGGCAGCGGTGGCAGTGCCGGCCGTCCGAGTGTCAACGGCACGCGGAGCAGGTCTCCTAGTGGAAGTGGACGCAGTGGACTCTCTTCGACACCGAAGTTGCGGAAGCCTCTGGGGGCCGACCCGCCGCCGCCGACGCCCTGCACACCGGAGAGCCCACAACGGTCCGAGAGGCCACATGCAGCACCACGTGCGGCTTATGCGGCCCGGTCGCTGATCCACCAGAGTCCAGACAGGGACCTTGACAAGCACCCTTCCCGTCGACCACCCGGCAGCTATTCGCCAGAAAGCCCCAGCCCAGGCAATGGACGGAGGAAGCTGTCCACAGCCTCCGAGGACCATGATCCAAATGCGGACTTTGCAGATACCTCGGTCGGCTCGGCTTTGATCGACGCGTTCTCCGAGGACCCTGCCATGTCCCCTGCCCTGCCGCGCATCGTCTGATCGACCCGCGCAACGGGGCAAAGTTGTTTTGTGTGTGTGTGTGTGTAGGACATGGGCCCGAAGTCTGCTGACAGAACTGAGATATTGGAGGCGCCGTGCCCTTGCACATCCCACGGGCCAAGCTTGCACTCCAACAGCAAAGCGCGAGCATGCCATGTGCGCGTGGCCCTGTGGCAGGCGGCGGCGGTGCTGCGCCGCGAAGCGCAGGACTTGGGCCAGGCACTGCGAGCCTGGGTCGGCGTGGAGGCAACACTGTAGGTAGTCAACCAGTTAGGCAGAGGCAGAAGTCCCATCGAGACTGCATCTTTTGATTCCAGTCAGTGCAAGTTCTGCTGTGCACGGTCTTCCACAGTGCTCAGAGGCAACGGAACTGGATCCGCAACCAAGTGCCCACGAGGAGGGTGTGAGTGCCAGGATGTGTGAATGTTGCAGAATCCACTCCTTTGCCTGCGTTGCGTGTGTTCGATGCAGGCTCACGATTTACACGATGCACGCGATGCACACGATGCTCACGATGCTCATGCCCCTTTCGCGCTGGAAGAGGTCGAGATTGCATTGGAGCCTCGCAAGGCTCGGCTCCGCAGCCGTCGCCTGAAACATCCTAAATCAATCTAAGTCAACCCTTTCGATTTATCTTGAATTACGCTGATGAGTGAAGCGTTGAAGAGCAGAGAAGAGCAGGTCGGGGCTGGGGCTGACGCCGGTGCTGGCGAGGAGGGTGAGGGGAAGGCAAGGACTTTCAAATCAGAGCCGGAACCAACGCCATTGAGCTCTTTTGAACTCCAGTGGGTCCCCAGATGCCTCGAGGTTCCTGCGCCCAAGCTACAAGAGCCCCAAAAGCTCGCAGAGCCGGATGCGCATGATGACCTTGGCACACTGCCTCGGCCAGAATGTGAGACAGACGATCAAGCCGAGGCAGGAGACGTAGACGCCACAACTTTCCAACATGGCTGGTACCGGTAACGAGCTTCGTGCCCATGCCGAAAGTCCTTGTTCAGGCCTCGTTGGACGAACGGGAACGCCTCATGCTGCAGTCACCATCTCATTCTGTTGTTTCGTGTCTCGAGCTTGATGAACGGAGCAGTGGGACCGGTAAAGCGACTGTTTGTGAACGAGGCGGGAGCGGCTGGACAATGACCTCGAGCGCATCGTAGGCACAGCTCTCATAAACCTGAGAGCGAACTCCCCTCACGTTGCAGCAGATTTCCTGAGTCTTCCCGAGATTTGAAGCGCATGACCGTTCCATGTTCCCACTTCCCATGTCTTCGTCCCGAGTTGTTTTGCCCAGAGGACATTGTGGGGATACTTCTGCAGTCGTGTGAAGTATTGAAGTTTAAAAGTGATTCGTGTGACGAGGCGAGTGGCATCGGGTGCTGTCGGAGAGACAGCAGGCAATTGAGGCACCGTGTGTGCTACCAGCGAGCACTTTCCACAGCTGGTCGCTGACAATGAACGGCTCTGCTTGCTGTGGCTTGACGAGTTGTAGCTGCCCGTAGCAATGGTAGCGCCTAATGGAAATGTCCAAGTGCCCCAAATGCCTCACGGAAGATGGATTCCTACTTTCCACTTGTGTCTTGCAGGCATTGGCTGCAACTGAGTACCCAGCTGTGGCAGAGCGTGGCCCCAAATTAAGCACTGCACATCTACAAACGTCAGCGAACGCCAGCTAGCTCGCGTGCAAGAAACTGTTATGCTGTGTTGGGTGTGCTGCGCAGCCATGCGTCTGTGTCTGAGGCTTGCCCCGGCACCAGTACCGATGCCAGTGATGCCAGTGTTCCATGGCCTTCAGAGACTCTGATGTAGCGTCACCACTCGTGTCATAATGAGCATCACTGTTGGTGCCACTACACTGTCTGCACGGTGCATCCCAGACCTCAGCAAAGGCATGCCCGAGCAACACTTGGCTGCACGCCGGGCCTGCAGATGGCGCATGCCGTGGGCTTATGTTGCACATTGTACTTGGCATCGTGTATTTCAGGGGTCTTTCGAAATTCTTGTGGCGACATGCACCTCCAAGGCCCCTATGCCAGCAAGAGCCACGGTGCCATTCAGGGCCCACGAGGCAAGATGGTCCACGCAAGTCCGATCCAGCAGACGGCTGGCATTTGTCCGGAGGCCTTCGCCCATGGGCAGGCGGTATCGCGCTCGCCCAGCCCAGTTGCTGTCGGAACCTTGTTGCCTGACTTGCTTGCGATATCTTGGAGTGCCGCCAACCAATAGAACTCAGTAGAACCAGACAAACATGAAAGACATCTTCCTAGATCAACAGTTTGATGTCACGTACTCGTTTGCCTTGGCAATATTTGTTTCGGCTCAGCGTCGGCCATTGGCCCTCGACACCATGGCTCTCAACGGGCCACGGCCCCTCACTGAGATGCAGTGTAGCGTGCTTGGGAATGATGGACACTGACTGATCCAGTGCTAACAACTGCCGCATCTGCGAGGCCCTGCCAGGGCCAGGCTGCCCGCAGGCAGCACAGAGTCGTCCTGGCAGTGCCAGTCTCAGACATGGCCGCATCACGGCAAGCAGCAAGGCGATGCCAGGCGGGTGTATCGACTCCGATGTATGCGATAATACGAGAACGCAAGTCAGGTCTTGGCGGCACTCGGGGCTGCAGCGTGGTGGGCTCCCCAGCTCGTGCCACTGTTGCAGTCCAGATCTCCAACTTTCGACCTTGCGTGGCATTGAGGTACTGTTCCGCCCAGACCTTCCTGGCCGCAAGTGGCCGAGGCTGCTCACATCATCTCAGTCCTCTTGTCCGTCGTTGAACGACGTTGAACGGATCGAGATCGCACCTGGCTGTGCAGGACTGGGTCGCAGCGACCGCAGCAGCGTCGCACGTAAGGTGGCACATGATGCTGTGCACTGCTGAGTCCTTGACAGGCACTCCTGTAGAAAGATGTGGAATGGGTGACCTCTCATGCGCAGGCGGGCTACACATTTGGACTCAGCTCTTCGGAGGATCACAAGGGACTTCTGACGGCGCAGAAGGACCTAACGTTGCCCATCACTACTGCCGCAAAAGTGTGTAAACTTGTGTAAACATCTGAGTGGTGGGCTTCGCACATGGAGGACAACGCATACCGTGTCTCTACGGAGGGCAGCGAGTTCTCCGGTCACTACAACACGGCCGCTTCACAGCAGTGAGATCATTTTCCTGTGGCGAAAATTCTGCTCGCCTTCTCCTGTTATGCACAGTTATGTCATGTCGGTTAAGTCATGCAGTTGCACGGCTCAGACAACATAGTCAACATAGTGAGATGGTGCCAAAGGTGGGTCATGGAGTCACAGTCGAGTCAGGAAGTTTAGTCGAGTCGGAAACCTAAACAGGCCGAGTTTGAAAAAGAAAACGGACTCGTCGCAGCATCAACCTTACGCCTTTAGCCCTCTCCACAGAGGTTCAGGGTTTAGGGCTTATAGGGGTCATTTGTTCGATGTTGTCTGTCCCAGTTTTTGGCTGTCCTCGTTGTTTTCGACACGGTTTGACCGGCCCCTTTGGTCACCCTCAACAGCAAACTTCTTTCCTGTCGACGCAGCATCCTCACACTGAGCAACGCATGAACTTCGGGATGCGATCGAGGCAAGCTCTCAATCTGGAATTTGCAACATGAAGAGAACGCTCGCAGCTTCCGCCGTGTGGTTCTGGTTGACCTGGCTCTCATCAAGGTTGAGCTCGACAAGTCTTGTCAGCTGTTCAACACGTCATGAGGTCCTTGGAGATCAGGAGATTCCTCAGTCTGGCCGCTCCTATTGGGAGGTGCAGTAGGGCCCGTTGCCATTGTAGTTTCTCATAGTTTCTCAAACACCATGCTTCGCGACATGGTTGTACTGCCTCGATGCAGATTGGCAGGTCAAGATCGTCAAGAAGCCTTCTGACGCATGGGAGTACATAGGTGCCCCATGAGCTCCTGCAATCGACACTTGCAACTTTGCACACAGTATTGCGCACGCGCAATGGTCCACGAGAGGTGTGGCTGAACCTTCAGCTGACGTGCTTCGACCTCAGTGGAAACAACTTTGTTCAGATGGCACACACACACACAGCTACACACATGCAAAGTTCATCAACGACACCTTCCGAATGATCCAGGACCATGCCCCTCCACAAGAATAAGAAAGGCAAGGGATGGTTCTGGGGTGGTGACTGGAGCGAGTCTTTTGCCAGCCACGCCTGTTTGCCTGGGGGACAGGAGGGATGCAACGAAGACAGGCTTCTCCGGTTAATGACTTTCTTGCCAGGTCTACACTTTCATGGAGATGAAGCCTGGGATGAACGACAGAAAGATGGCACCATGCCTATCGCGAAGAGGTGGAAGCGCAATGAGTAAATAGCCCTGACCCGAGGCCCACCACAAACTCATCTCGGACAACGCGGCTGCGCCCTTGAATTTTTCTTCGGCGATTGTAGCAACTCGTGCAGTTGCTAAATGCAGCTCCCACTTAGAGAGATGATCGCAGCCATTTGGCTCTCACAGTGTCGAGCTATGATCTGTTCATGGTGACGCCGAGCCTCCTGCGACTGCGACGCATGGTGCCGGAAGACATCCCAAGATTTCCAACGAAGGCGCAGCAGACTTTCACAGTTTATTAGTATGAGGAATGCATGCGAGTACCAGGCATGTCTTCGCCCTTGCCGCCCATCAGCCCTCGACCGATCTACTCGGCGAGCTCTGCAGCATCTGGGGCAAGCGGATCAACACGAAAGGCCGGCACTTCTGCGCTCCAGAAAAGCACTTTGTGCGTGGGACTCGCATGTTGGTCAGCAGCGACTAAATAAATGCACCGCACGATGTACGATGTGAGGCCGCCGATCGTCTCCCAGCACTGGATAGCATGGCGCAAATGTGCTTGCCCTAGCTGACATGCATAACCTGCAGTCGCCACTGTATCCTGCGGCTTGCCGGTAGTTATACAAGGAAGCAGGTTTTTGCTTTTTGATTTTTGTTCTTTTCCGGTTTCCTGCTCCTCTGGTCTCGTGGTCCTTTGGTCTCTTGGTCCTCTGCCCCTGTCCTTTGGTCTTCTGGTCCTCGAGGTTACAGCCTCAGAAATCCTCATCTGGGCTTCTCCCCCTTCCCTTCCCTCCCCTTTCCCCTTCCCCCCCTTCCCTCCCCCTCCTTCCTTCCCCCTTGCCCCCTTCCCTCCCCTTCCCTTCCCTCCCCTTTCCCCCCCCCCCCCTTCCCTCCCCCTTCCCTCCCCCTCCTCCCCCTCCCCTTCCCTCTCCCCCCCTCTCTTTCCCACAAGCTCTGTTTTCTGGCATTCCTTGCTTTGCAGCTTTTGCAATGCTTTGCAAGTGGACTCCATGTTTTTTGACAAATTCCGCACAGAAGCCCCATTTCAGAATGCAACAGGTCTGCGCGCATCCGTGCTTTGTCAGAGAATCAGGCGCGCCTGCCCCTTGTCTGGGTCTTCTTTGTTTCAACATTTTCTGGACATATAGTTCACGTACATTTTCTTTGAAAGGAGGCTTGAAGTTTTGAAGTTAGACATGTAGACGGTACAGAGTTGACTTTTAAGCGCAGGCAAAGCTGAAGCTCGAGATTAAGGCGAGTCGGGATGCATGTCCGAAAGGAGTGATGTGGCTGCAGAGATCCGATGACCTCAGGAGGCACGATCCCTGGCCACGCCTCCGCCGCACGGAGCTTGTGCAGCACAACCCGCCAGAATATGATCCGCCATGTCATGAGTATGTCATGCCTTGTTGGACACCGTGGCTCTCGGCTGTCGAGGTCCGAGACACAGACTGTATCGGCTGCCAAGGGCGTCGCCTGGCTGCACCTGTACACCGCTTCCGGTCTGCTTCGATGATTCTGACTCCGTTTGTCCGAGGCGAGCAGCGAGGCAAGGCATGTCACGCCGAATGAGCCATTGGGGTGAACTTGTGAATTTGTTATAAATTATGTGAAGGCTGTCACAGCTTTCGGGGGGTTGGGTGCAGGCTCGTGGGTCCCGTGGGCCCCGCGGGTCTCGCGGGTCTCGTGGGTCTCACTCGCAACCTGCCAGTGCTCGGGAGCCGCGCCGCAGCTGGCGAAAAGGACACCGTGCTTACACGAGGCTTTCAATGCTACTGCACAGAAACATCTCCAGCAGCACTGCAGGAGATGGGAAGGGCAGCTCTCAGAAAGGGCAGCAGTGGAAGCCTACAGGCGCAGCCAGTGGTCTGGAAGACTTTGCTGGATGAAATTTAAGCTTCAGTGCCCACACTATTAGTTCTTTTAAGGAATATGTGGTGTTTCTCGTGTGCAAAGCTGCTTTTTGTGGCACTGGTAGGAGTTGCATGTTAAGTCAGGCCGGCTGGGCACTGCCTCTGAGCAAGGAGGTCCGGGTGGACTCGGCGGGCGCGCCGACCGAGTGGCCCGGGCTGCACGGCCACCGCCGCCCAGCGCCGTCCGAACGCTGCTCAGCTCAGACCTTCCAAAAGTTTCTTGCAACTGGGTAATTCATTAATTAGTAATTAGCGTTTCTGGCTGAAGGGGCTTGGGTGGTTCAGCCTTGCAGGTATGATGACCGCAGTATCCCCAACTTCCGCTCGCGCCATGAGGACATGAAAGCCGAGTGGGGAGAGAAGTGGGGCGATGAGGATTGGGGTGGGGATGGCGAGTGGGACGAGTGGGATGAGGATGGAGACTGGGGCTGGGATGATGGTTGGGGTGCCGACGTCGGATATGGCATCGGATATGGATGGTGATGGCTCAGAAGCCGAGAGCACGAGGATCAACCGCATGCATCAGAGGTCGGTCTTACGAGTAGGGTGGCGGCGACGAGCGACAGGTTGCACGGGAAGCTCCTCCAACATGAACCGGACCCAGACACAGCAGCCAGCAGCTGTGGGCGCGTCGAAGCCCGATGCCGGAAGCCGCCAGAAGGCGCCATGTACATAGATGAAGTGCCAAATGGATGTCCAGTCTGAGTGGTGCTTCTACGCTCGAGCCAAAAAGTTGAAGAAAGCACCGCTGATGTGGACGGCGGACGGGTGATGCATGTGAATATTGAGATCTGTTCAGTTCTGTCGGTTTGTGCTGTGACGCTGTTGCGCCGGGGCTCTCAAGACTCAATATTGCCGTGATAACCCTGCTGCCAACGTGTCAGACTCTCAGACACTCCCATCCCTACACCCGAGTTTTGCTTGCCAAGATCGCCTACGGGTTGTTCGAGCGAAAGAAGATTGATCCTCGGCTGCAGGGAATTTCCCAAGTGACTGTTTGCCTTTGCATGTATGTTGATAAGTTTTGAAGTATGTTATCAAGCTTGAACTGCTGGGATCTGCTGGATTGCCGATAACAGGAAGCGCAGATTTTCAGAGATATCGAGAAGCTCTGGACAGCACCCATCTCAGTGGCCTCATCGTTGGTGTCTTGAGCAAGTGAGCTTTCCACATTTGTGACACTGTGGTCGCGAAGTATGAAGCCGTCCAGGGACCTGGCACCCACATTGGGCACCGGTCGGACTACCATCCACCCTTCGAGCGGGGTGCAGCCCTCTGTACCAGATCTTCATAGATCTCCATCGCCTTGAAATCGGCCTGGTTCCCCCATCCTTGTGGCAGGCACCGTGGTCGGCATCGACGTCGACATGGACGATGGTTGGCTGCCAAGCGCTGGTGTCAATCTAGCGTATTGACCAGAAAGAAGCCCAAGCTATTGCACATCCAACCGCTGTGCCGTGTTGCCAAGGCTCTCTAGCTTTCTGGGCCAATGGCGAGTTCCTGGGTGTCGTCAAAGACAACGAGGCGCTCACTTGCCTAAGGCAAAGGATGATCATCAAACATGTTACTTCCAACCGTTTGTCTTCCGCTGGCAATCTTAAATCCAAAACCTGCAATAACCTGCATTGTTCATTATTGCACATGACAAGATCTGTAAAGTGCAGTCTGGGCTGTTGGATGTCACAGCTCTTCATTTTCGAGCCCTGTTCTCCCGAACGGATGATGGGCATCCCCATTGTGTTTCACCTTTTTGCAGATTCTCAGGACAAGCCTGTCAACCTCAAAGGCAAGAAGATCGTGCCCGGCTGAGTCGACCACATGGACCGGGGTTAAAGTGAGGAGCGTTGAGCCACAGAGAAGTGTGAAGCATTTCGAGTGTGAAACGCTTTAAGTGTAAAACGCCGTCGTCTCAGGTTCCAGCCTTGAGCGTTTTTGGCAGGTGCGGCAGGGTTCTTGCGCTTTTGCACAGCACTTAAGGGCACGCTGGTTTGATAGCATCGTCGGTTCGACGACAGGAACACCGGAAACTACAAGGAAAGCACCATCATGGAGGCGTTGCTATGAGATTGTTGTGAGTATCTGGCTACAGACAGGAAGAGTCGGAAGAGTCCTGAGCAGCCTCTGGGCATCAGTATGCAGTGGCTTTTTATGGCGACGTGCCTGCCAGATTCGGACTGGTCTGGATGCCCCGGCGCGGTCCTGTCTTCAGCACAACTCCTCTGACCAGAACTATACCAAAGCCATGCTGAGCATGTTATGCACTTGACAGTGTTTTCATGAAGGCTCTTCCGTGTTTTGTTGTGTCATTCTTGTTCGCGCTGACGGCCAAGGCCCGGGAAGTGAGCAACGTTCAGAGCAAAGCCGGTCATCCCAACCAACCCTCGCCCAAGCACCCCGAACTTCCCCGAACCATCCCCAAACCCTTTCCTAGCCTTTCTCCGTAGCTTCACAGCGACCAGAGAAGGCCTAGCTGGCTAGGCACACAAATGCAGAGCTATTTCATGGCGCATGACATCTCCGTACATGTCTAAGCCCAACGCCTGAGCAAGCGTCCCCGCGCATCTGTGCACTCTGCTCGGCAGCCAAAAAAGAGATGCGAACACCTGTAGGGACGGTAGTGACTGCAGTTCTTTCCATCCAACTGCTTTGATCGGACCATTCAGTGGCTTCCCTTAGGTGCGTGTGCCCACTGTCCACCACGCAGGATACGGAGGACAGACTGAGCGCGCATGCCTTGAACTTTCTTGATTGGCTGGGAGTGGCGTTCGAGACGCCGAGAATTTTGGAGGATACATGGGCACGGCAGCTCCTGTCGCGCCGCTTTCGCCACTTTCGCCATACCAGGGTGCCTACCACCCGCCGGGAAGGCTCAATCTGTCATAGTATGCAATAGTATGTGCATATTGTGATGGTACAATGAAGCCGCCGCCAGTCCGCTGGCATCTCCTTTCCATGCCAGAGGCCCCGTTTGCCCTTCCCTTGCTCAGTATTCACGGCACATGTGCAAGCTGCTTGCAGGATCCCTCTTTCCACCAATGCCAATGCCAGATGCAGGATATGCACGCAGTGCCGGTGCAAGGCATGCTGGAGATGTAGCAGAATTCCTGAGAGTGTGGAATCACATGCAGCCTGTCCCTGAGTCCTGTTACCGTGCGGGTGAGCCCAGGCCAGGACTCTGAGACATGCTCAATGAAAGCTGCATCGACGCTCACCGTGACTCTTGCAATGTGAACTCGTTTTGTAACACAGGAGCCCCACTCGGGGCTCCGCTATCTCCAGTCGTGGCGTATCCTCGCAGTGTGGGCGGCAGGCGCAGGGCTAAGCGCAGGGAACCGTAAGGGTAAGGCAGACTTTCATAATGATTTTGTTCACGTGGCACAAAGTGATTTGCCCTAAGTCCAATCACTCTACGCGCCAGCAGTCCAACAGGCTGGGGGTTGACTTTTTGCTTCTTTGATGTGAGAAGACTTGTTGCATTTTGTTGCAGTGCGACAGGACCACCTCGACTGCTCACGCCTACCAGCCACTCCGGTTGGCACTTGAAAAGCAAGAGGCCTGCATGCTACATGACTGAGTGACCCAAGGCGCTTCACCTTTGCTAGCAGATCGAAGGAACCAGTGCTGCGTTTATTTGCAGCTGTGAGATCCTTGTTCCTGTATGAAGGCCATGCTGTTTGATCGTTCGATGCTTGCAAAAGTCACCTCAAGGACACTGTCGCCTTCGCCCGCCCAGGATGTGCCTTGCTCAGCAGAGGAGTCTGCGTCATGTCCTAGGCGCCTCGGACCTACGCACGCCATTGGCTGCCATAGTTGTAGCAGGACGTTACGTCTGCTGCTGAGGTTAGGAGAAGCCTGTCCCCGAACTTGTCGCAGCCAGGGTCTTAGCGGCCTCCAGCTGTGCTTCACGGTGCGTCTTTGCAAAAAAACCGCAAACAAAAAGCACTCGAATCACAAAAACGATCCAATTTTGACCGCGGCCGAGGACACGCATTCTGCAACCTGGAGGGATGCTTGCAAAGGCCTCATGTCGCAACCTACCACAATGTGCACACGCGCGCTTTGTGTGCACATGGCGCCTTGCCTGCCTCCGCATGTGCGCTCTGCAGGCAGAGCCGCTTCCCCTGTCGGTGGAGCTCATGCAGGACTTACAGCATCACGGTGGCAGTACAGTGCCCAAGCCTTTTGCTGCAGCTCGCTGGTAGGCCCCTGTGGGGACACGCTTCGTTGTCCCGAAAGGCATGCTCTTGGCACAGGCACCATGTAAGTTCGCGTGAGTTCTCAGTTCATTGGCGGAGATTGGAATTCGCGCCAGTCCGCGTGAGTTTTTCTTTGTCACCCGAGTCTCAGGATGGCACGGCAGGCAGGGATGGCGCGGAGGCAAGTGCGAGGCCACCACGAGGAGAAATCAAGAGCAGATGATCATGTCAATGTAACAGGTTGGCAGAATTTGGCAGAGACTAGAGTGCAGATCAGATCAGATCGGAAGATGCCATGTGAAGGCCCTCACCACTACAGCCGGCCGTGAGCGCATTTCGCCAGCCTCGTGATGGGGACATCTCGAGTGTGTAGGGGGCAACTTCCTTAGGCATGTTAGCCTGCGGAAGACTCTGTATTTGCCGTATCTTTGATAACCTTGGCATGACGCTCTCCTCGAAGTGTGACCCGCAAAAGCCCGACACTGGAGCAAACAAGGAGGCACGGAAGAAGAATAACGGCTCTGCAGGATGGACTTATGGTGCCAGGTCACACTTTCGAGCAGGCACTTCATGCCGGTCATATCGCCTTCAGGGCAGCTCGCAGCAAAAGCCTGACAAATCAAGACGGGGAGCCGGAGTCGTGAGGACTTCCAGTCGTGGCTGTCCAGACTTTGTCGGTTCTCATGATCCCGGCGCTTCGTTTCAGGCTATGCATTTTCAGAAGGCTTCGCCTTGCCGTGCTAGGCCGGTAGATATGTAGATTCTAGATAATGTCTCAGGATTGCTCTCAAAGCGAGGGCGCTGCTTACGTTCTCAGGAGTTGCGAAAAAAGGAGACGTTCAATTCAACTCAGAGGTGTCATCCGTGCCTCCGATGCTGTTCGAGTTTGGAGGCCAAGCAGGCCGTCGACAAGGCTGATTCCGGCAAGCTCTTCATCTCACCAAAGCGAGAAGCCAAGGCAGGGGCTTTTCTTGCACACCCACCTTAAGCTCACACTCCCTGGCGTTCCGGAATTAAAGGATTGCCGCGAAACCCCAAGCCATAAACAGAGCTGCTTGAAGCCGGGTTTTGCCGTTGCCAGAAGCTGGCCACCAAGAAGCAGCGTGAGCTGAAGAAGCTCACTCAGGCTGCAGGGGATATGCTGGCCGCCACCAGCTGTCGGTTCCAAATTTCCCCGGTAGTGAGCTTGGACATTGTCCGGTGCCTTGCAGGCAGACAAGGCAGAAAGCTCGGAAATTGCAAGGACGGAGGGGTATGGGTGCTTTCCGAGACTCCGCAATGTCATACAGCATCATGTAGTGCGAGAATCCTCAATAGAGCATGGCTGCAAGCCGAACACAACTGGCTCTCCAAGTCTTGTTGCAGTGGTCGATTTGAACAGGAACTTGCAAGAGGCAACGAAGGTCAAGAACTCATCGGACTCCCAGGCGCCCTCAGTCGCGAAGCATCGCGAAGTCGCATGGCATTCGTGCGACTTCATGCTCGGAAAGGGTTGACAAGTTGAGCAGTCTTTTGCCTCTGCTGCTGTTCCCGAGGTCGATGTTGTGTTGGACTGCTCCTTTAAAGAGTATGTGAAGTGTGGACGTCTGCCGCACACAAAAGGCCTCCAAAGCTTCCAATAGATTCGGTACTCCTGCGTATTGGGCAACCTTCGAAACCTTGAGCCCCAAACGGAGTGATGGCTGAAGGTTGCAAAAGAGAACTCAATGGCGCAATCTGGCCAGATGCAAATCGCAACCCTGAAACCCAACAGGAGCCATGCCTGGCAGGCTTCGCACATGATCATCCTGCTAATTGAAGGACATGCAAGCTAAGCCCTGAAAGACAAATCGAACCCTTATACTGCAGACCGTAGACCCTTCTGCCCAGCATGCAATTGCACACAGAACAGGGGCACGCGATGCTTCGGTGACGCCTTGCAGGTCAAAGACGCTGCCGCCAAGCTATCCAAGGCTGAGGCGGTTGGATCATGCGTTCTGGTCGTTATATGTCGCAACTCCCCTCACCGCTCATCGCCCCTTTCGACCCTCTTCAACCCGCAGGCAAACCTTGCATCCGAGAAGCAGTCCGAAGATGCCCTACAGGTTCAGATGGGGTTCACATTTGGTGCGTTCGGCTTTTGTGCGTCGGATATCCGACGCCTTGCATGTGAAATCCGCGGTAAGGGCGCACTCAACCAGCTGCAGCCGAAGTTCTTCTTCGGTTTGTTCTGATCCTCACGCGTGAGCTTGGCCACCATGGCCAATGGCGTTTTTGAAGCATCCAGACTTGCAGCTGGGCGTGCTATATTACCGCTAGAGACGAGTATACACAAGCATGGAGTTGAGCGAACTATCAGACTGTTGAACCTTGCAGACGCAATACAAAAAGTCCAGGTCTATAAGACAATAACACTGCGCCGCATTGGCTGAATTGCAAAAGCATTTTTGCGACACTGATGCTAGCAGCTAATGCTGATCCTACACCCTGGAGCTAAGAGGTTCAACACTTTCGTGCAAAATATCTTGGCCTGTTGGATGTGGCTGCGAAGCCAATGACTTTGGCCCAGGCTATGACTTGCGACTGGGAATGCCTCTGCGTTCAGCGCCCACACTCTTGTAACCTCCTACAGTCTTGGCAGTGCGTTATCGTCCTAGACGCCTCAAAGCTGGTGTCCCCCAGTGACAAAGAGGTCAAACGAGGTGCCACAGCAGGGTCGCTGAGGCGAGATTAGCTGTAGAGGCACTCCCTGAAAAAAAATCGATTGTGATAAGAAGAAGTGCTGCAGGGGTTCGGAGCCCCTTTGCACCGCAAGGCAGCAGATTTCAAAGACAGGATTCTCCTTGCCGGCTTTGCAAGAGACGACGGTGAATGTTCAAGTGGTGGTGGAAGGCAGAGCCTGTCATGAAGGATTCTCAGAGTCCGTGTCGGTGCCACAAGTGACTTTTTTCAACCCCGGTGCTGTTTCATGCACCGTGCCGCGCAAGAGACCGGCGCTCCCGCAAAACAAATCGCTTTGGAAGCAGCGTGTCGTATGTGCCATGTGCTGAGTACTCGCCGAGCCCACCCTGGCCCTAATTAGACAGGAGAATCTGGGATGGATCTGCGATTCTCCGCACGCTTGCGCCAATCGCTGGGCTCAAACCATCCATGCGAATTTTGCGGACCAGCAGCCAGAAAAAACGATGTGTTGAGCATTGCCAGAAGAATCAATGCGATGAATAAAATTTGAAGTCGCATGCTGATCCCAGAAAAGTCACGTACCGCTGCGCAGCTTTGCACGGTGGCTTCGCTGATCTTCGCTGTTTGATGGCATCTGAACGCCTGGCCCGACTGGAGTCCATCCGTGGCGGATCTCAGATCTTATTCGCTGTTTAGTGCAAGATAGTGAAAGAGGTGCAAGTTCTGTGCATCACGACATAATACATACACTACCACGACAAAACCGACAAGTCCCCCATGTTTTCGAGGTTCTGGCCTGGCCGCTTTGCATCCGCGGCGGCCATCGGAGGAAAAGGCAGGGCGCAACAATGAGAAAGCCATAGAAAGCCCCCACAGATCGTAGAAATGGCTTACTGAATAGTAAATTGGTAGAAGCCTCGTGGCAGTGGGCGATCCGTGAGGCCTTGTCCGCACGCGAGCGGTTGGAGGCAATACAGCGCCACACGGCTTTCAAGAGGACGTGTTGTGATGTGCCCCACCGTATTGCTGTGTCGCATTGTTGTTTGCCATCCTTGAACGCAGAAAAGTACACCGACATTTCCATAGCGAGATTTCAGCTCTTGTCGCTTCGAGAGCCAAGGAAGGCTCGGATTGCCACTCTCCGGTGATCTGTACACAGAGAAGGCACACACTTCCCTAGCACCAACTGTATGCAACTGTGCACCGGGTCTGGCAGCCTCTCGGGCAGACGCAGAACTTAAGTGGCAGGTGGACGAAGCGGAAGCCAGCGTTCGTGCGGCTTCCTTGTATGATACCTGCGACCTGCGACAAACCGTCCAGTCGGATTTCCTGGACCACGAGCCTTGGTTCCAAAACCTAAGACTGCAACGCGGCATTCTGTGAGCTAGACTGAATACCGCAGGTCCATTCAGGTCCACCAGTGATGGCAGACTTGGGAGGGGGTTGGCTACGGTTGCAGTAGAAGCCACCCCTGGATGGAATGCATCTCAGGAGGCGTGTGAGGTGCCTGCGTTTCATGGCTTGGGGCCGAGCCACGGTCCCCAGGCTGCTCTGAGCTGTGAAGTGATGTTGGGAGAGGCAGGGACCAAGGAGTGTTTTGGTATCCAGAGAGTGTATTCAGGGTGTTCAGGTTTAGGGCCTCTAGGATTCTAGGGTTCATGCGAACTCGTCCAGCACTCAGGTCTTGGAGAAAGCTTCAAAGCCAAGGTGCTTCACTGCAAGTTTGTTTCGTGATAGAATGTTTTGCTTCATACGTATCAGGAAATGGCATAGATGTACGCTTGAGGAAGGCTCTTCGGCCAAAATGACATGCGCTTCGGGATGGGTATTCGCGCACCATAGCGCTCAGCTTGCCATAGTGCTGTGCTCGGATAGCATGTTTCTACTGCATGGAATCCCCAAACACTGTTTAAACATTGTCTTCTCCAAACATCTTCCCGCACGGTCCCACGCTGTCGCTACTCATCTTCTTTCTGTGGTCGGTCAAACGCTCGTGTCCAGCTCGGCTCGTATCTGTCTACACCAGTCAATTCCGAACAGGCTGCCGAGACCACGGCTGCTGCCCAGATCCCGCCACCAAGGACTTTTTTTCGGCACATGCCCACCAGCATGTCCATGCATCCATCGGCCAAACGGTGTTCCGTGCGCATTTCCAGGAGCCTGCAGCGGCCAGCTTCGCCTTCGCACTCCCCAAGATCCCCTCCAACCCCGCCTGTGGCACCTTGCGAGGGTGAGGACTGGCCTTGGAACTTCGGCTGCCTTTCGCAGCCCTCGTGGCCCTCGCGTCCGGCAAGGAGTGTCGGACACACCCATTGGCCCAGCGCCGCTCCAGCACCGAGCACTCCGAGAACGCCGAGCGTGCCCAGCGTGCCCAGCGTGCCCAGCGTGCCGAGAGCACCGAGCACGCCGAGCGCGCCGAGCGCGCGACGGGCGATGCCCACACTGGACAACCGGGACAAGCAAGAGCCCCTGGAGGAGCGGAGCCAGCGCAGCGAGCAGAGCCAGGGCGAGCAGCAGAGCTGGGGTGAGCAGCAGAGCCAGGGCGAGCAGCAGAGCCAAGAGCTTTCGGCGCCCTCGGCACCCAAGCTGCCATTTCGCGTGGGAATTGGAACGCCAAGACCGACTTCCGGAAGAGGAAGGCGCAGAAGTTCAAGCTCGAGGCCTCCATCTGCGCCGTCCTTTGTTCGGCCCTTCTCTGTGGATGACTTCTGCCTGTCTGGACGAGGCGTGGGCGGTGTTCAGAAGGTTAGCACGGAGATGGGTGCGAGGCCATCGAACAGTCGACAAGGTGATCGACAAGGTGGTACGCTTCGGGCTCCGCAGCGTGCGGGAACGGGAAGTGCTACCTCGAAGCCTTCGGCGAGACATGACGGCACACCTGGCACACCGTCCGAACAGCGCGCCGGCCCAGATTGCCCTCGTGACTCTGAAGGCTCACGCACCTTGCACTATTTTGGGAGCTCTGGTTTCTAGCTGAATTCTAGAAATTCGGATGGAGAATCCAAATCGACGCCCAGTACAAGCCTCTTTGAGGGCCTTGAAAGCGTCTCTTGCAGTTACGTCGAGCTCAGCCCCTCGAAGCCTGGAGCTGCCAACATCTTCAACTTGACATGAACCCAGCAACTCTTTGTATCTCCACACCCCCAAGCCCTTGATAAGCCCCAGAACCTGATGTAGCCCTCGGCTTGTTTGAAGGTTTCGGGTTCTAGGGTTTCGTGGCACATCCCGGCAGCCTGACACAAGCAGCATGCTAGCTGCAGCGAGACGCCGCTGGATAGAATGCTACAGAAGTCAAGGCTTCGTGCATCACGTCATCGGCCCTGCCAGCTCCCAGTCAAGGTCCTCGAGCCGATGGCCCAGCGAAGCTGAAAATGCGGGGCTCGAAGGAAGCTTCCGCTCCTGACCCAGCTTCAGAATGGTCAGAGACGGCCGCTGAGTTGCAAGTCCAGCTTGGCATCGCAACCTAATTCCCGAGCAGGGTTTACTGTTGTGGAACACTGCCCAGCCTTCGGTAGCCTGAGGAGGACCTCTGGCAATCTATGGAGCTGAAGGCAAGGGGTTTCTCGTGCTTGGCTTGTGTTGCGCCTCTATACCTTTTGATGCCTTTCGAACTCCTCCTGGTCGATCCTCAGGGTTTTCTGACATCTCGGATTGTGCAGACGATAGGTTTGAAACATCAAGGCTTCTGGAGTTTGAAGGAAGGCTTGGCCTCCCTTACTGCGGCTTCTCAAACTCTTCGCAGAACGAGCTCTTTGCAGCTTCTATAAAACCACAGCTGTGGTGCCGAAGCTCAGCTGATCTCTCTCCCTCTCTCTCTCTCTCGCTCTCTCGCTCTCTCTCTCTCTCTCTCTCCACTCTCTCTCTCTCTCTCCCTCCCTCTCTCTCTCCACTCTCTGAAAAACAGTTAGAGTGGCTTTGCCTTTGCCTTATGTAGCACTCTTTCGATGGTGTCCATCAAAGAAGCGACACTTTACTGCCGGAACAGCTGCCGAAGAAAGCGCTGCTGCCCGAATTAGGCTGAGAGGCTGCCAATTCCATTCCGCAGCTCGGGTTTTGTTTTAGTTTTTAGGGCTCAGTGCCACTTTCCTGCCTGTCTCCCTTGCCAAATGCCAAATTCCTTCGCTGCTTTTTTCCATAGTTCTCTCCCAGGGAACATCGTGCTAATCCCCTCGCCATCCATTCTGTTCCATGTGGGCCATCGTCACATCGGCAGGTGTTCTTACGACGAGCAGATTTGGTCGACTTGCTCGGCGTTCTGAGACTCTCTCCTGAACTCTTTGTGGGCTTACGGCTCAAGACCGTGCATGCCAGAACGTCTTAACTGTTCTGATACACGCAGCGTTGCATCGGCACTTTCCCCGTTAAGGAGAGCACTTCCCCGGCTTGAGCTTGAAGTCACTGCTGGAGATGCCGGAAGCGCAGGTCAAGAAGATCAAGGCTGCGTCTTCCTCTGAGCACTTGCAGATATTTACAGACTTCAGCTTTCACATGCTTTCGTGGAACACGATCTGTGCAGAGGCGCGGCCGCTGGCTTTGAAGAGGCTTCTACGAGGCATCGAGGCAGAGCGTCAGCGGCGAGGAGCGCTGATGCAGCCATCTTCTCTCGACTTTCGCCGAGATTTGGTGGTGGAGTCTGCAGGGTCTGAAGGAAGTCGCTTCAGTGTTTCAGAGATTCTCAGAGCATGTGAAGGCACTTGAGGTTGTGTCGGGCCGTTCCTGAGATCGGATCGTTACAGAAGCCTGGTATCGCGCAAGGTATCGTTCGGTGTGCAGTTGCCTTCAGAATGCAGCACGATGGAATCTGCACGAGCATAAGGGGCACCCCCCCCCCCCCCCTTCCCCCCACAGGCTAAGGCAGCTAAGGCAGGGAACATTTCTGCATGTTTCGGCAGGGTCTCTTGACATAGAACCCGCGTGGAACCAGCAATATTCTGTTTCCTTGGTGCACTGAAAGATGCGCCTGCCTTTGTTGATGAGACTCAGTCAAGGATGACTTGAGCACGGCGACGCCCACCCCGGAGAGAATGCGGCCGGGGCGAGAAGCCATCGAAACATCTGAGAAAGCTCCGAATGAAGCTTCGAATGACGCCAAAGGTGGAAGCGAAGTTGGAAGTGAAGGCAGAGGCCACCAGGCTGAAGAGGAGAATGAGGTTTGTCCGGCTTGCTCCGACTCCCGTGAGTCTGCCTCGCAGATGGTGGCCCGGATGCTTTCGGACCCTGCGGATCCAGTCCCGGACCAAGAGCATCGGAGCCTCGATGAGCGATCTGAGCCGCTGGCAGATCAAGAGCTCCAGGCGCACGAGTTGCACCCGATAGCTACATGTCAGCTAAAGCTGCCCCTGCTGCTACTGCTGCTACTACCACCACCACTACTACCACCACTACTATTATACTGTTGTTTCCACTGCTACTGCTGTGGCACGAGTTCTACTGCTGCTAGTACTGCGACTACGACGACGACTGCCATCACCTGGTGCATAGAACATGGGTGCACGTTGACGACATGCTCTTCCTTTACGCCAAAATCGGGCCCAGCCGCTCTTCGAAAGCACACAGCTCTTCGCTTGGTTTGCGAATCTAGCAAGGTTTGGAGTCGAGAGTTTGCGATTTTTGGTAAGAAAACGTGGACAGGCGGACTCGCAGTGATTAGCACAAAATGTTTATTCTGGTTCGGCCGATTCGGATCGTGTCTCTTGAGTCCCTTGTGACAGTTCTGTGCGGTTTTGCTAATGCACCTATTTGACGGTGCAGCCGGCTTGCAACGTTCCTGCTCCGGTAGCAATTCAGCCGTGGCTTCGCCAGATTCCCTGAACTTGTGCTGCCCTCCCCGTCCGAAAGCTTGACTCTTTGTCAGCCAAACGGTCTTTCAGATGCTCTTCAGCCTACCCTGTGCCCGCTTCCGCTTACACACGATTTTGCACTCCGAGTCTGGCAGGCGGAGGCACCCGCTGGCTCGAGCTCTTCTTCGCGCTTGCCAGTGGCTGCGCACCCAAGCGCAAGTCCAGTCGGCCCTTGGAGGGATCTCTACAAGGGAGTGGCGAGGTTCAGACCGGCCGAGGTCACGGAGCCGGCGGGGCCCCTGTCGCAGAGCTCAACAGCAGACTCTGCAAGCGAGGCCTCTCAGAACTCGAAGCAGGCAGGATCGGGGTCCGGCGAGTCTGTGGGATCCATGCCCGAAGGGCAGGGCTACCCGGGCTACTCGCAGTCGGAACGGCTTGTGACTGGGGCTTGTGGGGCTGACGTGGCTCCAAGCGTTCTGGCAGTGGAGAGGGAATGCCGTTCCAGGCCGCAAACGCGGCGGGCCCGTATTCGTGAGCTGCTGAAGCGCCTGGAGGTAGCTCAGTCACCGTGCCCTGCAGATCGGCTGCGTGTGGATGCTCGGCAGAAGCAGGCCAAAGAGAGACACCTGCGCCAGACATCCGGTGCTCCTGCTGGGCCGGCCTCGTCGCCTGCTCTTTCACTGAGGAGGTCTCGATCTTTCATGGAGTTGGTGGCAACTGAGTCGGAGCCGCAGTTCTCCAGCAGTCGAAGCGGCCCAGTCGATCCAAGCGTGTTGGAAGATGTGGTGTCAAGACTTCCCGCAAAGCCGGTGACGTCCAGCGCACCCCGTGAGCCATGCACCATCTGCTTGGAAGTGCCCTCTTCAGGCCCGAGACGCTGTTCTGCGAGATCCTGCACAGTGTTCCTAGCACGTAGCTTTAGCCTCTAATCATCTAATCATAATCTCAATAAGGCCACCTCTTCGTTTCATGATGAACCTGCCAGGCGAAGTCGTCACCACCCTACTCTGCTGCCACTGGTACCACACAGAATGTATCAAGGAGACTTCGCTGCAAGATGGTTAAAATGCCAACCAATACGCATTGCAACCATGGTGTGTGTTGTAAGTGGTTGGCGCACCGGCCGTAGTAAGGACAGCAACAGTGATCCTTTCATGATCATTATTAGTTGTAAGTAGCAATGCTAGTATTGTATTTCTTCCACCTTTTGTCTACATATGAGTTGATGGGTCGTGCATATTGTTTGCTGCTCAGGAGTGGCTACTGCATTCCCGCATATGTCCGTTGTGCAAGGCGCTTGTAGTGCCGGAGGAACTCGGTATGTGACCTATTTGCCGTTTCGGCGTGTGAGGTCATCTTTCTGCAATGGGGAGTCCCAAACATGGGGACTCTCCTTGCTCGATAACGACTTGTAGCAATAGGATCTTCGTGCATGGCCCCCTGGCAGTGAGCCAGACCTGTAGAACATCTTTGTCATGTCTGCATCCCGGTTACAAAGGTCTGTGTTGGCCGCGCTGTGCGACTATGAGCTTCTGAATGCTAGATATATAGATGTATATGGCCGCGTGCCAATATGAATTGCTTGTAACAGGGCCGCGGCCCACACACGCGACATACCCCCTGCCCAAATTATTGCGACGGAAACGACGGAAAAATTGAAATTAAGAAAATTAGCGATGCAACGACGGAAAAAATAGCAGGAAATAAGCCTGACAAGCACATACCCTGAACCCTAAACCTCGAAGCGTCCTTGGAGGGGGGTGTTGGTGGGTTGATTGCCTACTTCGATTGGTTGAGGTTTGGGGGGCACCCATCCCGCCCGTCCTGGCCAGGGCCCATTGCTTGGGGGCTGCCCCGAAACATTTTTGGGTTTGGGGTGGGGCGGGGGGAGGGTAGCGGGGGGAGGGTAGGGGAAGGGGGCAGGGGGGGGGGCAGGGGGGGGGCAGGGGGGGGGCGCACGAATTAGCGCAACTTTGTCCCGAACGAACTAGCGTCCAGTTTGCGCGAGTTCAATTTTGGGGTTTGGGGGTCGGGGGGAGGGAAGGGGGGGAGGGTAGGGTGGGGAGGGTAGGGGGGGGAGGGTTAGAGGGGGCGGGGCAGGGAGGGGGGGGAACGGATTGGCCGCAACTTGTCCCAAACGAATTGGCGGGAGGGGGGTGGGGGGGCGAATTGGTGCCCAAGAATTAGCGGCTAATTCGCGGCGAATTTAATTTGTGGGGGGGGGGGGGGGGGCGGGCGGATTAGCGGCTGATTCGTTTGTGGCTGTGTACAGTTGTGTGGGCATGTGATTCAATGTGATTAGGCAGTGTGCGTTAAATGGGCCACTTCCTCTGTAGCGACACGGGCAAGGCGTTGACTTCAGAAGCGAAGGTTCGCGTTTCGAATCCCCCTCACCAAATCGCGAATTAGCTGCTAATTCGCTCGCGCATTAGCGGCTAATTCGCAAATTCCTGCGTGAACCCGCCTGTGTTCAGGGGTGTTGGAGCAGCAATGAATCATTTGGTTTGAGTTTTGCTGGTGCTACGAGGCTAAACTGTAACCGAACGAATTAGCAGCTAATTCGCTTGGTTTTGTTTTCTGCTGGTTGGCACTACAATCAACCCAAGCTTGCCCAGCAAGCGGCGGTCCGGGGGGGGGGGGGGGGGGGGGGGGGTGAACCGAACGAAATAGCAGCTAATTCGCTTGGTTTGATTTTTGTTGGTGCTAGGAGGCCAAACAACCTTTTGACCTAACTCGTTGCGACGAGCCTAAACTGCGAACCGAACGAATTAGCAGCTAATCACTGGGCGATCGAGGCTCAACCGTGGAGGGGTGACCGAAAAAAATAGCAGCTAATTCGTTTGGTTTGATTTTTGCTGGGAGGAAAGGTGTGGGGTGAAGTGAAGCAATAGTCCATTAACAATAGCAGACAAATTAGCAGCTAAGTTCACTTGGTTGAGGTTAGGGGGCAGAAGGCAACGAACCAGAATGAATCGGCAGCTAACTCGCTTGGGTGGCTCATTCGCTTGGGGGGTGAGTTTCCTGCCTTTTGTTCTTTAGGCGTGCGACGGAACCAAATTAGCGAGATTTAGCTGCGACGTAAAAGCGGAATAAAGGTATCGAGTTTAGATTTAGCGACGACGGAAAATCCAAAACAATTAGTGTGAATTATTATAAATTGTGCAGATACCCCGTTACAGAGGGTATGTATCAATGGCCGGGATTTTGCGATAGACCTGTTTGTTGTTGTCTGCAGGTTCCAAGTCTTGCTTATCGGGGGGTAAGTGTTCGTTCACGAAGCAAATATATGTATCCCTGAATTTGAAACCCCTTAAACTCTTAAAGGCTGAGTATGTGGAGTGGTTCCAAGTCTTGCTTATCGGTTCGTAAATTTCAAGAAGCTGTGAGGGTTCCAGGACTTGCTTGTCGCGGCCAACCCCACTCAGTCCTCAATAGGGGGACTCTCTAGGCTTTAGGCAGAAGCCTGAAACCCGAAATTCCCGAACATCTGTGTTCATGCCTCCCGGCGCGCGACATACCCCGTTACAAGTGCGTTACATACCCGCGACAGACCAAACACAGACTATTGCGACATCTGCGTAAGCAACGTGCGCCCCAAATAGACGCATTATCGTCCTACCCCATATATATGTACACGTAGGTATCGCAACCCACATGCATCTGAGGCTATCTTTCTGAATGATCCAGTGCTGACATCAGGACCTAGAAGGGTTGGTGGAACACGAGCTGACATCGCACCTTTTTCTGCCACAACCAACAGAGTACCATGGTTGAAAGACCTGCCACTCAAGCCGGCCTCTTGGCTGGTGGACACGTTCGCGATGCTCGTAGTCTTCTGCTCAGGAGCATGGCGCAAGTTGCCCTCATCGTCCGTAGGGCTTTAAGCCTTAGATGGGGGCATCCTCAAACACCGACCTCCCTGGAAACCTCGGATAAGGCCTTGTGAAGATGTGAGGTTGCTTTATATTGTAGGGACATTCTTCGGAGGGGCTTAGATGCAAGTTGGATGCCAACGCAGCTGTTGCGCTTCAAGAGGTACGATCCCAACAACCCGAAGCCATGAATACAAGTCCACGGTCTCCGTCCCAGAATTTAAAGAGGAACCCTTACAATGTCACAACGACTGACGTTCACTGATTTACCTACTGGGGCCGAAGCTTTGACTCAGGCTGCTCCACTACTACAGTTGGCCCGTGGAGTCTTCTAGACCCTTAGACGTATTGCAACATAGCTGAGACTCTCTGAGTAGCTCATGCGTTGCTTTCAATTCTTCTGCAATGCTCTGTGTTCGCCTTCGTCGTCGTCAGCTCCACGCGCGAAGGTCACATTTCAGGAGCCTCAGCCTTCGAGATTCAAGAGCCCCCATGGGTGTTGCGACGAGGGTGCTGGCTGCTCAGGAGCAGGCTGACGTTCGACATGAGCCTGAGACTGAGAAGGAGCCGGATGAGGAGGAGCTGGGTTGCCCTCTGAAGCAACGCCGGTGAAGAACGCTGTCCCTGGCATGTCTGTGCGCCCTTTGGGAATAGAATAGTGGTGCATAGCCTGCGTCAGGCGCCCGCCTCCTTAAAGGACCGGCTACTACAAAGACGCTTCGCTTCACGCTACTGCAGCAGCTGTACACAGTATCCGTAACTTCCAATCTGGCCTGGTCCTTCCTTTGCAGCAGCGTGCCAAGGATTGACGCGCATGAACACGCAAGAGCTGCTTCACAGGGTGCGTGGCTGAGCGATGACTCCTGCAATATCCTCTGATTCGCTGCGCTATGTTTCTGTGTTATCTTTGTTTTTGCAGATACGCCGAAACATCAGCTCCTTCTCGGCTGCTTGGCACCTGATGGGTGGCCACCGCTCCGCGTTGTAGCTCATGAGTCGTTTGCGAGTCTTTTGTTCCTGACCTGCCCGGTGGGTCGAGCGGTCAGCTGGCTTCACACATGCACGGTAAGGTCAACGATCTTGAAGATTTATCCTGGGACTGGGAGGATATCTCTACAGAGCCCGACGTTGCCTTCGCAGTGGTGGAGCTCAAAGAGCAGCTCGGACTTGCCATATTCTGTTGCCAGCCCATGCCAGGCCCCTCGTTGTTTTCAATCTTTTTCAATGCTCTTTGTAAGCACGTCTCAGGTTTCTCACCGAGTGGCAAGAAGCTGATACCGACAACTTTTGGCAGCGCAAGTCCCACAAGGCTAATGCAAGCTTGTCAGCTCGTCAGCAGCTTGCCAGCAGCTGGTCTTGTTGGAGTCGAAGAGGTGGTGCTGGCTGTCGTGGTCTGTGCCAGAGATGATGGCTCGCTAGTGGCGATGCGCGGGATGAACACGGAGGCCCCTTTTGCCTTTCACTGCATGAACCCTCACAAACAGCCTAAACAACTCTAAGCTCTCCAACTTCTCCAACCCCAAACCACCTCAGCACTTGTCAGGTCAGCTTGCCCTCCGGCTCGCTCTGCGCAGAGCGTGCAGGGATCGCGCGAGCTGCGACGGAACTCTTCCGCGCGGACGCCATCAAGGCTTGCGTCCCCCCCAGACCCGGAGCAGAAACCGTGCTCTGGGAGTCTCAGGCCATTGCGGTCATCGATCCATCGGGTGACATCGCACCTCTCTGGCCCTGCGAGGCACAGACAATGGAGAGTTGAGGGGCTGGGGCCGGCTGGGGTTTCCTGATCCTCAATGCACGGCGACTCGCCCCCCTGAATCCTTTGAATCCAGGTGTGCCAGAGTTGGCTCTCCAAGCTTCGTGAGCAAAGCCCGAGGACCGGCTGTTGAGCTTGTGTTTGGTGGATTTGCTGCGATTTGCAACACATGAGACAACGTGAGACAACGAGAGATTCTGCGTAGGATCACCGTGGTGGCGTTCCCCAACAAAGACCACGACTTTCAGCGCATCGTGGTGCGCCGTAATGGCAAGGACGTGCGGCCGCCCACGTCCGTCAGCACGTGAGCGACTGAACTACTTCCCTCGATGCGTTTAACATCGCACATCCCGCATGATTAAAGTATGTTCATATATGCTCTTGGACTGAGGCGTACTAGCCTGAAGGGGGTCGAGAAGGCTTGATTTCGCAAGTGAGAACCCGATGCCAATGCTGCATTGGGACTGTAGGTCATGTGTAGATACAGTGTAGTTGCTGTTTTTCCTTGTCTTGAACTACTGAGTAGTTCAGTGGAGAGTAGCTCGGCCCAACTTTGCGTGAGTGCAACCTTAGGTCCTTAAGTCCAAAACGCTGAATGCTCGAGGGCAGTGCAGCAACTTAGAGTTTTGAATCGAGCCATTCCCGAGAAACATCCTGAGACCCAACTCAAAAACTTCAACTTTGGGCGTGCTGGCGCATGTTCCTGAGGGCATTAAAGATTGAGCCGTTTGAGTCTGGGATTTCCTGCGCTATGTGATATACCGCAAATGCACGTGCCGAGCTGCGGGCTTCGGAGGGGTCCTTAGCTGGGCCGAGAGCTCTCCGAAGGTGGCCGAGTCGCTTGGGCACAGTTGTTCGCTTCAATGGGGCGGGGGGGGGGGGGGGGTTCCGAATGTTTTAGCAGGAGGCGGTTCTTTTTGTTTTTTAAAGGGGGGTGCTGCTACATTTGGGGTTGCAGAGGACGACCGTAGCGAGACAGTGCACAGCTCATGCCACAGGAAGCACTTACTGCTGGGTCTTTGCGCTTTAAGGTGATAGCTTTGGAAAATTCGCCACACTGTGTATCCGAAGTTATCCGGGTAATTGAAGTCAGGTTGAAGTGAATCTCTGTCGTCGGCTCAGGTCATGGCTCCGCTGCCCGGGGTGCACCCAGGATCGGAGCGCGAACGAGCGAAGCACCGGAAATCGATGGGGACTCCTTTTTTTGAAGGTTGGAAGTTGGAAGGTTTGCGAGCCGACTCCCGTTCTTGTCAGGCGTCCTGCCGCGCAGCTTGGGTGCTGACCTCAGAACTCTCAGGGCATGACTGGGGGCGAAGTGTGGGGAAATCGTGCCTCAAGATGCCGGAAAAGCATGCTTAGCTGTACTTGCCGAGGAGAGGACCCTGTGCTGTCGGCTTTGCAGCGCTATCGTGAAGCGGCAGGCAGCACCTTCCACCCTCTCAGCGAGGCCCCCCTGGGGGCGAATCTTGGCGCTGCGAGTCGAGGGCCAAACCGGCCTTATTTTCGATCTGCCCCAATGTGCAGGTCGAAGAACCAGATGAGCAGGTTCTGTGGGGGTGCATGCTGGATTCACTGGAAGGACTAGAACACTAGAATGACTGGAGCATACGCAGAATATGCAGAGTCTTTGCACCTGCTGTCAGGCTCCGTTTGATGACCTGGCAACGCAGAGGCGGACGGGCTGGTGGGCTCTTTTTGACGTGGGCACGCGCAGTTAATGACAGGAGCAACTTGCAAGCTGCTGGGTTCACTGGGTTGTGTCTGGGGTCAGAAGGCAGCAGCATAGGAGTACAGGAACACTGCAGCGGACACCTCGCCGAATAGCCCTGAACTGTCTGCAATGGGTTCCTTGACAGCCTGGCCTGGTGACATGTCCGCTCCGTTGCAAAGCATGCGGGCGTGGCTACAGGTTTGCTGTCCGCTCCAGTCCATCCGCCAGCTCGACTTCCAACGGCAGTCCCAAGGCAAGGCACACTGGCGACACTTGCGGTGAACAGCGAACTTCACCTAGCAATCAAGATGGCCCACGGTAAGCAACTTTTTGAAGCATGCTTTGGACGAGAGAATTCACATCTCATGCTGTCAGTGTGGCCTTCGTCCTCCTGTACTGCCGTCCGAGTTCCACGTCCTGGAGGAAGATTGAGACATTTAGGATGCTGTGAGGGCGGGAGGATGCAGGAGCCTTGAACTGCACCCGAGGAGGACGTCCGCCAAGCGGTCGTGGCCTCAGCAGCAAGTACAGTGCAAGTACTGTAGGAACTCAGATATAGTAGTTTCAGGATGTTCTAGGATGTTCTAGGGCTCCAGAGCCTCAGAGCCACTGATGTGGGCTGACTCACGCAGCTGACCATCCTTGCAGATCTGCGGTTTCGGAGCCCACGGTGACTGGCGAGATGTGTTGCCAACCTGGCTGAGCTGGACGCCTTGTAAGAATGTAGCGGGGGCTTAGAGCTGGACAGCTGGACAGCAGCCGGGGTGAGTTTGCAGCAAACGCAGGATGAATCCATGGTTGGAGCCCACGGCGTGCAGATCTTGGCATGCACATCGCTGATCACAAGATACAACAAGACTACCATCTTCTACAGTAACAAGCTAGTAATAAGCAAGAGCAACATCTTAACAAGTCAACGGAAGGCCTGACCTTTGTGGCGGGCTTCCTAAAGGGCCGAGCGGGTGGCGGGCTCGGCGAAGCACCAGCTCACCAGCTAGCAATGTTCAACATATGCCAAGTTGCTATGCTGGCTACTCATGCAGATCTCTGAAGCTTCCTTGATTGCTTACTTAGTAGACGGCCTTGGTCTTGCACAGTGGTCTGCAGTTTCCTGAGATCCGGTGTCAGGCACTTTGCCAGCGGAGGCAGTATGCTCTGGCCTTTGCCTGTATAATTGTCATTTGAGCCCACTTGGACATTGTTCCTCATGAGATGGTGTTTTGATGCTTGTGCACTTCTCGAGCTTCAGGACAATGGTCGAAAGTCCAAGATTCGCCAAAGAGGCCAACACATCAGAAAGTAAATGCGTCTGGCAGATTGCAGGGCCCGAGTGACAGGCAGAAGAGCGCATCACCTCTGAACTTGTGACGTCTTCCTCATCAGGCATCGGTACGCTGGTACGTCGTACTTTTTGCACACCTTTTTCTTTGCAGTAGAGTCGAGTCCTTTCTGAGCTGTTGACACATCTCAGGTATCAAACATGCGGGACTACCTTCGCCACCGACTTCACAGGTGGGCCGTCCGGCTTTCGCATGTGCTGTGGGCTGCGACCCTCCGTGCGCTCTGGGCTGTCGGACCCCTGACCACCCCCAAAACCGAAGCTCAACCTTATCAATAAAGTGTATGCTCAGACAAGATTCCTTCTGCATCCTCCGAGGTTTTGCAAGTCCCGATCAACACATAAACTTGGAAGATGTTTCTTGTTAAGTGACCGCGCAAATTTGCCCAAGTGTCAGGTGACCAAAGATGGGTTGACCCGGCCGCGTGTTCGCAGAGCCTTGGAGGCTGTCAAGTCATGCTCACATGACCTTCGAACTAATTCGAACCATGAGGGCCACGTAGGGCCGCTACTTGGACACTACTGTATTCGAAGGGCCAGCCAGCTCAACTTTTAGTCTTCGGCAGACGTCTCGAGGCCATCCGCGAGCTTCCTGATGGCTTACGCCCATGGCTCAGAGATGCTCGGAGCCACTGTCGGCCACGTCGGTAACGCATCTGGTTCCTTCGGACGAGGATCGAGCGTCTTTGACGACCTGGTGATTCCGGAAGGAGTCGAACAAGTTGCAACTGAGCTGAATTTATGATTAGAGGAGTTCTCCCAGACATGGAGAAGAATTAGTGCTGAGTGATTCCGTGTGATGATGTCGCGCAAGGTGCTTGGGCCTTTGCCAGACTGTGCGGAGGAAGGGCACGAGCCCTGGTGACACAGCATACGTACAATGCACGCTTTGCTGATGGTGAGAACCTTCTGAAAATTTCAATTAGCCGAGCAGTGCTGAGGCTCGAGATTGGGGAAGCCTTTGCTGACTATTCGGAGGGTTGGGGCTTGGGCAAGGTCTGCAGCGCCCTCAGGGGGTCCGCCCAGCGGCCCAGCGCCATGGTACTGTGTGCGCATGTCTCTCCTGCTTTTTTTCTGGAGGTCAAGGCCGAGTCGGGGAGACCGCGGCGCTCGTGGTGCAGCTGCGCCCGGAGCTGAAGATGCTCCCAACATATGCACCTAAATGATACATCGTGATAGAACTTGCGGTGCATCACAAGAGGGAAGGTGAATGCACAGTATGCATGAAGGCCTGCCGAAGCCCTTGAACAGTGGGCAGCTGCGGCGGCTAGGCTTGTCCCGATTCTGGTAGATTGTAGATGGGTGTGGAATGTGGTCACGTGCAGATGGTTCTGAAAGGCTGGCATGGACCAACAACTGACCTTGCCAGCGTGAGGTGCACTGCTCCGGCGAGGGGCCGTCGAAGCATCTCCCCGCTCTGCCATGGCCTTTGTGGGCGCTTCATGGCGGGACGTTCGTAAGTTAAGTTGCGTAGTCAGATTGCGGCCAGGATTTGGTTCGACCCATCGGGGCGGTGATGCCTGGCGCCGGCCTCGTCGGATTTCCGAGAGTTGGGCTCTGTGTGTTGGCAAAGTTTTGCTCCCGATGGCTCGAGTCCCAGGTGATGGCTCAGCCGGTGCTGGCTGCCCAGAGACAGCTTTGGACTTCCGACACTGTACTATGTAGTACATATGTAGTAGTATGGGCCATGTGGAGCTTGTCGCACGCTCGCATGATCCACAAATAAAATGTCCTAAGTCCGACGCCCCCCTCCCTTCAAACACAGCATCCTAAGCTCAATCTTCACCTGCTGAACGCCCGGCTTTCTGAGGTTTGGATCGCTTGGGAGCGGCCTGGAGGCCGGTTGGCTCCAAAAGACTCACCTGGCAGCCGCTGCTCTGTGTTCTGACTTGAAGTAGGGGCTCTCTCTTGTGAGGGACTCTTGTTGGAACAAAGCAGGAAGCTGCAGCACCATTTCGCCACTGCCCATCGACCTGAAACAGGAACCCACGCGTGGTGCGCGCCTTGGGTCCTTAGAAACATTAAATCACACCACTTCGAGTTCAGACTTTCATTAGAGCTTTGGGTCCGAGATGGGCTGTGGGTCTCGTTTGGGGTTTAGATGCCTTGAGCCCTCCAATTTCATTTACCTATCAGAATCTTTTCATCGGTGCCCTGGATACCCCCTCGGGGCTTTGATTCAGTCCGAGTCTCCGAGGCCTCTCCTGGCGCCTCTCTGTCGCACGGCAACTCTGCCTCGCGGTGGATGCTCTGCACAGGTCGAGGAAAGAGACCGTGTTCATATTCGGGCAAGTTGGCGGTTTTCGTTTTTGCTCTTCCATACAGCGGCTGCTGGAGGTCGGGAAAAGTCCACGGAAGCTTATCCCCGCGAAACGTCTTGGTGGCGTCCTCATTGGCTGGGAAGGGAGAAGGTGACCTTTGCTTGGAATGGATCCTAGTTTTGGCTCTTCAAGGTTGCGACCACGGGCGACGTGTCCATTCTAGAAGCAGGGCTCGTGGACGCGCTGCTGGAGGTTGGGTTTTCTTTTTCAGCCAGTCCCCGGATAGCTCCGGAAGCTCGGGCAGGTGGATGCCTTGCGTGAGCACGACCTCCTGGGCGCCTTAGGCTTGCAGTTCGCCCGCTACACTGCCCCTGAGGCGTCTGGGAGAAGTTGCGTCGGGGTTTCGGGGTGGGGAGGTCGCACCCAAGGATAGCCGAGGAACTTAGTACTCCCACGGGGTCGCGCTTGCTCGGGGGTTTTGTGAGCTTTCTCTTGTCCAAGATGTCGTGCCAAGAGGCGTCTTCTTGGCTTGCCGTGCTGACGTGATGAGTTGTACTAGCAGCGCGTAGTACAAAAAAGATGCGGAGTTGTCATTTAGGTCTTCGTCTGCGTTCCCACGTGGCTGGGTTTCAGCAGTCCAGGTATGTAAAAGGCCCCGACCGTACTTTCGCGACCCGAAAATCAACAGTTTCAGTTTCTTTTCGACCCACTCGACGACAAGCAGATGGGGCCCCCGCGACATAGCGCTACTTTGATTCACAGCCAATGATGGTCGTGGTCGCCGCTGCTGCTGCCGCCTGTGCTGGTACGGTAAGTGGTGCTATATTGTTTGCTCTCTGGCAGCTCGATGACACAGTCATGTTTTCAGCTCGCTTCTGGGGCAGTCATGGCCGCCTCGACAAGTCGATAATGTCTGCACGGGGTATTCGACAATGTTGTTTCTTCGCTCCTCTTCTGCCACAAAAATGTCTGCACCCGCACTTTCGCACCTGAGACAAACTTGCTGTGATGGTCACATAATTCACATAATCATAATCTGTGAGAGTTGTTGAGCCTGGCTCCACCAGGGATGGCATGTCCCTCGCAGCGGTGGATCGGCAGCCGACATCTTCGCCCTGGGCCTCATCCTGCTTGAGGCACGTTGCCCCTCTGGTGGACTACCACATACTATCAAGGACATATGGCTATGAATGCCAGTCTGCAGGTCATGGAATGCTGTGGACAGCCCAATCCAGAGTGCAAAAGTCTCCAGCAGCTGAGCGCCCCTTGCTTGCAGCTGCGAAGTTCTATCTGTGATCCCAGGCCTTCTTGATCTTGAACTGCAGGCCAAGATGCTGCCCAAAAGGGGCCATTGGCAGCCGCAGGCACGAGTGATTCTGTGTTCGAGGATCCGCATAGCAGTGTGTACCTTAAGGTTCTAAGAATCCTCCAGTGTCGTGGACCACTTGATTTTTCTCCAACCCGAAGCCACCGAGAAGAGGGCATGGGACGCTCAATGGAAAACTGTTTGGAATTACGAAGAGACCTGAAAGTCTGGGAAGTCCTGTCCCAAGCGAGATGTCTTGCTGCCTCTTGGTGTATCGTGGGGCCCGGAAGAATAAATTCGACTAACCGGTGAAGAGGACTGCGGACGCTGTCCCTTTTGCGAGACTAGCTGCCGAGCTGCTGTATAGCGAAGACGCGCAAGACACGCAAATCGCTCCCTTTGCGGAGCTGTGCCGTCCATTCTAAACGATTCGGAACGCGCTCGCACGCTTTCTAGCTTAAGTTTAATTCTCCACGAGTTTGACATGGCCTTCCTGATGCAACTGCCGATTCCATTGCTGTTCGGGAAGGCTGGCAACATGTCAATCGGAGGAGTGAGAGACGGCAAGCATCACGCGCCCCATGATCGAAATAGCTTCATGGAGGGGGCCGACTTGTAATGCAGTCTTCTCAAACGCGATGTTTTTCATGAGGGTGCAGTGCGGGATATCTGCAACTGCCACAATATTCGCTCGATTTCACGTGTTTGTTACTAGATCCTGCTAGCTTGTCAGTTGTGGCGATCATTTTGATGGCATCGTTGCTCCGAGCAGGTGAAGTCCCGCACTTTCTACGATGAGCTGCCATCGGCAACAAGAAACACAATCGAGCTGTGTGCTATGCTAAGCCTATGCGCAAGGTCGCGCTCGTGGTTTTGGTGCCGCATTCGTTGTTGGTCCCTCTGCAATCGGCGTCTGTTTCAAGATCCAGGTTTCCATGCTGATCCCAGCAAGCGGCCTTCTGCACAGGTTGCAGCCTCAGCTTTCGGCGCAAAGTGATATGGCGGGTTGTAAATGGCACACTAAACTCTGCAAGTGCCTCACCCTGCGTAAACCTCTTTTTGACCAGCACGAGTCTACAGTTAGTTGCAGCAAGCACTGGACACTTATGTAACATGATCTGCTACTCAGTCACTGCCGGTTCCATCATTCGCGTTGAACAATTTCGTTTTGGCGTGTTTCTGCGGGCTTTTCAGCTTGTTTGCGGGTTTTCAGGAGCTGCTGTTTGGCTTGGCCGCTCCACCAGAGTCTGCCGCGCATCTCAGAAAAGAACAGGGAAAAGGATGAAAGAAGAGTTAAAAGTTTGTTGCCTGGGCTCTTCATGTGGGTGTCTCTATGATAGCATACCGTCATTTTTTAGTTCGGGGTGCAGTGCCAAGTTTAGGCCCACAATTTGGATCACCCCCCTCCCCCGCCCCACCCACCCCCGCATCTCAATACGGTGCGCAAGGACCGAAGTGCTCCATGTATGGCCCTGAAAGCCTCTTTCCAGCCTCCAGGAAGAGCAACTTCCCGTGAGTTTTCTGCCCAGAGCTCAGTTGTAAGTTCAAGCTTCCCAGCTCGACCGAGCAACCTGTCAGAGTCCCAGGGAGTTCAAGAACTTGCTGTACGGCTCTGACGCGTCTGATGGACTCAAGTCGGGATCCACGGTGGGCGCCTTGAACCGTGCTTGACATGCTGGCGTGCTTTCGTCGAAGCAAAGATGACGTCCCAGCGGTGATGAACCGGTCAAGCAGGTCACAAGGCGTTCCTTGTCAGCGACTGCCCTATAAACCCTACTGGTAACCGGATGTGAGGGACCCTCTTGCCGAGGCGATCTCAGGCTCAAGTGGGAAGCGGGGCTCCTGGTCTTCTGTAACTCGGTAGAGAGCCGGCAGAAGCTGTGCCAAGCCATGCCAAGCCACACCAGCAGTGGGGGAGACCGCGGAGAGAGAACGCTGCACACGTCCCCGTGCACCCGCTTCCATGACATGTTCCCAAGGTCTCAGCAGGACTTGGACGCAGTGAATGCGGAAGTGGCAGAGGCCCTGTCAAAGGGGCTTTGAGAGGGGGGCTCTTTACAGTATTACATCTCTTCACGGAGTCTGTTCGGGAGTGTTTTTTTTTTCTCGGCGTTTCCAAAAAAGTTTCTTGAGTTCCTGGGCTCCCTTTCAGGAGCAAGCAGCGATTCCTTTGGTGAAGCCCCCGAGGCACATGCCCGGGACCAAGGGTCCAAGCTGCTTTGGCAAATCAGTCGAGCGGTCAACAGCTGTGAGTCCCACAAAGTTCCCCATGACCTTATGACATGATATCTGATATGGTTTGTAAACGCGAGTCTTTAGAAAGAGACCGCACATCTCGTGCGAAGACAAGCGTTGAGAACATGTAAGAAAATGTCATGTTCTCTTGGCACGTCTTTGCCCCCGGTCTCTGTTTTCTCAGGTCCTGGCCCTCCGGGCCACGGCCCGAGCTTCGGGAGAGCCCTTCACTTCCGGGAGACCGCGGCCACGTCCCAGAAAGCGAGAAGTCGTCTGAGAAGTCGGAGACCTCCAAGCAGAGACTTCAGCGCCCCTCTCGGGCCTTCAGCGCAGATGATGCCTCTTCCGACTGCCTGCCGCTGAAGCCCCCTTTGCTAGCGGCTCAGTGCGAAAAAGGGCAAGGCAGACGGAGTAACACAATGTAAACACACGCTGGTACGGCTGCACGGAATGGCCCCGCCCATTTTCACAGGCCTCCACCTCCACCGCAGCTCTGCGAGCAGCAGGCAAAGGCAAAGGCCAGTCCACCATGCCACTGAAACAATCTAAGAGGCTGAGGACAGCTTTTGTGAACACAGGTGCGACCGAATCCTCTGGACGATGTCACTGTGCCATCTGAGACGCGACCTCAGAAACTTCTCTTGAATATGCTTCAGTCAGCACTGTGTGGGCAAGACAGGGCGACTCGAATCTCATAAGAGATACCTTCTTCCAGGCCTCCCTCGGCCACTGTAGGGAAGGACATTTGTTTACGGACTTACGGACCAGGAATCGAAGATGCAGGATCCCAGCCTGGTGTGCGACTCCTTAAGAATCTTGGGGAGGCGCAGCATCAAAAACCCGCGTCCCCTCCCTTCAGCCGAAGCTCAATGAAGCTTCATTTGCCGAAAGCCTGCGAAGAAGAAACACAAAAGCGCTTACAGGTCAATCCCCCCACAAACCCTTCAGCCTTGAGTTGCACACTATTTAACCCAGTGCTGAAGATCTCACCCCCATTGGAACCTTGCCTAATTGCCGACCTGCATCATACTTTTGACGTGGACACCAGGCGAATATTGATGGAATTTGCACTCGGACCCCTGGAAAAATCAGGAATCAATGGGATCATCCTGTATTCAACTTCATAATGGTTACCTTGTTGCTTGCTTGCAAGCTTGTTGCATTTCACGCGCGTGCAGCGAGTGTATTGTGAAAACCCTGAACTTTATTATCAGAGACCCAACAGTTTTTGTTCAGCACCAGATACATGGTCAGCTTTCTCATTACAGCTCCATGCAGTTTGTCGAGCTGAAAAGTCAAGGTTTTCTTTTGAACGCCCCACGTCTGGCATGTCTGGCCAGAATCTGAATCTAGAGAACTGGGAACGAATCTGGCTTAAAGTTGGTGAGGCCTGGCCCAGTGCTATCTCCGCTCTCTCCGGGGCCCCCGCCCCCGCCGCCACCGCCGCTGCCACGAGAGAAAGCCCAAATTTCAGGGCCGGAGGCCATCATGCAAGTATGAATCTTATGGACATGCTATGACATGTCCTGACCTGTCCTGCCCACTGAATCATGTGATGACGCAGGCCAGCCCGCCACCGTCATGCAGCGCACCCTCCCGAAAGTCCCGACCACCGCCCGACTCACAGACCTACAAGTCGTACATGACTGCCATGGCACTTGGCGCTTGGAGTTTGTGAGCCCTGGTTGAGGTCTCCGCCGCGCCAGATGCCTGAAACGAGGCCAGAAGAAGCCTTACAGGCCAGCGAGAGCAGTATTCAAGTCGCGTAAGCAGTACCATCGAAACAGCCCAGGCGCATGTTAGTTGCCTGTTCCATCCCAGATGAGTTCAGACGTAGAGAGGGATAGAGCATGCTAAATATTCGCGAAGCCTTATATTCTTTTGCTGCTTTGTTCGACACGGCTTGGTTGTACGGCTCAAGAAGTGTGCGGCGCCCGATGGCTGCCAAACACAGCAATCCGGGCGGGCAGCCCGGGCACGGCAACCATCACACGGCCCCGGCCGTGCGTGGGACAAAGGGGCCCATGGTGGAAGCCACAAAGTCGAGCTCCGACCTTCACCATTCCATCTACTACTGGGTCTCTGTGAGACCCGGTGCTGCGCTTAGCTGGATTCTGACCTCAAAAGTGAAGGGAAGTAAAGTGGAGCAGCGACAGAGGTTCGGACAAAGCCCAAGCCTGCCCGAGACTCTGCGAGACGTTCTGAGGTCAGGAAATTGCGCATCTTGATCCTGTTTCGGTCGCTCTACGATGCGGCGTTCCTGTGTCTTGGCCATTCTTGCGATCCGATGCTGTACTGAAATCCCAGGTGTCTGTTCTTCCCTTCTTCCCTCCTCTTTCTTTCTTTCATGTTTCTCCTCGTAAATACTGTAGAGAGCATCCATTGCCGAGCGCACAGCGGCACAGGTAAAGGAGCTCTTCAGCTATTGGGAAAAGGAGGTGAACTGCGACATTGCCTGACCCTTGGACATGGTTCCAGAGACACTTGTGAAGGCTGCTCCTTGCTTTGCCCTGAAGGCGGTTAGAACACTTCCGCGGACACTGATGCTGCCATCTCAGCCAGATCAGACGCAGCTTTTTTTGGAGCACGCGCGGAGCAGACATGGTTGACAAGTTCATGGCGGATGGTGAATCGTACAAGCTGCCCAATGGTTCTGCCTAAACTCCTAAACATCCAGAAGTCTGATCTAGGTTTCCTTGTGCATTGGTTCGGTTTTTGCTTGTAAAGTCTGCTATTCGCCAAAAGGCTGATTGTCTGCTTTGCCGCCATGCTCTTGAACCACGAGGCGCATGTTACAAAGCTGGCCTGCCCTTTTTGATGCTTCAATGCGAGCTCCGAAAGCTCCTTCCAACAGCTCACTCGATGAATCTGTCAGACCGTGGCGGATAGACAAAGCGTGGAGCTGCTTATATCAACGAAGTAAAGGCTTCGGTTTTTGAAGAGTGGCAATCGCTTGCTGCAACGGTGTTGGCCCGATCCGCTGTCCACTAGTATCGCTAAGGAAGGCGATTCGCTTCGACATTGCTGCTGAGCTGAATCGCGATGCGTCAGCTGTTTGCATCTTCACATAAGTTCCCTTTCTTTGCTGCCTTAGTTCGCTTGCGTCCAACAGCCCTTGCGCTCAAGACTCCGGGGCCCGAGACTACTAATGTCCAACAGTCTGATGTCTGCACATCCTACCCTTGCACCGAGCACTCAGGAAGAAAATGCTAACTTCGCCTTTAATGGCATTGGAACTATGGGCCACAAGAATTACCAGGATGTGCCTCTGCGGCGGATTGGCATGGCATGCATTGCCTCAAACATGTCTCAGGCTCCTGAGACAGTCATTGCATGGCATTCACAAGTCACTCACGCAGGTCAATAGCTTCACAGACTTCTACTCCTGGCTTCGATTGGGCCGCTGCCTCAACTGGGGCATCTTTACCAAATGTCCCAATCATGTGGATTGATGTGGCAACTTAGGATTTGCTTCCATCTATTTACCCCAGAACAGCTCTGTCTCGGAAGGGTCCACCCTTTCCAGCGCAGCTTGGATTAAGATCGAACCCCTCCAAGGGGCTTTCACGACGACAGCCTTGTCTGTTCCGACTTGAGGAGAAGTTGAACAACGTTCAGAAGTCGGTCTCTGCTTATCTGAGTTTCAATCGTGTCTCGACTCGACTACAGAGCTCTTCGTCACCCTACATGTTCAACTCAATCTCTGCAGAAATACTGAATGCACTGGATTCACGAGGCAAGGTCGGCCCGGTGAAGTTGGTCCAAGAGGTGGCACAGGTCTATGCCCTAGAACCATCGTCGATCCTGGGGAGCGCGCGTGCTCGAGACGAAGTTGCGCACATCTGTGAACATAGTGTACTCTCTCTCTCTCACACATGTGTGTATATATACCTTAATACAATATATATATATATAGACATATTCTTTATATATATATGTACATGATTGTATGCTTTGTAATATTGATGAAAACGGGGAAATGAAAATGGCAAGTCTCAGGAAGGCCCATGTCGGAGCGTTTCATCAAGCGGTCGGACGTGTTATGCACCAGGCCGGACACCATTGTTGCAGATAGTAGTACTGTACCCAATTGAAGACCCTGCCAACAAAATGCCGCAAGGCTGTGCTTTGTTCGCCCTCCAACTGTGAGCCATGAATCGTCGTTCATACTCGTGTAGCGATATACGACGGCAAAGCCCACCTTGTAACACCATCTCAGAGACTTCTGAACTGCACGCAGCAGTGTCGCAGACTTCCAAGAGCGTCTTTATGGCACCTTCATGGGATCCCGGGTGACATCGCAGGTACAGACTTCGTGATCCATCCCACAGAGTTTGATGTAGCCGTCAGCCCGTTCGTTGAAGACACCAGCGGAAACGGCACAGAGTCTTGGCTGTCTTATCTGCCACGCCGACACTCACATCATTGTCACAGTAAATTGAGGTCTGGTTCTCTGTTCTGGAGGATTTGAACGAACAGGTAGATATGCTTGAGACGTCAAGATGGCTGCGTGCCAGTACTCGAAGATGGAAGGTGCCGGGCTGTGCTTGAGAGCAGTCTGCAAGTTTGAAAGTGTTCCATCGTAGTGGTCCAAGATCGATCTTTACACTTGTCACTTGTGCAGCTGTCCTTCGTTACGTACAACGCGGACTTTGACATCTTGACAGTTACGGACATCCACTTCGTTCTCTCACGTTCCGGACGTATTTGGAAAGAGCTTTCCTTCATGAGCCTCGTGCTCTCGCCCTATGGAAACCTTTGGGGTCTTATTTGGGAGATACTTTTCTTCGGGAGCATCACTACCATTTTCCTGGAAGAGCTCAAGGAGATTTTCGTGGGTCTGCGTCTCAGCCTTGCAGACTGCCAGCACAAGCCGGGTTTGCGGTGAGCTTGGTGCAACCATGTGCAGCCCGAGGAGTGTGTGCAAAGGGCACCGATGGAAAGCGCCGCTGCCGCTGTGGGTATTTTCTTATGGACTACTTCACAGTGTGGAATTTCGTGGATTGGTGCTCCATCATTATTGCCTATGCTCTTCTAGGCGGATCATTTGTGCGTGTGCGTGGGCTAGGAAGAAGTGTAAGTCGACTTCGTCTTGAATGTTGCTTCAGGTTGGTCGATGTCCCCGCAGTGTCATAGTACACTATTGAATACTGCTGCTTATTGCTTTGCACTTGCCGAGCAATCCTGAACAAGTTAGTCTTGTGCTCCCTTCGGAAAGGAGGGCCCCACGCCCTCCCATCCCCTTCCCCCCTTCCAGTAAGTCTTAGGGTTGACGGCATGGAGGGCCATTCTATTGGGTCTTGTTTTTTGTTTCGGAGTTTAGGAAGGAAGGCACACCATGCCATCAGGACTGCTCCAACCCTCATGCTTGTATGAATCATTATCGAAACGTGACGTGTGAGCATTTTTTTTTGCGGGGGGGGGGGGGGGGGGGGGGGGGGGTGTGGGGGCAACTCCCTGTGTTTCAAAGCCGTGCAAACGTTTTCTGTAGTTAAGAACGAAATGCGATCCCGGGTAGCCCAGCTGAATGCAGTCACACACAAGTTGCTTCAATACAAATATGCAATTTATACGCATAATGTGTACTTGCAATCCAAGCACAACTTAATGAGGCTTCAAGCAAAAACTCCAACAGTCCAATCATCAAGCATCCATTTTTTTCTGGGAGAAGCTCCGGGCAAATTTGTTTTTTGATTCGGGATTTGTGCACAGAAAAGCTTATGAATTGCAAGCACCTGGCACGGCAGGGACAGGCACACCGCAGGGTGTAGCGTGCGCATCGCAGACGGAAAGCCAAAGTCATAAGTTCCTCGTCATGCCCTCGGGCCGGGCGTCCCCCCCCCCCCCCCCCCATTTCAGGAGGTTCTCAGGGCCTCCCCCCCCCCCGCTGTAGGATCCTGTACCTTCTGCGGGGTCTTACAGGAGCAAGGGGTGGGCTGGGTTGGAAGGGTGGTGCCACCATGCATCAACCCCGCCGAATGGCAGCGACCCTTTCCCGGCGCGTTCTGGACCGACTGTGGCGGCTGCTGGTGCTGAGTCATCCCTGAGTATGCTCAGTGTTGGAGCAACTGCCGGTTGACAGGCGTTCTTTCATCTGTTGGGTCTTGACCGGTGTGCCGGCTGGCGGAGGCGGTGGGTCTCAAGAGGCGGCGGAAGTGCTGCAGCTGGGTCTGCGGGGGCCGGTGGGGTGATAAGGGGGAGAAGGGGTCTTAGCTGCTAGTTTTGCTTGCCCAGGAAGAGCTTCCTAAAGTCCTAAAGCCGGCCTTTATGTCGCCCAGGGGTGCGTGGTGTATCTAGGGTATGTGGGGTATGTCATGTATGTAGGGCACGTATGTAGGTGTATAGGGATTGTAGGGTACACCGCGTATATGAGATATATAGTGTAATATTGCGTGTGTGAATCAACAAGAAGGTCAAAAGGAAAAGAAGAAGAGGAGTGGGAGAGAGAAAGGGGCGTAAAGAAGAGGAAGGAATAAGCAGAGAGGCTGGTATCATCAGGCAAAGAGAGATGGATACGTAGTGTATACTGCGTGTGTAAATCAACAAGAAGGCCAGATGGAAAAGAAGAAGAGGAATTGGAGGAATTGGAGGAAGAAGAAGGGGGGGTGGGAACGTCGAGAAGAAAAATGGGAGGGGTGGAGGAGGGAAATGGGGTCTTAGCCACTCATTTTGCTTGTGTTGGAATAGCGCCTAAGCTGGCCTTTATGTCGCCTATTGTCGCCTACAATCTCGGCCAGCTTTCGTTGTTCTCGACTTCGCCCCTCAAGTAAAATATGCATTATATACGACTCGATATATTTGATGTTTCTTTGTGTACAGTATTCAAATACTTTCGCGTAACTTGTAATCTGTAATTTGGGAAATATACGTAAATAAATAAATAAATAAATATAAATATATATATATACACATACACATAATCACGAGAGCTAGCTCCTTCGGAGCTTGCGGGAGTTGTTGTTTGCCATTTTGTTGTTGGGACAAACAGCACTCAATATATCGGAGGTTTAAGGTGCCGTGGGGGGGGTCCCCCCCCCCCCCCAGCAAGCAAAGGAAGGGTGTACTACACGAGCTTGTTTCGTGAGAAGTCAGAAGATGTTTTCTATGTACGAACTTTCGTACACATGAAGACTACGCGAATGCATCGAACCAAGTCTGCCAATATGAGCTTGCATTGCACGCAGCAAGACAGTGAATAGTATCCTGTAGGAGCTTGCCTTGTGTGATCTCCAACATGTAGACGAACCGGTTTGCGTGCTGGCAAACAAGCGACGAGTGCCCTGGACGATCTTGTGTTGTGAGATTTTCTAGGATGTGTCCTGTGTATGACCTGAGCTCATGCGTAACAGAGTTTGTGCGATGCGCATGGCAGGCTCGGCACTTTGTGTACAAGCATACACACTGTACTACATAACATCCCTTCGCCCACCAAAAGTGACACTGTCTGCTGTGCCCTAGCTGTCGTTCGCCCTGCTCTCAAGCATATATGTATGCGAAGGTACATGCAAACATAGATATATGTATACTCATAGAGTACATAGTATGCGCTACATTGTTTATACTACATATCATGTGACCTTCCTCTTAGTGGGATTCCCTTTGCAGCCCCAAATTCAGCCAGACCGCGAACAATGTATCGGAACGCATCCTGGAAGCTGGACTGCCGCCCCAGATAATTGTTGGGGCGCTGTTTCATCAAACAGTTGACAGGTTTTTCGGAACAATATTTTGCTTCGAACATCCCCACCTTGATCCTCGTTAAAGAGAAAGAACGCGCCTGCAACCGGGGTTGGGCTCCAGGGACACTCCAGGGTTTGGCACTCCAGGGACACTCCGGGGTTGGGCACTCCAGGGATGAGCGAGGAGTAGACCGGGCGAGGAGAAGAGTTGAGTTTAAGCCCCGACAGCTGGAGCCTTTTCACGCTTTGCTTGGGCTGAAGGACTTCTGCCCCGCTTCCTTTTGGGCACTCCCAAACAGCAGAATAGCAATGTAATTGTCGGGAAACTTCCATGGTGTGTGTGTGTGTGTGATGCTTGCGCGCAGACCTTCGCTTCAACATCCCCAGCAGATGTGACTTCCCAGAGCAAGACTCCTGAGCTCGATCGGGCCAAAATTGATGTGAAGTTCCACGCCTGTTGACCAGACTCTATTTTCAATGCGCGCACGAAGTAGATAAGCAAAATGTGCACAATTGCATACAGTATGGTCGTGAAGACTTTGGGTCAGCTGTGAATATGCGCTCCGCCAGGCATGTGGATTCAGCGCTGTTTGATGATTGCAGACCTTGAGAGCACACTGACCTCATCCCGGGCATCCTGCAGAGATCCAAGTGCTCGCCATCTTTGTCAGGAGCTGACTCGCCCCTTGGCAGGGCTAGCAACACCGCGCTGCATGTGTCGCACATTGTGAAGTCCAAAAATCACCAACGCCCAAGAAACCGTGATGGCGAAAGCCTCCTCGACGGGAATAATGTCGTTCAGGACTGCTTTGGGGGCCATTCCTTTTTATCTTGCACTCTGGCAAGTCATGGTCGCAGCCATTGCTGTCAGAATTGTTGCATGTGTTTTTCCTGCGCGGAGCTCTTGGAATGCCGTCCAGTTCGTTTCGTGCTTGAAACTTCTAGGACCTGCCACTAGAGCTTTTCAACTACCGTGTTGTGTAACATTGTCTAACCATGCTGCCTGAAATCTGACCTTGCTGACCAGTACCAGCCTGGCCCAGCGCTTAGAGGGTTAGCCGGAATGAAGCTTTGGTCGTATTTTGCTTCGGACTAGAAATGGTTCTTGAATTTCTTGGCTCAGGTCAGCAGCCCGACCCTTGGTTGGCTTCCATACGTTTGGAAGAGCCTTTGTGTGTGTGTGTGTCGTATGTCTTTCCAGTCCTGATCCATGGAACATCGGCAATAAGAAGGCTTCTTTCCGTTCTGCATCTTGCTTCGGCTCTTCAAGACCTTCTCACTCCAGCCCCGGCTGGCAGCTGCCTGGCCGCAGAGGCAGGGAATTGTGATGAGCCTGAGAAGACGACTTGCACCAAAGGTGGTCACCCGAACTTTGTGGATGTCTTTTGCAGACTTGGTTGCTTGGCTGAGTGACCCAGAGAGGAAGCAATTCCCCCCGCAATACTCACGGAGCACGAAAGACAGCGTTAATCGACCGACTGCTGCTGCCTCGGTGACCCTCGGTGGAACGGGGGCAGCTTAAGGGAACATATGATTCCCGCCGCAGTGTAGCTCATGAAAGGGCTGCGCAAGGTTGGCGAACCGGCCCTTTTCAAGATATATGGCTTGCTGCCATTCCACAGACTTTTCGTATGGGGTTGGTAGGCTCATGGAATCTCCAGGCACATCGCATCCCTAGGTCCTAGTTAGACAGACACGTGTAGGCCCTCACAAGTCACAGGCTTGACTTGTGCGAGCAGGTGGAAGAAATATCTTTTGCAGGCTTTGCAGGAGCTTCGTTGAGTTCGTTCTGGGCGTCCTTTGGCCCAGGTCCACTTCGGCATCATCTTCTTGTCCGTCTTCGTGACATACGTCTTCATGGCCATGGGTTTCTTCGGGCGAACAGTCGAAGGTGCGAACTTTTGGCGTGTCAAGTGTGCAATGCACTGGCAGTATGAAGTCAAACCGCTTGCCCGATCATAACCTACTCTGATGGCCCCCTCAAGCGCCCCTCCAACTATTCGAAGGGCAGTCGAGGGAGTCACGAGGCGGATCACACAGCTCAGAGGCTCTCAAAGAGGCTCGAAATTGAGTCCACACGGAGAATGAGACTGTCCGGGGCAAAATGGGAGGGAGTCTTGAATCCACTGAATATGCTTTCGTTGCGAGTTTTACTCTGCCATTTGTAGCCATCATTGACTAGTAAGGTTGCTTGGGGCTCTTACTAAATATGCTTTTGAACCTTTGATTCCCAAAGCGGGCTAGCCTTGGTCATTCAGCACATGCCCTGCCCCGGATGCTGCATGCACTCTCATGACCTACCAGCATGGGCTAGTAGGCCTTACAATCCCCTAACCGGCCTAACCAACCCCCTGTAAGGGCCTTTTTAAGGGGTTTTAGGGTACAAATAGCCCATGTAGGTATGAAGGCCGGAGCTTCTGCTGTTTGCCGCATCCGGGTATGCACCACGCGCGCACGCGCACACCAGACAGCACTACTTTACTACTGCTGTTCCTTGCAAGATGCCGCTGTGCAGGCTATGCAGATTTTGGTATGGCCTTCATCACCCTCTTCCGATCATTGATGGGAGATGCAGACTTTGTCTCCATGGAGGATCAAGCTGGTCGAGCTATTGAACCTCTGCCTTCGTTTGGAACTTTGTGCGCTGTCCCTGAGATTCGTAGATAGGGAGGGAGCCTGTGTTCCAGTGTCAGTGCTTTATTCCCGTGTTGTGGAGTGCACTGGGGTGAGTCTTTTGGACTGTATTTCAAAGGGTCCCGAAACTTTGACCTTGCTTGATTTTGAACGGCGCGCAGTTGTTGAGCTTGCCCCAATCCCATGCAAATCCAGGAGACAGGTTTGCATCCTCACGTTCAGAGTTGCTCTAGCTGGCCTTCTTTGTGTGGACATAAAATCAAGACAACCGAGATTGGTTCCTGATGGTCTGTATTTGCGGTGAGAGCATGTTGAGTTGAGCAAAAAGGTTCTACATCAACACCCCGTACAAAATGCCCTTGTCGTCACGCGTTCCAAGACAAGCGTACCTTTTTTTATCCTTGCAAGATACCTGATACCTTTTCGGTTTTAGCCGTGCCGAGGCTGTCTGCTTTTGCGTATAGACTGTTGCACGTTGCGAGTGTCGTTGAACTGCCATTGCGCCGCAGATTTCATGATCACTTGTCCCAGAAGTCATAGACCCAAAGTCTGCAAACCATGCTTGGCGTTCGATTCAGCTCAGGCGGGTGTGTTCCACATCTCCTTCATGCTCGGCATGCTCTTGATTCTCCTAAACATGCCTGGCCCTCGGGCAGCAAGTGTGACGAGTTGCTGACCCCACTTGTCTGCCTCTCTGCAGGCTGATTGCCATCATCATGGACGTGTATGGTGAGACAAAGAGGAGTGTGCCTCTTGCCGCAGTGGAAGGGCTGGTGCCAGAAGTGGCGCCGAGAGGGTTCCCCCGCATCTGCAGGCTTATGTAGGCTTATGTAGGCATATGTCGGGAAGGGGAGAGCACCAGATGAGAAACGAAGGCGCAGTTCAGTGATCCCGTTTGGGACGACATAATGGACACGAGCTCAGCTGTTCTTCGTCCTTGCAAGTTCGGCTCGGCTGAACCCTGAGAAGCGCCATCTCACTCTTCTGCGACGCTAAGGACTTCTTCCAGAGATGGTACCATGCTCGCAAAGGCGCAAAGTGCGCAGGTGTTGAGATGAGATGAATGTAGGTGTTGACTGTGGTTCCAGGCGATCGCATTAGCCTCTCACACGCCAAAGACACGTTCATGGCTTATCTGGAAGAGAAGGCTCGGGGACCTAAACAAGTCGGGCTTTCAGGTAGAACCACGGTTGATCGTGGCATCGTAGCAGGCGGAAGAAGAAGAGGAGGCTGACAGGCTTTCTGAAGTTCCAGCCCTATGGAGCAGAGCACCATGTCAACGTGCAACCAATCGTCTCGAAGCCTACAGAGCGCATGTCTTGCGTGACCATCCCATCCGAGGAAGGAAAGACTATGAAGACCAAGAAGTCCATGTTTGTAGAGCTGGAGGAAAGCCTTGACATCGTGACCACAGAAGATCTCATGAAGAAGGCCTGGGATTGCGACTAGGCTTGGGCAAGGGTAAGCCCACAGGCCGAACAGCTTCCCAGGAGTTCCCACTGCTTCCCTTTCTTGCATGCTGCTAATGAATTTTGAAATGAGGGGTAATGCCATTTCTCGGCAAGCCCTAAACTTATGGTAAAATTGTGGAGGTAAAGATGAGCGAAGATCAAGCCTGGGATTCGATTCTCCAAGCGGTGAAATGGTTCGCCGAGTCCTGAGCTGAACTTGACGAGTGTCGAGTCGTGATGAGTACAGTGTTTTGACAAAACTGCACCGGAAGCGTTAGGGCTCTGGCTCCACAAGGGCTCCACAATGACACCCTTGTCCTTGCCAGTATGTTTGGCAGGAGAAGAATGCTGACATGGATGTTCCAACAGTGGAGGTCTTGCGAGGCAAATCAGTCCGTAGATGCTGCATTGCACTTCGTTAGGAGGAGCTGTTGCGAATTGCGTGCCTTCTTACGCCGAGCACTCCCCTGGAGTTGCATTGCTAGTTTGTTGTTCGTTCCAGTATATCTTAGCATGGAAATCTGTGCAAGTTTTATGCATGCCATGAAGCCAGTGAAGATTGAATGCCAGTCGCATGGGAAAGCAACGATTTTGCCCGCTGTGCTCTGGTCGAGCATGCTTTTTTTACTTCCTGTGATGGACAGGTGTTCGACAGCTGCACCCGGGAAGCAAGATAAGCCAAGAAAGCCCCGAAGTCGTGCGAAGTGGGCCCTAAAGCATCCTAAACGTCCTTTGGCCTGAGCCCTGTCAAGCCAGAGGCAGCAGAAATTTGGCTGCAGCCCACAACTGCCGCAGTCGAGTACTGACCTTCTCTCCATCGAGGTGCCCTTAGGGCTTGGCTTCTCAGGAAGTTTAGGGTTTATTTAGGGTTTGAGTATGCTGAGTTTTTTTGCTTTTGGGGAGGTACCCTCGGGAATAGCTTTTCATCGTCTCGTCACAGAAATTTTCTGAACAACCCCACGTGTGAGGTAAAGGCGAGTACACGGTCTGCCCTTTGTCTTGCCAGCCTTGTTGCAGGAATTGGAGGATTCGACTGGGCCATCACAGTCAGAGCAAGCAGCGGAGGCAGGACCCCAGTTCGCCATGACCGTGATCTGCTTTCAATGTATGCTATTATTTGCTAGGGCTTGTTGTTGCATGATCTGCAGAGGCTGATCCCCTGGTGCGTGCAGCCGTGGGGTGCAGCCCTTACAAGAGCCTACCAGTGATGGTACACCCTTCGTTCTTTTTCTGTTCTGCTTAAGCCAACGGGCCACGTGCGGTACGGAGGCCAGACCTCCGCACTCTCTTGGCGGATGGTCTGAATCGGGTGGAGTTGGAGGGCGGCTTGTCGATGCGTGGCCGCCTCAGCGTGTAAACCCAAAATCGGCGGTTGACACGCAACATCACGCAACTGAAAGCATGAGCAAAAATGTGAGCTCAGTAGGCCACCTGACCCCTCTACAAGGTGCGAAGAAGATGGTTTCACAGCTTTTGGATACGGCCCAAACAATTCTGGAGGAGGAAGGAGTTGAGAAGAGGCAGACGCATCTGGTGCCTAATTTAATCTTGACCAGGTAGAGACAAATAGGTACCGCTGATTCCCTGTGAGGCTTTAATCCATGGCTGAGCACGAGATGCCAGGCAGTTCCAACAGTGATGGCCAACTGGGTCTGTACAGATCTGTCCTTCCAAGTTGTGCGAAGCACGACGTGCACTACGACATTTTCACCATACAAAGTTTCCAGTCCTGAGTGAAGTTGGTACCTTTTCAGGATCAATGTGATGCACTGCTCAAGCAGCGCCTCATCTGGACGTATACATCCGTGGATTGCTCCTGCCCCGAATGTTTAAGAGGTTCACCATGAAGACGTGGTGCAACTACGGTGCAGGCTGTTGCACGGTCTGCAGCGCATGCGCTAATGAAAAGTGCCAGCGTGCATCCCCCTGAAGCAGGCTTGTTGAGTGGACATGTGTGGTAAAAGGTTGTTCTTTTTGCCAGACGGGCAGGTGCCATGTCGCAGATGGGATATGTCTCCACCGCCTCCTGAACCACCAAGGCGAGCTGCGGATCTCGATGTTTGGATTGTTGTCAGTATCATCAAGATTCAAGACATGTGAAGATGAGCAGGCCTTCACAAGCAATGCCAATTGAAGCAACGCCAATGACGCTGTGGCAAATGCCCGTGCTGCCCCTGATCAGCAACGAGAGCTTCTCAAACACAAGCTTCCAACTTGAGGTCCTGTACACACCCCGCCCACTCAATGTTGGGCCAATGACGAAGGTGTGAGAGATTATGAGAGCCCATGCTGGCCAGATGACCCTCTTAGAGGTTGCATAGTTACATAGCCGCTAACCGAGTATTTGTAGCTGCTACACTGCATGTTTACAGCTTGGCGTGTTACCTGGCCAGCGCATGTAGCCTGTGCATGTCTTGCATCGACATGGCCGTCAGTGGCTTGGCATATGAGTTTTAGCTCCATTCAAGCGGGAGCCCTTGCTCGCTGAAGTCCATCGATGGCCGTAGGTAGGACCGGCCGAAGTGGCCATCTCCCGAAGCATAGGCTTTGAAGTCGATGGCGATGATGGTAACACACGGAAAACTCCTACTTGTTACTGGTTGCTGCCTCCAAGGATCTCCAAGGCCTGTGCGCTTGGTTGTATTCTAGACTTTAGGTGAGTTGCGTGAGGGGAGCATGTGGGCCAACGTGGGCCTTCCAGCCCCTGAGTTGCTAAGTCTGGCAGTGTGTGACTGTTAGTCATTGAGTTGTTTGGCAGAGGCCCAGGCAGCGGTTTTCTTCACAAGCCTGCATCCCCACTATTCCCCACTCAGCCGCTCGACGCTGCCATGCCCTGATGTTACGCGCACACTGCGCGCGACCAGTGCTATATCTTCGAAGGAGGGCATATTGCAGCGCTGCGAAAACAAGGAGCACAAGGAGCCATGCTTTCTTCTTATCAAGTCGCTCCGGTGCAACCACCCTCAAAGGCATTGTGGACTCGGCACCTGGGCAAGGCTCAAACTGCCTTGTCCCATGCGGCAGAGCATGAACTCATGGTCAGCATTTAGTATCGAAACAGCAACCGTCTGGAAGAGAGCAGAATGTTCCGCAGAATTCACAACTCGGCCACATTACCTTAACGAGCCTTGGGCAAGTTCAGCCTGACATCTTATGAATCCTGATGTCGTTGCGGAGGCGGGACATCGGTCCTAGTGTATGGTGGGCTATAGGGTTTAGGGTTGAGGGTGTTTGTGATAGCGGTGCAAGGTGTATCAGGATGCAGGCAGATGGGTGAATGCCAGTCTGGGCACTCCGTGTCACACGAAGTGAGGTCTAACAAATGCCCCCGTAACTGTCCACCGCCGGCCCCCCCCCCCCCCGCCCGTGCTGAACCTTGGGGGGCCCCTCATTATCTTCCGGGGAGGCGCTAGCGACTGCAGCGCTGGGAGCGGAAGTGGACAAGAGTGAGCCATTGGAGGCTGCCACGGCTTTGTGGTTGTGGCTCGGGAAGGGCTGCAGACCGCTGGGTTTATTTAGGGTTGGGGAGTTGCAGGGTTTCGTAGCTTTAGTAGTTTAGAGCCTCCAGCAGGGTCCAGGGTCTGTCGCGCAGCAAGTTCCAGCACAAAACCCAGCCTCGACCCTCAAGGCACTCTGGCGCACTCTGCAGAGTCATTGTTTGCTGAGTGTATGTTTCTCGCTGCTATTCTGCATTGACACGAACGTCATGGGTAAAGTCACGAATATCCCCACTTTTTCGGGTTTTTGACCGTCTCAGGATAGGCTAGCAATGGCTAACATATACCTGCCATAGTCATGCACATTTCATGCAGCCTGCATCACCCTGCCATTGTGGCAGATAATTTAAGAGGTGATTCTTGCGCGCCTGGATGCTTCCAAGCACCAAACGCTTCTGCCTGGCCAGTGCCCCTCGGAGGCGCGTGGCAAGAATCTGCATGGATTGATGGGTGAAGGGTAAGGCATCCCGAGAACATGGCAGCATAGTGCTCGGTGATTCCGGCTGCTCCCAGCACGATCACCCCGAGAATAACAAAGCACACTCACCCCAGACGGACGAAGAAACCACACGCACTGGAAACTAATTTGCACCACTTTCTGGCGTTCGTTCGTTAGCCCTGATCGAGTGCTTACTACAATGGCATTTGTTCAGATGAGGCAAGCGAATCGTCGGTATTTGCCGTTACGCGCGTACCTCAGAGGAGCTGACGCGAGATGGAATGTACTTAAACATGTCCTTCAAAAGGTACTTACAACTATTCTTCGTTTCACAGAGGACTGTAGTTTACACTTCGGGGCAGGACTCGAGGGAGCGGCCTGGCAAGACACCCAAAGCCCTTCTCGCCGGCCCGCACCACTGGGGGCGCCTTCCGGAGCTCAGGCGGAGGGGTTTTATTGCTACCTTAGGGCCCCAATGCGTTTCAGGGGTGTTTAGGGTTTTTAATTTGGGTTTACAGACAATGCGTCTTTGGCCGATATGTACTTTTGGCCATGCTCATGCATGCAGAATGGACATGGTGCTGTTTGCATTTGAATTCGACTTGCACAAGAAGATGAACACACGAATTGAATGTGGTGTAGCTTCCTATAGAATGTTTGGACATCTTCAAGGGCGTTGTGCAGGGATGCTGAAGAGTCTTGCCCTCGCAGCTTCTGATTCATCTGTTGCCAGTTGCAGCAGCCGTAGCAGTATCTTGAATGCGTGCAAGAAGGACCTTCACCAACACGGAGCCATCGTAGCCATAGTACGGCCGACTTGCTGCTTAGATTTCCCAAGCAGACCATCGGTGAGCAAGCCTCTTGGAAACAACAGTCTAAGTCCAAGTTCATCGCGGAAGTCCCCCCGAGAAAACGAAGCTTTTCTTTTGCCAGCTCGCCGTTCAAAGCGCACGTCGGCGAAGCCCTGCGCTGGTAGCTCCTGGTTCTCAACTTGCGCTGAGATCTTGCAGGTCACTTGCCCCATCGTGACCTCACCGCCTGGGAGCAGCAAAAGGCCATCACGCCTGCGCGCCAAGTTTCTGAACTTTCTTGAAAGCCCATGAAGCTGTTGGGCTACCTTTGCATGTTTTGGAAGCATGCCCAAGGCCTGAGAGAAGTTGGAGTCAGTCTGCGCAAAGCTTAGCAGTCGGCTTGTCAATGCTGTGGCACGAGTGCAGCCACTTGCCTCCTTCGAAGCTTGCTCGATCGCCAGCTACGGTAGCCTTGCAGCGACTATGTGCTGTCGATTGCGCGCACGTAGGCCATGACCTGCGTTGCGCATGGTGGCTCGGCCTGATCCTGAGCTGCTGTGCGATACCTTGCACACATTCAGATCGTATGATCCTGTGCAGTGGAACCATGTATGGGACAAACAATCCTGAAATGAGTCCATATCCGCACCTTCATCGCCGTTTCGAATGAGAGCGGCGCAGACACAGAGCTGGTTCCTCAGTACTCGTATCCTCAGTCAACAACAGCACAGTATGAACAAACAAACAGGTTCCCTACAGTTCGTGTGATGGCGTTCCTTGTCGTGTGCTACCTAGCTGAGCTGCCTAGCTCAGGTCAAGGCTTCCTTGCCCCCTCCAACTCGCGTGCTGAGACCTCGAACTCCAGATTGTTGGGACACTGTTGTTCGGTGCCTTTCTATGAGCATGTGCTAGACAGAATACTTGTGAGGCAAACGAGTTTGCTGATGTTGACGATCGAGTGCTGATGAGGCCTACAAGGGTCTACAGGAAAATCCTTACCAGACTTTGATGTCATGATGTGCAGGGAAGCCTCGCCACACGACGTTTTGGATGCATAGCAGACATACTTGCATCCATGGACGCATGCATCTACATTACATGCGCATGCACACACATGCACCCATATACACACGAGAGGATATGTACACGCATGCACACATACATGCATGAATGATGCATGCATACACGAATGCAAGCGTGCACGCATTCTGCATGCAGTTTTTTCATGCTGTATGCATAGTTTCCGGCTTCGTTTTCCCTCACCTTTCCCGGCAGTATCTCGGCTAGCCATGTCGCAGCCTTCCTCGGCGGTGGCAGGGCTCTCACGTCAGCTTTGCTGGGAGCTGCACCGACTCGCATAAGGAGGAACCGTGGATACAACAAGATGCCGCAAGCAACCCGCCGCCTGAGCTTTTCATGAGATCGAGAAGGCAGCCGATAGGCCCGATAGGCGATGCTCTGGACCTGGCTTGGGTCAGGCGATAACGGCAGACGAGGCGGGGTACCCTATGCCCTCCGCTCGCCTTTCGCTTCCGGCTTACCGGAATCATGAAAGACGTGCTCGTTCTTGGCCTGATCTGCCGTATGCGAGTGTGCGGGTGCGTTGCTAGTTTGGGTACGCCTGGCCTGATCTGCCGTATACTGGTGTGCGGGTGCGTTGCTAGAGTGTTGCTAGTGTGGGTACGCCTTTTGCAGCAAGGCATGTGATGTAGACACACTCGTTTGTGTATTGTTATGTTGGCAGGTGTCAAGGTTTGAACCGAATGAATCTGCATGAGACTGTAGTTGTTTATTTTCAATTTCCTTTCGCACACGTACTAGTTACTAAGCAGCGATCCAAGTATGAAAGTAACTGCACGCTCTGCTAGAAAGCATGCATGTGGCTACACAGTGGGCAAGTTATGTGCTTTCATAGGCTGGACTGAGATTTCTGGAGCACTATCCGTAATTCGAGCAAGTGTCTCAGGTGTCCATCACCAGCGAGGCTCCAGCAAGGCAAGCCTTTCCTTCGCCGTGTCTGCTTCCCTGTCCTAATCTGCATCGCACCCTGCCTTCATCGGAGGCTTCCAGCCGAAGGCTTCTTGCCCCAATGTGTGTATGTGTGTGTATGTGTGTGTGTGTAATGGTGTGTGTCTCTGTGTGTCTTTGTGCCTCTGTGTCGATGTCTCTGTCGGTGTCTGCGCGTCTGTCTGCCTGAAGCTTTCGGAAAGATTTCGGGAAATCCTGTTCCAAGGCCGCACAGGACCACCAGGAAGGCCAGGGCCCGACCACGGGGACAAGGCAGACGTCAAACGTACTTGGCGCATTGACACATCTTGACACATCTGTCTTTCCGGTGAAACCACTAGGACCGCCGGGATCTCCAAGCATGGACCTTCGGCTGGTGGTCCGTTTGCAGGACGTCTGTGGCCTCAGTGTGCAGAAGCGACCGATGCAACAGCAGCCTTGAGAAAAGAGAATGTTCTCAGAAATTGGCCCTCCAAGCTCACCGATGCTAGTTGGTGCAAGCGTTTCTGCCGAAAGTTACCTAGGTCGTGCGGTGCACGACCGCAGCAACGCGGCAAAGGCATGGCGAAGCAAAGCCGACGCGGCCGCCCGTCGCCTCAGAAGTTGGACTCTGCCATGAGGATCCATGAGGCCCTTTGTCAACTGATGTCTCCCTTTGGCAGATGTCGCTGTTAGGCCTCCTCCTATAATTACCTCGGGCCCGCTGCGAATGGGCTTGCCACCCAGTCACATCATGTCACACCCAGATGCAGCTGCGCATGGTCGCGCTACGATTCTACGCCTGGAGAGGCCTCCTTTGCCCGAACTTCACCCGCTTTGGAGTTGACATCCGAGCGCTGTGCTCACCGCTTTTCCGATGGCCAAGCCATCTGGCGGCTTCATGGAGCACGCGCGTGGCGCGTTTAGTGAGAGAGAGACCGCTCTGGGAATGCGTGCATTCAGGCTGCGTGCTTGCGCACCATTGGGATCCCATCCAGAACCCTGGCGCGAAGGAACAGTGCTCATCAAAGAATAACTGGCAGAGATGCGGATCTTCTGGCACACGGCGTGCTCGCGCGATGTTGTTGTTTGCCGAAGCCGCCTTGGCAAAGTAATGCGACGTCGACGTAGGCAGAAGAGGTTTGCATCGTAGTGATCAGGTGATCTGTCAAAGTTCTACGTAGTTTTGATTCCAACATACAGAAGTGAAAGGCTAGAGGCCCGAATCCCATGTCGACTTATGTCTTGATATGCGTAGGCCCAAAGCCCAAAGCACAAGCTCGCGGTCCTCCTCGCGCCTGCCACATGCGGCTTGCGAAGCCCACGTTTCCCGGTGCCGAGGTTGGCTTTGTTGCAATCTGGTGGTTCAAAGTTTGCTTTGGCTTGAGCTGGAATTATGCCTTTTGTTTGGCGCGTGGTTCATCTACAGCCGACAGCTATCTCTCTTTCCCATGAGAGTCGACTTGTTTTCCAGGGCCATGGCTTTGGCTCGCCAGCTGCGGCGGGGCCTAGCAGGCAGCGCCGTGGCAGAGGAGAGTGTGTGCTTGAGGCTATGGAGTCCTGTACAGACTTAAGCAGACATGTGCAGACTGATTTCCAGGCCTGGGAGCGTACGCCTTGTGCCTACTAGGCATTCTACTCGGTCTGTGCCTCACACAACTGCAAGCATGCGCAACCGAGCAAAAGATCGGAGAATAAACAGAGCTGAGGTTGTGTGAACCGCCCTGCTTGTGAGGTCCTTCCGGACATCTCGGAGGAATGTTTGGACCTTTCATTGTCTTGGAGCCCAGGATAGCACAGTTTAGCACGTTCCTTGCCAGATTGGCTCCACAAGGGCAAACTTAGCTTCGCAAAGGCTGTGGTGTCGATCATGTTGGTTTGCGCCAGCTGGGGTCCTGGGAGCGCCAAGTGAGAAGTGAGGAGGGAGTGCCCAAGCCCAAAGCATGCTCAAGTTGCAGATGCTCCGAAGAAGGCACCCTTGTTGCAAACCCTGATTAGGGGACGTTCGGGATGGGGGTCACCTCCTCTCCTTGTGAGGGCATGTGTGCTGAGACTTTTTATGTGCATGCACATAAAAAAGTAGCAACACGCAGTTCCAGGCTGTGAGGCTTAGCACTTGGCTCGCAGCTTCATCAAGGCGGAGTCTACATCGTTCACGTGATGAGTGGGACGGCCTGCCCGGACGAAAACTCAGGCTCCGCCACAGAGAGCGCGAGCTAGAGAGCGGGGAGGGCGAGAGAGAGAGCGAGAGAGAGAGAGAAGCAGAAGAATACAAGGAGAGGGAAAGTGTTTCAATGCTGCTGCTAGTGGTAGCAGGTCTTCGACTTTTCTACCTCCCCTTCACCTCCCCTTATTCCCTGTGAAGGTCGGCAAGTCGGTCTTGCCGTCGTGTGGCTGATAGCGCTCGCCTCACTGCCAAGACCGGCCTGCCGCATACAATCACTGTCAGGGTCCTTGTGTCAGGTACCCTAAAAGCAAGCTAAGACATTTCTTCACAGGGAAATGATAATTCTCCATGACCTGAAAATCCGGGGCTATCCACGCAAAGTCGAAAATCACTTACAGGGATGCCGGGGGATGCCAACCAGGATAGCAGCCAACACCCGAACGAAACACCGATCACCATGCTGACCATGGCACCTGGACATCGACCGCAGCGCCAAACCGACCAAATCCCGGATTCCGCATCATATGCCTTCACCAACAACGTGTTTCCGGCGTGAAGGTCCCTACGATCGCTAATCGAGACATGGCAGCCTGACATCGAAAAGGACCCCGACTGGGACACCAACTGAGGGATGCGCGCAAGTAGACTTGGACCGGAACACAGAGCAGGACACGGGCCGGGACACCGACCAACACATGATCGAGAAATTGGTCGAGGCATAGAACACCACACGCACGGGCGCCTCTGGAAACACAGACAGCCCTGCACATGCCTTGATTTTCGTGCGTTTTTGGATTCGAACCCCACGTCGCCCCCAAAGCGACTCAAAATTTCTAGGGTCCTAGTGTACACTGTCTCTAGGGCAAGCCCCCACTTTGTCGTTGCCGAGATCTTGGCCTTGATGCTGGCCTTCGGCATGGGGCCGGCGCAGATTGCGGTAGAGCTGAACCTTGCCCGAGGCTCAGGAGGATTGGCAAGGGAGGGTAGTGATAGTGGAAAGAGCTAGTCCGGACGCAATATGGCAAACAGTGTCGTGGCAACTTGTTTGGTTCCTTGCATTCATGTCATGAAGTTTTGCTTTCTCATCTGTTTTTTGGTTTGCCTCTTCTCTCTTCTCTCCTCTGTCCCTTTCTCCCTCGCTCTCTCTTGCGCTCTCGCTCTTTGTCTCTCCCTCTCTCACTCTCTGTCTCTCTCCCTCTCTCTCCCTCTCTATCTCTCACACAGGTCTCGGACCTGCACGGGGTCAGCATATGTGCCGGGGTGCCCGGAATGGGGGTAAGGACGAAGGGAGAGAGCAATCGCGTTCAACATCAATTCTGAGGACTGGAGTGACTGGAGCGATACAGGAGGTGGGGTCAGGAGCCGTGCTTGCCACCATCATCCACCTGTGCTTATGGTTCCTCTGACGTTCATCTCTAGAAGCGCAACCATCGCTGTGCTTATCTTTGCTGCCTTCTGTAATTCAACCGCGAGAAGCAGAGGACGTGCTACCCACTGCTGGTGTCTGGCTACAATCTGTTAGAGTGTCCAAGGTCTTTTTTCGAGATGGTAGCACGACGCTGCTTGGGCACGGCTAAGGGCCCAGCTGGTGTAGCTGGAGACTAGCACGACTAGCGGGCTTGCCACCGTGCCTTCTGACTAGAGTCTCCAGGCCACGACGAAGTACGCATCTCCCACGTGCAAGTGGACAGATGCGACTTTCAAGGTTTCCGCTTGGTGCCCAATGATCCAATGACCAGGAAGCAGACCGAGGAAGGGGCCAACATGGATAAACCATTTGTCAACATCGGCTCGAGATGGGCTGTGTTCAGAACTGGCGAGAAGATAGTCTCATGTGTGTTGTGCATGCGCTAGGCTGCTTTGCTGCTGTTGCTAGATCCAGCTCTTGTTCTCAAGCTATTTCAATATGTCATATGGTGCAAACGAAAAGCACACTGTCAACGGGGGTAGGTAGCCTGCCGACAATGGCCATATCCACGGCAAGAAGATTTCTGGCCTGCCATGGAGTCAACATTCCTTCGGATTGAAGATCCAGGCCCTGGATGTTGGGGGCCACAGAGTGGCCACCGTCAGAGTCATGAGCCGTTGGTTCTGAGGTGTTAAGGCACCCGACTGCCGGGAGCTGCGCTTGGAGGGCACCCAGCCCATCCTGGTGGTCCAGGAAACCCAGGACTCCATGGAGTACTTCTGCGGTGGTTCAGAGGCCTTTCCGTGTTCTTTTTATCGCAGGAGTTGCAGCCGGACTCCGTGGACCAAGCCTCGGGAGGGCTACTCTGGGAGGCCCTGTTCATGATAGTCTCCGGCAGACTTGGGGCAAACAGATTCTTGAACTCAGCAGGGGGCCCTTGACCTGGCCCAGCACCTCCAGCTATGCTTGAGGACTCGGAACTCGGAGGGTTACTGAGAGAGCAATGGGAGGAAACGCCATATGAAGAGCTTTGCAGCCGGGGCCTGCCAGTCTTTGCCAGGATGGATCCCTCGGATCTAGCCTCAGAGTCGCCTGGGGGCCGCCGCCTCGCTGAAAGATTCGAAGTGAAGAAGCTAATATTGTGCAAGTGTGCAAGCTGTCGACAGACTTAACAGACTATGTTTGACGATACCCCACCCTACGTCCAAACAACAAGGGCCCAAGAGCCTGACGAAGGCCTCAAGCGTCCTGAGGCCCTCGACTTCAAAGTCCCAAGAGTCCCAAGAGCCAAAGTGTGGGCTGGGACCCGAAGCCGCGAAGACCCCCTTCACTCCGAAGCCCCTTCCAAAAAGTCGCAAAGGCCGGGTCTTGGAGCTGGGAGCCGGACATGGGCTGCCAGGGCTCATGGCCCTGAGGATGGGCTGCCGCGTGGACTTCCACGACTTCAGCACCTGAATCTGAAGTTTTTGGTGTTTTTCAGGAAGTGTTCCGGGGGGGGGGGGGGCGTTCGTTCTTGAAGGTGAGGGTTTGGGAGCTACGAGGCTGTTGTTGGTTCTGCTTACATTTTGCTTGGTTTGTTTCATGTTTGTTTTGTGCGAGTGGGCAACCCTAATTTGCGATGACACGGGAAGTAACACTAAAAAACAGGGCGCTCGGAGCCTAACCGTTTACCAGGACGAGAGCCAACGAAGACGCCCAGCTAGAGCTTGTGAAGCAAGGATGCACGCATCCTCGTGCAAATGAAGACCAATGTGATTCTGTGTCTGATGTTTCGGAAAGTGCGCCTATCATCGGAGTGTTGTCCATGAACATCCTCTAGTAACTCTAGTACTGAATCAGTTGGATTTGTTGGTATCGTTGATCTTCTGCACGGGGTTTACCCTGCTGCTCGTTCCCATATGTCTGTGTGTGTGTGTGTGTTTGCCATCTCTTTTTTTTTGGGGGGGGGGGGGGTTTAAAAGAGGCTTGTCCGGGTTCTGGTGGTTTTGCCATCTTGAGGCTTGAAGGGGCCCATCTTAGGCCCTGCAAGGACTCAGAAGAAATTGCCCGTCGCAGGCCTTTGGAAGAGCTTTTCCATTCGAAAGAAATCGGGCACCGAAAGCCGCACAATTTTGCAAAACATCACAGTTGCCAGCTACTCCACAGCACTTCTTTCTCAAACCTCTGTAGCAGTAGCATCAGGTATCGGTGCCACAGGCCTTTTCTAGCTTGGTACAGATTCTACCTATGTCCCACTGGAGGTGAGCAGACGTTGCGCCACATCACTGCGGCCAACTGCGTTGCCAATGGCATCCATGTCAACCGGGCAGATATTGCAGGAGCGATTGCAGTCGAACGGGCGTGCACGCAGCTAAATGTTGAAGCCGCTTCGTCAGGACAGCAGCATAATCCTGATCCCTTGGTCCGCTTCGTCGCCGGTGACTGGACACTGCTGAAGGACAAGGCAATGGCAAACTCTACAACTCTGCAGTCGTAATGCTCATCTGACGCAGCGAAGTTCAATTCAAATAGCTTCGATGAGTCCAGAAGGTGTCCAGAGAAGCCAAGGCCATTAATCAAATTCAGCACATTTATGCCTCGGATCTTTTGCAGGGGTAGGCCCTGTTCAAGCAGGGGTTTATAGGAATAAGCTCTTCGACGTTTTGGTACTCAGACTGTAGACTCTCAGTAGACCTTTGCGAGATGTCACAGCGCCTCTCAGATGGAAGCTGCTGGGCTGCTCTACGATGTCATCATCGCGTCAGAAGCAGTGTACAAGGCCGGCTCTGAGCGCTTCTTACTGGCCTCCGAGCCAAAAAACGGATTTGTTTTTGCCTAAGCGAGCGCGCCAAGGGCGCTTCTAGTAGTTGAGAAATCTAAGAGGTGGACTTTTACCCGGATCTCTTGGCTTTGCTGGAACGCCTGGAACCTGGGGGGCGGGCCTGGTTCGCGGGGAAGCGCTTTTACTTCGGCTGTGGAGGCGGCACGGCACCTCGCCTGCAAGCAGCCTTTATACACCTATCATGATATAGAAGGCCTATAGGGCTCACAGAGGTGATAAGTGATGATCATACACACAATTGGTATACCTAGGTGGCTTAAGGGGCACGTATCAAAGTCGAGCACTGGTGAGGCTTCCTTTGCCGCAGCAGCCAGGGAAGCGGGCTTTAGTGTCATGGTGGACAAAGTGCTGGAGGATGGACGCTCCAACATCCGCGAAATTCTGCTTATCTCAAAGACAGATGCCACGCATCCTGGCAAGCGGCAAAAGATCCAAAAGGATGAAGTCGCCGAGGGCCTCCAGTCCACCCAGCTGCCAACCCGGAGCTGCGATCACCCTGCGTAGAAGCCCGTGCAGCGCCCCAAACTCGACTCCGACCAGGTTTGTATTGTGTTGCCACAACTTTGACGGACAAGAACATCACAGGACATTTCTTCGGTGGCCATGAGCCTTGAGCCTGGAAGATTTGGACGAGGAGAGACAGGAAGAGAAGCTGTTCTGCAGTGCGCTTCAACCTCAGATACATTCAGCCCAGGACTGAGCCGCATGAGTTTCGAGCCATGCATGAGATGTGAGGAGATGTGCCGTGCCCATTTGTCAGGACGGAGATGTTGCGGAGTTGACTGCTTCCTGAGCGGGCTGCCTCCAGATTGGTCCTGATCAGGCTTATAGCTACAGCTTTATAGAGTCTAGGTAGGAGGTACGTACATGGATCCAACGTACATGGATCCAACAGTGTGCTGGACGGGAGTCCCACTAGAAGGAGGAACGTCAACATGTGGCGCGAGGTGTTAAAAAAAACACGTTATGAGCTTGTTCTTGGCAGTAAGCTGGCGGCGCAGTATGATGTACCCCATCCACCAGCTGCAGTCAAGTTGTGGATGACAAAGTAAGGCTGGCGTGGCTGCTCGCCTGGACCTCATCACGTCTGATTGCTTCGGGCACATGCAAACTTGATTTACGATATCGTGGGGCTCCCCATGGTTTATACATGGTGCATTCGACTCATTCGGCCCTTCCAAAGAAGGGCTCCTGAGAAATCAGCGAAAACGCCAGAAACTCTTCGACGTGGGAGCCTGCTGTTTCGGACAGGAAATTAAGGATACTTCGTCGCAGGCTCAGAATGGAATTCTTTGGGAGCAGGCACTCCAGGGATACTCGGCAGGACTCTTGCGGGATTCTCTGGGGGTGGACGCTCACGTTGCTGTCCTTCTTGCTCTCGCAATATTACTTGAATGTGTAGTTGGCGTTCTTGCATCATCTTCCATTTTCCTGGAGTTTTACATAGCAGAAGTGAAACAAGAAGTGTGATCGACCTGAATGCTAGCTTAGCTAACCCGATCAATTATTTGCATCATAAACTTAACACAACAAATTAATCTATCTCACTAGAAGAAGTAGTATAAGAGCGTAGCCCGGAAAGTTCAATTTGTTTGATGGATGGGATCACGTTTCAAAGTTGCACGCCATCTGCATGTTAATTCAGAGACTCAATGAATAGGATTCTTTGGTCTTAAATTTTGAGCAGCATGCTGGGCTGGACCCCTTTTCGGGTTTAGGGCCGCGTCAGTTCGCGCACCCTGCGTGCGCGAATCTGCCCGAGCAGTGCGCGAATCTGCCGTCTCAGTGTGCGAATCCTCAGTGGCGAATCGACCATCTGAGTGCGGAAATCCGACGATGCACGAATCCGCCGTCTCAGTGCGCGAATCTGGTCCGTGCATTTTGCGAATCGGTTCTTCCAGTGCGCAAATCGGTTGCCTGTATACATGCAGATAGTTCGTATCATGTGCATATATGACATGTTATGAGTAACAACATTCGCTCTACAAGGTATACTTGCTCAGAGATCCGGCTGAAGAACTTTGTGCAATCTTCGGGGATCCCTACTCGACGGGGGACAGCATTTGATCGCTGTGGTTGGGAAATGTCACAACAGCACAGAACAGCTTGTTTTGTGGTCGAACGCACGGTCACCATCGCTCGGACTGCCACAAAGTGTGCAGCTGCTCAGGTTCTTTGTGGAGCCGGTTCTGCGCTGCCCTGGCCCGGAATCGCGCCCGAGTCTGAGATCATCAAGGTCATCGGTGCATCTACCGACATCTGGTTCTGCCCAGCGAGGCTGCAAAGAGGTTTGTGCATGGGCACTGAGTGGCAGCGGAATGAGGCTGCTCCGTGGCTGTTGTGGTACTAGTTACTGGCTAAGCTGGTTACGCTGTCCCACGCGGCCGTGCCCAATGTACGTGGTTTGATGATGCTGCTTCTGGAGGGCTGCATTTGCTGGTTGCGGGCGTCGGTTTCTCAACCAGGTTTCTGGGTCGAGCCACTTCAGCCGTTGAGCTTCATGCGAGATCCCTGAAGCGTCTGGAGTTTGAGGTCACAACGGATTGCGAGCCATTTGCGGCATTGCATTGCTCTCAGCGCTCTTCTTTTCCTTGCCAGCACTTTCGAGTCGTCAATGCCGCTCAGGCAGTCAGCATCATGAGACTCACTGCTGGCCGATGCGCTCCTTCCACAGACTGCAGAGCCTTGCAGAGCATCATTTCATGTCATCTCGGGACTTGTGGATGTGACAGGACGTGTCTCTGAGGCTGGGCCGGTGGCACAGGCGGATGGGCAGCATTGCGAAGAGGCGGGCTGCTGTCGCAGCTGTCGCAACTGCCGCAGCTGCCGCAGCTGCCTTCAGATCATTCAGGAGGCCTTGGAGCATAGTTTCACAAGAAATTAAGACCTGGGAATGACAGGTCACCGAGCGGCTGGCAACACAGCTCGATGCCACTCCCTGAGCCTCTGCGCATCTCACACGATTTTTCATCGGCTGCTCAGTTGCTCCAGTACAGTATCCGACTCTGCTCCTTTAGCTTCAAATGTCCATAATCTGTGGTTTTTAAATTCGACCTGAATCTTGAGGAAATTGCCTGGAACATGTCGCTTTCGACAAGCTTGCCCCTAAAATCCGGGTGCAGAGTATCGCGCAAGCTCGGGACTTGGAATTCTGCTGGATATGGTCGAGATGAGGATGGAATGGCTGGGATGGTGCGAGTCCAGCACCGCTCCTTCTCATGGAGGCGGGGTATCCCAGGGAAAGCGACGAACCACACAGCCCACAAGGAAAACAGCGTCATGTACTTGGAGTGGCAACCTGTAGTATTTGGGGCTGCGAGGTTCTCTGGTCTACTGGCTCCTGAGGGCATCTGACGGCTTAAATGCTTCTTCCCATGTTACATCTTAAGGACGGCTTGGTGAGTGGAACGCGCAATGGGGAGTGACAAATGGGAAAAACTCACGTTGCAACCGGCACGTTTTGGTCTTTCCTCTGGGAAGAATTGCACGACGGGCCGTCGCACATGCACAAACGCAAGTTTCAACCGGCACGTTGTTTTTTCCACGGTTTTCCCAAGCAAGAATGCTCGACAGAACTCCTCATGTGCGAATGTCACACCGCGTGCAGGGTAATTAGTTCAAGCCAACCAGCA
>CAJNDS010002418.1:432452-437135 GCA_905221605.1 Symbiodinium natans
TTTGTAAGAAATGGTGAAGCTGGGAAGTTCGTAGAGTGGCCCCCAGTAAGGCGGAGGGTCATGCACCCACAAATAGCATTGTTCAGGAGACCCCCAACAAGTCCAGAACTGGGCAAGGGAAGGAGGGCAAGAGAAGGCGGGTACCAAGGCCGAGAAAAACTTGCACGGAAATGAAGGCAATTTCTTCATTCGTCAGGACATGGTCCATGTCACATGGATCTCTGTAGCTTTTCTGGTTATGTTATGTGATTCATGTATGCATCTTCGATTGTTCGATCTGGTTTGATCCGAGACGAGGCCCTGTGCACGAGCTCACATGCATTGCTCGACTATCTCTATCTAGTGTGAAGCATGCTCGTTTCTCAAGCGGGCGTGGCACACTTCTTGCACATCTCGTTGAGGTGGCCAGGCCTTCGTTGCGACTGCAATCTGCGGGTCAGGTCACTTCCTTGTGAAGGGCTCAGATGTTCAAACCCACAGGTCTGTGACGTGGGCAGGTTACAGAGTCAGTAGCCAAGAGGGGAGGAACTGCATGCAAAGGCCATAGGAATTCTACTCAAGGGTAGGCGAACGTGTGCGTTGCTAAGCATGTTTTTTCTTCGGTGAAGTCCAGTTCCGCCTGCCTGTGCCAGACTGGTACTTCCGCGTAAGACATCGGGCATGAAGGCTCTCTGGCTGCTTCATGTTAGTGGATGAAAGTGAAGCCTCCTGAGGTTGGAGATGAGTTTCACCCAATGCCGGGCGACGTGTGGGAAGCTTGCCAGGATTCATTCTAGGATGCGTTTGCTGGGCAAGTTGCTGTGAGTAGAGGGTGGTTGCAGTCAGTCGTGTTCAACGCACTCTGGGAGTATTTCAAGGCCTGTGTTGGGAACGTGGTGCTGCTTCAACGCGAGCAGCAGGCAGTCAAGGGATAGTGTTGCATCAGTTGCATCCGATAGGAATGTTCATGCCTGGCACCGTTTCTAAATGCAGCCAGCATCAGTTAGCCTCTGCTGATCTCTGCTGCATCTGCTCGCGAACCTAACGCTTGGTAGCAGGTCGTCCTATGCAGGCATGCACCATTTGCCCAAATGGTTCGTGCTACTTCAGCTGCACTGGCACTGAATCATCCGCAAGCTTAAACAAGAGCTCTTTGTCTGTGTGTGTGTGTGAGTGTGTATCTTGTTCCGCCGCAGTTATGCGCGTGCGCCTGGCCGAGGTTCAATATTTCTGCAATCGCTTGCATCTTGACTGTTCCCAGATGCACATTCTTCGAGTCTGCGTCCTGTCTCGGAAGCTGCATGCAAGCGTCCGCACTTCAGGAAAACTCCAGGAGATTGTCAGCAGTACTCGTGCCCTGTGGCGCAGTGGCAAGTCCCACTGCTTCAGGAGCAGGCCTTTATGGACCCGGACTTAGCCGATGCACACGTCGACCCTCGTTCCAGGCGTGTTAATTCTATCGCGCTAACGTTGTCCTCAGGATTCCCTAGCCTCCTTCTTGGATTGCCGCCTAGCAGCGGTTGCAAGGACAATGCACAATCCACCTTACGGTTCGAACAATACGACTTTGGCTCATAAATCAGCAGGAGGGAAGGGATTTCCTGCACGGTCCAGGAGTGTAACGCAGCCCGGAGTGACGTATTCTTCCTCGGGCATTTGTAGCAGCAGCCCCTTGGTCTACAGAGTTGCATACTTGAGTTAGTTGAGTTCAAGTCTGTTCAAGTGTATTGCAACGCCTCTGAGGTTTGAGCATTTGGCAGGATGCCTGCCCTCAGAGCTATTGCGCATCGTTGACCACCGCAGCCAATATGTGGACTCTCTGCGTGGATGGTCAGTCTCACATTTGTTGAGCAGCAAGCTAAGCATGTGTGATCCTGCATGCAGCACTGAAACAGGAAAGCGGTCGTCGCTGGAAGCAGCACCGGACCGTTCCTGGATTTCCTTCAGGCTTTCCTTAGCACAAGTAAGGAGGTCATGGTCGGCTCTGCCAGTCGAAATACGATGGTGCTGCCACAGGTTTCTGCGGCCCTTGTGCCAAGCAACTTTGAGCCTCCTGGCAGCCACCAGATCATGTGCCTGCGAAATATCCTTCACAGCTTTAGAAGAGCTGCACCGCTCACCTTGTAATTATCCTTGGTGCAAGCCCAATCTTGTCAAACGTAACGGAATTGACACGAACTTGCAGCAACTTGCCGCTTAGCCTGCCACCAAGGTTAGCCATGAGCTCCCTGGCCATGGAAACAAGCAGGCCTTCGGAAGCTTCGGAGCTCTTGCATCACGGCTTAAAAAATGCCGTATGAATTGAGTCATCTCTGAGGATGACTCAGAACTGCCTGGAGAATCATGAAACGAAACGTCGAGATGTTTCGAGTGCTCAACGGTGCAAGGAACGGCCTCGGCCAGTCAACCTGTGTGGCTCTTCCATGCAGCAAGCAGCCGCATGCTCCGCTGCAGGCGCCCCATGCTACCGGTTAAAAGCTGCAAGGACGTCCCACGGAAAGTCCAAGGTAAGTGATTCTTGTAAGCAAAGACAGGCTTTGGCGGCCATGGCCCTCCCGTATGCCGACAGTGCTGAGCCTCGGGCACGCCTGGCCATTGAAGGCGCATTTACACTTGTCGTGCAATTTCTCTGCATTCGGCATGGCCCTGTTAATGGTCGGGTGCCACATTGGTGGGTTGTCAAGGTGTACCGTCGCCAAAAGTTCTTTGTGGCGAGCTGGTCGTTGACGACAACCTGGTCCAAGACGAGACCTTATCGTCGAACAACGCACGGCCTCGACAAGCAGTGGCATGGCGCAAGCACTCGTTTTCGTAGAGCTGCAAAGCATAAACTTGATAAGATTCAAGGGTTCTCACATGTTCCCACTGTGGCACCTTCTGAGGTCAGATTGTTCAGGCAATGTGGGGTTCGTAGCATGTCACTTTCGGGAGGTGATGCCTGCGGAAGAGGACTTTGAGTCCTCCTCGTGGATATCAGCGTGGGACTGCATCAAGGACAGCAAAGTTGTGTCAGTTTTTGCCTCCTTTCTGGGATTCTAGGATGCGCATGTTGGCAAAGGATCCCGAGAGTGGCTTCCCGTCTGCTTTCGTTGCGTCTCCGACGGAGCCGCAAGAAGCACCGACTGAGGCTGTAAGCTGGCGTAGGAACACTCGGAAGCAATGACGATACAAGTATGCGGCGCAGCCCCCCGCAGCATGGCAGGAAGAAAGCAACTCCGAGCCGGATGCCGAGGCTGTGGAGGCATGCGGAGATCTAAAAATACTGAAAGGTCCGACATCCGGGCATCTGAAAAAGGTGTGGTTTTTGGGTGCATTTTAAATGTATTACAGTGTGGATGCAGCATGGTAGTTAAGAACAGAGCATGTCTGTTTGGCATCTACCCTACAGTCAAAGCCAGTATATGTGCATGGCAGGAAGCACCCACGAAGCTGATGAATGGCCGACTCCCTGTCAAGCCAACATCTTCACCACCGAAAGTGTGGAGGAGCGGCACAGAATGACCAGAATGGATCTTATGTTTTGCAGTCTAGACTCCATGAATCAATCCTAAATTCTTACTACCTAAGACTGAGCATTGCAGGCCGCACTGCAGATCGGTGCCTTTGGTGGCACGCTTGACTGACACGGTGCAGGACCGGTTTTCTGATCACAAGCCTTCAATCAGTAGCACGCGTAGCACTGCATGGCGGCTGCAGGCTCCAAGTGGTGAGGAGGAGTATGACCGGCAAGATAAGCGGCAACGTGATCACAGCTTGAGCGGTATGAGGGTTGAAGTCCAGAAGGAGACCAATGCTCAGAATGTTGAGCGAAGTGAGGACAGCAAGAGGCAACGTAGAAGACCGCGGAGTCTTTCAACAACGTCTTCAAAGCCTCCACTGCTGCCTTCAGCCAAAGAGCTCCCACCAGTCAAGAGCTTTTCTATCGGCATAGATGGCCAGCCCAAGTCCCGTCTTGTGGGCCGACACCGAACCGCAATCGCGGCTGCAGCTGCCTTGTCTTTGGATGCAGAGATTCCTCTTGGGCCCCTTGAACCCCAAGAGGCAGAGGCACCCGACCTTTTGCAAAGGCCGAGCTTGGAGTCCATGGCTGCCATGGCTCGTGGAGACAGTCGTGGAGATCTTCTCAAACCCAGCCCAGGTTTGCAGAAAGCCCGGCCATACACGCGACATCGCGCTGCTATCCGGGATGCCAGAGCACTTTGCCTGAATGCTGAATCAGACATAGACAGGCTCACAGCACCCCGCTTACTCAGGGTGCACTCAGTTCCAACTGAAGCTGCATCAGAGAGCTCCAACAGCTCCAAGAAGCCACCGCGAGCAACGAGCGAAACACGCCAGCGTGCTGTGTCGTCTTCGTGCAGGATGCGAGCTCATCTGGAATCTAGGTCGCCCACGCTGATCCATGATGGCCCAAAGTGCTAGACACAGGATGAAGTCTTCGATGCTAGCAGAAAATCACATACACGCTCCTCCTCTGTGTCTCCAAACTGAGACGCATGGCGAGGTGTGCTGCCCTTGGCACCTGCTGCCTGCCACGCTGTACAGAAAGGCAGCAGGTGCACGTGTTAACGTCCAAATTGTCCAGACGTCAAGATTCATGGACCATTTCCGCAATCCAGAAACTGAGGATGTATCTATCGTGGATCAAACCAGAAGGAGTGCCTGGTTGGTGAAGTCTGTTCATGCTGCACGGGGATTCCGAGT
>CAJNDS010002419.1:0-146049 GCA_905221605.1 Symbiodinium natans
GTTTAGGGGTTTAGGGGTTTAGGGGTTTAGGGGTTTAGGGGTTTAGGGGGTTTAGGGGGTTTAGGGGGTTTAGGGGGTTTAGGGGGTTTAGGGGGTTAGGGTTTAGGTTTGCCTAGTTCCTCGTAACTTCCCGCTTGGGACCCGCAAGGAACGCGGCTGCCGCCTGATGTCGTCAGCTACGGCGCAGCCAGTGGAGCCTTGCAGGAGGCCCACTATCAGCCCTTAAGGGTTTTAAGGATTCTTGTTAAGGAAACTTTTCTGACTTTTCTTAGTGAAGACACCATCTTAGGGCTACAAAATAGACGATAGACAGTAGCCTTATGATGGTACCTTAATCTTTAAGTTCCTTCACCAGAATTCAGTTCTTCCTAAACCCTAAACCCTAAACCCTAAACCCCTAAACCCTAAACCCTAAACCCATTTTTTGCAAGAGTTCGGTTCCCCATGTCAAAGCCTTATGCAGTTCCTGAAGCCCCATCACACCCGAAACCTCCACTCTGCACAGCCCTAAGACAGCTGGGTTTAGGGTTTAGGGTTTAGGGTTTAGGGTTTTTGGTTTAGGGTTTAGGGTTTAGGCCTAGAGACATTGCTAGAAACCTGCCACCCTCACAAGGCCAAATGCCTTCTTCCCGAACGCCAGAAATGCCCTAAATCCATCTAAGCCCTACGTCTCTTTTGCAAGCCCCTACATCCCTGCAAACCCGCAACCCCTCTGCCCTAGAAACCCTAAAGCAGCCTACGACCAGAGGCATGGTGCTGGGGACTGCTCCTCTTGAAGAAGATGTTTGTGGCCGGCATTCGGCCGAACCAGGTGGTGTCCTGACTTTCCGGTTTGCAAAGGTTTCCTAACCTCTTGTCCTAAGGAAGCTGAAATTAAGTTACTTTATCTGCTTCTTGGAGTTGTTATGATGAGCGCGCGATTTGCAAGCTGGCAACAAGGTCCACACGTCGGTGGCCACCGCGCCCGCCAGCACTGCGCAGTGGCCCAAGGCGCTCGCGCTACTCGCAATGGCAGGGGCATCAGGACATGATTCTGGGCGCACGAATGGTACTCTTTCACCCTCCTGTGGGATTGATTTTGGGTTTGTGTTAAAGGGCTAGAGGAACTTGAGTTGCCTTAAGGTAATTTACCGCCAAGAATGTACAGCGAATAGTATCGTATCCATTTAGCGGGCCAGAAGTCCTCAACCCCAAACCCGAAACCCTAAACAGCCCTAAACCACCTTAAACCACCCTAAACCCTAAACCCTAAACCCTAAACCCTAAACCCTAAACCCTAAACCCTAAACCCTAAACCCTAAACCCTAAACCCTAAACCCTAACTTTTGCGAACCCAGGATCCTGATCAGCTCACCTACACATCAAGCATCAGCATCTTCGAAGCGCCGGGATTCTTGGTAGCCCCGTGGTACCCTTTTGCTCTCTTTTACTGGTTCAAGGTTCAGGTTTCCTTATAAGGTAAGCAATTTCCTCAAAAAAACGGGATAGCTTGGGATGTTCCCCCTTATCCGAGCAGTCCCTACTAGGGATTATAATTGGAAGGACTGCTAGTATAAGGGGAGCATCCCCATGGGTACCCTTCGTGTGATATGGCTACTGGGCTACCAAGGATTGTGGCAGGTGGCACTGCAGTTATTCGCAAGCATGCCAATAGTCGCAGCCAGGCCTCATATCATCACCTACAACGCGGTAGTCAGCACCGCCGCGACCAAGTGGGACGTGGCGTTGCAGCTTTCTTCCATGGTGTCTAGGATCCGGAGGAAGCCCTTATTCCTTTTTTTTTTTAAGGGTTGGGGTTTCCTTATATAATCCCCTTGAAACCAAAATGGGTACCCGCTTTTTTCCCAGGTTACTCTTGGGTCTAGGTGTCGACCATCCCGTCGAAGCCTGACGTCATCACCTTCAATGCCACCGTCAGCGCCTGCGAAAGGACGGGGCAGTGGACAGTTGCAGCCCCTTGGGGACGAAACGAACCCGAAAATTGGGGCCACTATATTTCATATGAAAGTAGTATGAACCACAAAGCCCTTCTAGGGTTCATGTAGTCCCCAAGGTTCAGAAGCTTGAAGAGATGTCGTCCGCAGTGCTGAAGCCTGATGTCATTACGCTGAGCTCCTGCATCAGTGCAGCTGAGAAGTCTTCCTTCTGGCAGCTTGCGCTATACCTGCTGGAGGTGATGCGTGACAAGCACATACGTGCAAACGAGGTCACCTACAACGCCGCGATCAGCGCCTGTGAGAAGGGCGGCAGGCAATGGCAAAAGGCGCTTGCTCTTTTGGCTGAGATGCCGTCAGCCGAGGCACTGCCAAATGAGATCTCTTACAACGCGGCCATAAGCGCATCTGAGAAAAGTGGGGAGTGGCAGTGGGCCCTCACACTTCTGAACAGCATGAGGGCATCGCGCCTAAGACCCAACACCACCACCTTCAGTGCTGCAATCAGCGCATGCGACAAGGCGCGGGTACCTTGGGAGGAGATGAACCCTAACATTGGGGTCATATACCTTGACTACTACACTACATACTAAGGTATGTGAACCCTAAAGCCCTTTTGGGGTTCTTGATTCTTAGTAAGGTATATGAACCCTAAAACCCTTTTAGGGTTCATTTAGTCCCCAAGGTATGGGCGCTAGCTCACTACTTGCTCTCCGAGATGCAGAATCTCCGGATCCCGACCAACCGGATCACCTGCAACGCTTCGCTTGCTGCCTGCCAGAAGGTGGGGGGTCTCGTGTCGATTTGGTGTACACCAAGTAGCCTAGACCCTAAACCCGAAAGCCAAACCCTCAAGCTTCAAGGAATTGTAGAATTCAAGCAGGGGCCTCCGGGAGCCTAGCAGTAATTCAACAATTTTGCAGGGGTTGCGGTAGGAACCAGGTAATTAAAAACATGATCGTCCCGGGTTTCGATTTGGCGTTGCTTTCTTGCTGCTCGTTCCTTGAAGCCACACTTCTGATGAAGCATGTAGCTTGGGATGTTCCCCCCTTATACTAACAGTCCTTTAAGCAGGGCTTAGGATTTGTACCCCCCAAATATCACCCCTATTCATGGACTGCTAGTATAAAGGAAAAAACCTTCCCAACAAGTGGCACTTCTGGGCCGCACCAAGAAGCGCAGGCAGCCCAGTGGCGAATTGCCCTGCAGCTCTATGACGAGATGCCTTTGGCAGCAATTCTCCCCGACGAGACGAGCTTCACCTGCGCCATCGGATCTTGCGAGGTGTCGTCGAAGCAAGGGTAGCTCGGTCGGCCGTTGGGACATGTTTCTATTTCTCCCCCTTTTTGGGTTTTAAGAGGATCATACTCAGGAACATCTTTTCCGAAACCCTAAACCCGAAACCCCAAACCCTAAACCCTAAACCCTAAAACCCTAAACCCTAAACCCTAAAACCCTAAACACCAAACCCCTAAAACCCTAAAACCCGAAAGCCCTAAACCTCAGGGCCATCCCAGGCAAGTTCTTGAACTCTTGGAGGCCTTGGCTGAGTCAGCCATGAGTTTGCCACTGCTCCAACGAGCAGCACGATCGCCCAGGGTTTAGGGTTTAGGATTTAGGGTTTAGGGCCACTTGAATGTGGCTTCCGTGGTTTTGGGCTAGTTCTGTTTAGGGTTTAGGGTTTCGGGTTTTCGTTTTAGGGTTTCGGGGGCGTGGGGGGGGGGGGGGGGGTGGATGACCTAATTTTGTGATTGTATCGGCTTAGAAACACAAACGACCCAGGAACCCTCCCGAAAGCGGTTTAGGGCTGAGGGCTTACGGTTTCAGGGTTTTAGGGTGTTACGGACTTAGGGTTTTAGGGTTTGGGGGTTTAGGTTCAGGGCTTCTGCCCTGAACTAAACCCTAACCCGTAGATAGGCTCAGAGTATCACCCCCGAAGCCTGTGGGTCTCGGGCCCCAAAAGCCCGTGGAGCTTTGCGGGAACTGCGAGCAGTGGAAAGCAGGGCAAGAATGGGACTTTCACGAAAGAGTGCGAGAGCGAGAGAGACAGAGAGAGAGAGAGAGAGAGAGAGACAGAGAAAGAGAGAGAGATAGAGAGAGAGAGAGAGAGACTGAGTAGGCCTGATTTGGCAGCGCCGTGCTACATTCACACAACAATATGGCACGCTGGAGGCTTGCAAAGTTCAAAGCGTAACATAGTAGCAGACTTGTCAATCACACCCGCTGCTGCTAGCATTCGGGCAGTCAACCCAAAACCCTAAACCCCAAACCATAAACCCTAAACCCGAAACGGCAACCCTAAAGTCCTAAAGTGTATTCAAGTCACTTATTGCTCTTCTTACTGTGCAGCGGAGGTCCCCTCCCTATGAAAAGCCATTTCTACTGGTTCTTCGTAGGAAATGACTGGAAGTAGGTACCTTAGATCATCCCATATATAACTCTGGGACTCTATAGGGACCCGCGTTCCCTACTGAGAGCCAGAGCCCTGGACCCTAGACCCTAGACCCTAAACCCTAACCCTAAACCCTAAACCCTAAACCCGAAACCCGAAACCCTAAACCCTAAACCCTAAACCCTAAACCCTAACTTTGCAGGATCCGCCGGCGACTTTCGATGCCAGCATTCCAGAGTCCAGGCTCGTAGGTAGTCCAAAAGCATGACCTGCACCCCCACCCCCCCGCCCCCGCCCCCCCCCCGGGTTTAGGGTTTAGGGTTTAGGGTACTTATAATAACTCAATTATCAGTGGAGTTAGAACTCACTTATATGCCCCTTAAGTACCCAGGTAGGGTTGTAATTGGGTTTTATAAGTACAGGTCTACTTGGGTTACTAAGTACCATGAACCTCCAAGTACGGATCTAGGGTTCAGGCTTTAGGGCTTAGGGCTCAGGGTTTAGGCATAAGGCCAACGGTGTCGTCACTTTGAGTGTCTTCAGGGTATCATGCAGGGTTCTTAAGGGGGTCTCGGTAGGGCTTGTCAGTCAATCAATATATATATATATATGTACTGGAGCCACGTGAACCGAGGAGCCCCATAGGAAAAAAAAGTATACTTGAAGGTTCATGGGTACCGTTTACAAGTACTCTAAATCAGGTCATACCTTAGAACCCTTAGTTGCCTTGGTTAGAACCTTACTTATAGTTAAGTGGCCATGAACCTCCATGTATGACTTGAGCTTGACTTGCCGACCCGGGATACCCACATCATGTCACACAAGCTTTACAGTTATTCGCCTCGCGTGAAGCTTCGACCCTCCTCTCCTCCTCCATGTCTGGCTTAGAGTTTAGGGTTTAGGGTTTTTAGGATTTAAGGCTTAGGGCTTAGGGCTTAGGCTTTTGGGTTTAAGGTTTAAGGTTTAGTGTTTAGGGTCGGGGTTTCAGAGTTGCAAGGTTGTAGAGTCTGATTCTATAGCCTATAGCACTCTCTGTATGAAGCTTCGGCGCTCATCAGAGCAGAGTCATAGAACACCAAATCCCAAACCCTCAAGCCTAAACCCTAAACCCTGAATCCTGAACCCTGAGCCCTAAGCCCTAAGCCCTAAGCCTTAAATCCTTAAAACTAGGACCCACCAGCCACGAAGAAATGCATCTTAACCTCCGGGGATGCCTTCGAGACGCTGGGCATGGACGTGACACAGCTCTTGCCAAACGATTTTTACGAGCATGTCTGCGGAAACCCTAAACCCTAAACCCTAAACCCTAAACCCTAAGCCCTAAGCCCTAAGCCCTAAGCCCTAAGCCCTAAGCCTAAACCCTAAACCCTAAACCCTAAACCCTAAACCCTAAACCCTAAACCCTAAACCCTAAACCCTAAACCCTAAACCCTAAACAACACAACTCATGTGTGCAACACCAAAAGGTCTGGAAGGATGGTGCGGCAGCAGATTTCTTCCCGACACAAACAGTCCAGGCAACATGCATGTCTTTGAGCAGGCGGCTGTGCATGAACCTCCAGCTGACCAAATGTCATGTCTACAGGGTATGACCGAGGCTGTGGTTCAGATGGGTGCAGGGAATGCAAGTGCGGTGGACCAGGCTGTCTTGCAGAAATGCAAGGAGATGAATGCCATCGCGGTTGTCGTCCAGGGGGTGTCAGCCTTTATAGTCGCCAATCGCAATCTGGGATGGGCCCAGCGGAGTAGGCCCGCATTTCCCTTTGTTTAAGTGTGTAGGTTCCCTTATATGCCGCTTTAAACAAGGAAGGGCACTCTTTGCATTCTTAGGTTCCTCTTAGGTCTAACCCTAAGCCCTAATCCCTAAACCCCAAACCCTAAATCCTAAACCCTAGACCCTAAACCCTAGACCCTAAACCCTAAACCCTAGCTTGCTCTTGGTTCTAGATATAGATCTCTGCAGCCCCCAGCCCGCCACCAGGCAAGGAGCAACGACAAGGCCACCGGGCAGACTGCTTCTCATCAATGGGGCCGAGGGGGTTTATGGGGGATTAGGGTTTAGAGTTTACAGTCCGCGCTGGCTGTCTCGTCCCCAGGGGTTCACAAGGGCGCCAAGCGGCTTGAGGATTGCATAGAGGTGCAAAGAGGGGTTTTATCAGTTTATGGTCCAGAGAGTTTGTGAGGGTGTCGGGTTTTACTTGGCGGAGAGGTTCGACCTCCTATGTACAGAAGGAACCCTGAGCCCACCCTGGTGACTTTTTGTGCCCTTCGCTGGGGTCGAAGACCCTCAGCTCCTCAGACCGTATTCCCTGAACCCTGAGCCCTCAACCTTAAATCCTAAAAACCCTAAACCCTAAACCCTAAACCCTAAACCCTAAAACCCTAAACCCTAAACCCTAAACCCTAAACCCTAAACCCTAAACCCTAAACCCTAAACCCTAAACCCTAAACCCTAAACCCTAAACCCTAAACCCTACGCACGCAACTGCGCCTTTTGCAGGGCCACAGAGGAGGCCGCCGTCTGGGTGAAGGCAGCGCTAAAGAACATCGACTCGCAACCTTCCGTGCTCAAGACCCTCGACATGCGTGTAGGGTTTAGGGTTTAGGGTTTTAGGGTTTAGGGTTTAGGGTTTAGGGTTCAGGGTTTAGGGCTTAGGGCTTAGGGCTTAGGGCTTATAGGGCTTAGGGCTTAGGGGTTGGGGTTTAGGGTTTGGGGTGTTTTTAGGGGTTCTTGGGGTTTAGGGCATGTAGTCTTGCTAAAGGACTTGGGGCTGCTCCACTATGTTAGGGGTGATTTTCGTATGCTTTTGAAGTTCAGTTTGTATCAATGGGTTTGGTTTTTTGGGTTGTGCCCATTGCTTGTAGCTGTGATACGCCCAGCTGCTCCACCTGACTGTCTGCGAATAAACTCCTAGGGTCGGATAAGGGGTACCCTTAAAAGGGAGCCCTTCGTAACCTTCTTCTGTCTCTCTTAAACTGGGACCTTATTCAGAGGGTCTATGTCCCCAAACGGGTCCCCCTAATCCTGTACCCTATAGACCTGCCGACTGCTGCCGACCTAGTGCTTGGTCATTGGGTTTAGGGTTTAGGGTTTAGGGTTTAGGGTTTGGGGTTTAGGGTTTGGGGTTTAGGGTTTGGGGTTTACGGTTTTGGGTTTTGGGTTTTGGGTTTAGGGTATTGCATCTGTCCTTCTGTCTATCTGTCCGTCCAGCAACCTTTGCTTCTATATTTTGAAGGCTTGGGAGTTCAGGGTTTAGGGCGCCGAACCTCCTATCTAGCAGCATCTCAGGGAGATTGCTCTTCGTTTCGTGTTCTCTAGGGACTCTCGAAGTCTCAGCCCAAAGACTTTCTCCAATATGGATTCTAGTAGACCCTACTAAACCCCTGCTAAAGCCGAAGGCCCTAAACCCTAAACCCTAAACCCCAAACCCTAAACCCTAAACCCTAAACCCTAAACCCTAAACCCTAAACCCTAAACCCTAAACCCTAAACCCTAAACCCTAAACCCTAAACCCTAAACCCTAAACCCAAGCCCTACAAGCCCTAAAAACCCCTTAGAACTCTCAACTTGACGCCTCCAAACCTCCAGTCACAAGTCCTGGTGGCGCGGCTGAGGAAGTGGTTTCGCCTGGAGGATAGCCCGGACGACCGGGTCGGGCGCCCATGCCAGGCTTTGTAAGTTTAGGGTTTAGGGTTTGGGGTTTAGGGTTTAGGGTTCAGGGTTCAGGGTTCAGGGTTTAGGTTTTAGGGTGTAGGGTTTACAGGTCCAAGGGTACAGGCCGGCCCCAAAGCCAGGAAGGGAAGCTCGACTTCTGAATGGGTTTAGGGTTTAGGGTTTAGGGTTTCGGGTTTAGGGTTTAGGGTTTACGGTTTGGGGTACATTTGGGAGCTTGGTGCTTGGGTTTCGGGTTGTGGATACAGGGTTTAGGTGCTCAGTCGGAAACCACTAACTCGTTGGGTCTTTTCGTGGAAAACCTTTGTGGAAGACCGACAAAAGTCGAGAGTGAAGGCGGCCCTCGGAATCCTTCACCCAAATCAACGCACCTTTTCAAATGTCTCGTTCTTGTACACTAGTGCTTCGGTCGCTTTAGGCTGTTTAGGCCAATGACTACCTAAAGTACCCGAAGCCCATTCCCGAATCCCTAAACCCTTAAACCATAAACCCTTTTAAAGTGTAGGTAAGTGGAGGGCCAACGCCCCCACCTCACGCCCCCATCACAGGCCCGAACCTCCAAAGCAACACTTGGCCTGAAGCCCTCGACCTTACACAATGCTTTTAGGGTTTTTGGTCTAGGGGTTTTGGGTTTTGGGGTTTAGGGTTTTAGGTTTTTAGGGTTTTAGGGTTTAGGGCTTAGGGGTTTAGGGGTTCGTGCGTGTGGGGGGGAGGGGGGAGGGTCTTGGTTCAGGGCTTCAGGTTATGGAAGCTGAGAACGAGAGCTCCCTGGGAGATTCAGAGCTTTAAGCTCGTAAACCCGATTTAGAGACTGAAGCCCTTGAGATACCCTAAACCCTAAACCCTAAACCCTAAACCCTAAACCCTAAACCCTAAACCCTGTACCCTAAACCCTAAAACCTGTCAACCCCCTGAACCCCTAAACGCTTCGAAACCCGTGAACCTATGAAGCTAAAAGCCTGTTAAGAGTGACTCTACATGGTATTTAGGGAGCCAAACTCAAATGGGGTTTCCGAAAATAGCGGTACCTTGTTGGGGGTCCTTATTATGAAGGGGATCCTACTATCTGGGGATCTATATTGCGGGTCCCCTATTTTCGCAACCTCCAATACCCATAAACATATCAGAACGATTTGGGCACTTTCAAAGGTGGAGCGGAGGTCCCGCCAGGCAGGGACAGACAGCAGATGTATGGACAGGGACTTTTCGGGTTCAGGATTTCAAAGGTTTAGGGTTAGTGTTTAGGTGTTAGGGTTTAGGGGGTTGAGGCTTCGGTCGTGTACATAATGGTGGGATGTTTTTAAAACGTGCAGACGGCTTATGCTGCGGCTGTTTCTTGGCTTCTTTCGACGCTCAATGTGTTTGGTAGGCTTGGCCTTGCAATTTCCCTGTTTAGGGTTCAGGGTTTAGGGCATAGGGTTGAGGGTTCAGGGTTTTGGGGCGCGAAGTATACTAGCACATCCGGCGCGCGCTGCTTCTTGACATTTCGCCTTCGTCATGACACACCACAGTAGGAGCTTCTGAGTGATTTGCAGCCCTAAGCCCTAAGCCCTAAGCCCTAAACCCTAAACCCCAAACCCTAAACCCCAAACCCTAAACCCTCAAAACCCTAAACCCCAAACCCTAAACCCCAAACCCTAAACCCTAAACCCTAAACCCTATACACACATACACATACATGTATATATTAGCATATATATACAGCTATTTATACTTATATTTATGCATCTCTATTTATACATACATTTACATGTGTATGTGTATGTATATGTATATACATACATACATCTACATATACATGCCTATGTGTGTCATGATATATATATATATATGTATATATACACATCCATATACATATACAAATGTACATAGCTGCGTGTGCATGTATGTATGTATGTTTGTATGTATGCATGCATGCATGCATGCATGTATGTGTGTATGCATGTATGCATGTATGCATGTATGCATGTATGCATGTATGCATGTTTGCATGTATGTATGTATGTATGTATGTTTGTTTGTTTGTATACATATTGTATATATATACACTCACACTTTATCATTACGAACGAACGGTGGACATGCAAGTTGAACATGATGCCCAATGGCGCCTCCCCCCCCCCAAAAAAAAAAAAAAAGGTCCTCAAGAGCCGAGCTCAAAAAACTGTGGAAGATGCTGTGTCCAGGAAGGTTTTCCTAAATCATAGACACCCCAGACCCTAAACCCCAAGCCCTTCTCCCTGAACCCCAAACCCTAAAGCTTTAAACCTTATGCCTGAACCCTAAACTCCAAACCCTTAAGCCTTATCCCTGAACCTTGTTTGGCCAGGTGAAGTCGCGACTGGCGGACATGGCGGATGGCCTGACCAAGGCATAACCCTAAACCCGAAACGGCGAACTGTACCCTAAACCCGAAACCCTAAACCCTAAACCCTCAACTCTAAACCCTCAACCCTCAACCCCTCAACCCCTCAACCCCTCAACCCCTCAACCCCTCAACCCCTCAACCCCTCAACCCCTCAACCCCTGAACCCCTCAACCCTCAACCCTCAACCCTCAACCCTCAACCCTCAACCCTCCCTCAACCCTCAACCCTCCCTCAACCCTCAACCCTCCCTCAACCCTCAACCCTCAACCCTCAACCCCAAACCCTAAACCCTCAACCCTCAACCCTGGGGCTTGAGGGAGTTGCAGATCGAGGACTGAAGGCTTTGTGTCAGCTGCGGAAGCCCCTAAAGCCCTGCACCCCGCAGTCGTACTCTGAAACCCTATAGGGTCTAGGTCCGAACCGAAGTCCCAAATGGAGAAGGAGCCCTGAACCCGCACCCCGAAACCCCACCTGGGCCTCTCTACTTGTGTGTGTGTGTGTGTGTGCGTTTTTTTTTTTTTTTTTGGGGGGGGGGGTACCTAGTTGTATGGTTGGGTGCCCCTCCAAGAAAAACATGAACTGGAATGAGAGGTCAAGGAATTTGTAGAGTGGAGACTGGAACCTTGCCAGGTGCTCTTTGCGAAGGCCAGGGTCGGGAATCCAGGTTTTGGGGCTTCAGGATTTAGGGGTTCTAGGGTTTGGGTTTTTAGATTCTTAAGGGTACGCCCTGACGTTCTATCCTGGGAATCCCTCTCAATGAACCCAAACCCCCTACAAGCTCTCTATGCAATCTAAGCGTATCCCTATGGGAGTATCAGGACCATATGAGAAAATAATCATGAAGGAAATCTCTAGGGGTACAACCTTAGGGGTACGATTAGTCCCTTGATTAAAAAGTTGCCCGCTGTTGGCCACTGTCGGCTGCCGCAGAGTACACTGAGGTTGGACTGGCCTACCCTAAACCTGAGACCCTAGAAACCCGACATGAGCCCTAAACCCTAAACCCCAAACCTTACCCCCAAACCCTTTAACCCCTAAGCCCTAAGCCCCGAAGAATGGCTCCGCTGGGGTTTCGGAGTCCGTGTCTAAGGGTTCGGGAGCCCCCCCCCCCCCCGCCTCCCTTACCTACCCACCCCCCCGTACCTCGTACTCCCTACTGTCGCGAGTGCCTTCGCCTCGCGACTCCGCAAAAAAGCTCCGGGACAGGCGGGAGGGCGGCCGAGACCTGATTCCAGACTTGGAGCTCCACCTGCTACAAGTAGGGGCCTACTTACTATGCTAACTTTACATAAGGGAGTTATAACTTGATTAGGAAGACTTATAGCTCAATTTAGGGCCTTTATAACCCTACTTATAACATGGGGGCCCCTACTTGTAGAAGGCTGCAACGAAACAGCTTTTTTAATTTGTTCATTGGCACCTGCGCCAGGCTTGCAAGAGCATGCGGGCTGGATGCTTGGGGTTTGGAGGGCGTGCGGGCTGGCGACACGGGTCGGCGTATGAGTGGAGTTCAAGGGCATGCGCAAGGCGTGTGAACAGGCCCAGAGGGGCTCAGGTGATTAATTTGCTTAAACCTCCTTGCCTGCCCTATAAGTTACCCTTCGTAGGAAAAAGGTTGTTTCGAAATCTCGCGAGCAAGCTCCGGAAGCTGGGGTCCCAAAAACGTTTCCAACGAAACGTCTTCAACAAAAAAAGGAAAACGACACATTTCCAACGAAACGTTTTCAACGAAAGGCTTCCAAACGAAGCGTTTTCAGATGGGCCTCAAAGAGGTCTCGATGATTCTTTCAAAGATTTCGACAAGCATGAGAAAGTCCTGAAAAGCCTTGCCTTTAGTGCGAGACGCGACATTTCCTACCATGCTCTGCTACGCCGATCCGATTATTGGCTTGCTGGGTTACTGCAGGGGAATGAGGCTTTTTTATACTTAGTTTCCGATTTTAGAGGGGTGGGCTGAACAAGTACAATTCGTCTCTACCGTTTCTTATTTTTGGCGGGGGGGGGGGGGGGGGGGGGGGGGCGGCGCTGCCCCAAGCCCCCCGCCAGGACTCCGCGCCCTGGGTCTTTTACTTATGCTGGGCTTGTCAGCTGTTTGGACAAATAACTTGGGAAAGCCAAAATGAGACCACGTACGATTTCTATTTCTTTTGTCTTGAGGGTTTGTCGTTTAGGGTTTAGCGTTTAGGGTTTGCGTTTAGGGTTTATAGGGTTTAGGGCCTAGTTTAGGGTTTAGGGTGTCGGCTGTAGGCTTGGAGAGAGGTGGGCTGCTTAGTGCCCCCGAGACCCTTGATTTACGAAACGGCATTCTGATAACCGCCGAAGTATCGTAGGGGTCTCTGGGCCTAAGCCCAAACCTGAAAACGCTCTATCCCTCAACCGTTAACCCCTGACCGTACGTCTTTGGCCCTAAGCTCTAAGCACGAAAACCCAAAGCCCCAAAACTCCTAAGCCCCAAGCCCTACAACTCTAAACCCTGTTTTTTGAAGAAGACATTAGAAACCCATAAACTTCTTAAACCCTACAAACCCTGCCCGAAACCCTAAATCTTAAATCCTCAATCCTAAACCCTAAGCCCTAAACCCTAAACCCTGCAAACCCTAGAGTGCCGATCATGTGAGACAACGTTCTGGGCTCCGTGGATTCGCAGAAGGCTTTCAGGGCCTCGGGGATGGTTTAGGGTTTAGGGTTTAGGGTTTAGGGTTTAGGGTTTGGGGTTTAGGGTTTAGGGTTTAGGGTTTAGGGGTTTTCAGGGTTTTGGATCTAGGCGTTCGGGCTTAGGGTTTTATGTGGTTTTCAGGGTTTTAGATTTAGGCTTTCGGGCTTAGGGTGTTATAGGGTTTTCAGGGTTTTGGATTTAGGCTTTCGGGCTTTGGGTTTTATAGGGTTTTCGGGTTTTTAAAGGTGTTTAGGGTTTGTAGGGTGTAGAGAGTATAGGCTTCAGAGTGTGTTTTCTAGGATGTAGAGAGGATTCGGGTGAGGGCTTAGGCTTAGGATGTTTGACGGTCCAGCGTTTCTGGACTCCTGGTTCGGGGCTTCCCGGCTCAGGGTCCAGATAGGGTTTAGGGTTTAGGGTTTAGGGTTCAGGGTTTAGGGTTTAGGGCTTTTTTTCGCCTTCAGACCTGAGAACAGACTCGGCCAGGGGTCGCGCAGTTGCAGTTCGCAGACGTTCGGCTACATCAGCTCAGCCGTCAAGGTCAAGGACAAGTCTGCGGCCTTCTTGGTGGGGTGTACTTGAGTGTTGAACCCTAAACCCTAAACCCTAAACCCTAAACCCTAAACCCTAAACCCTAAACCCTAAACCCTAAACCCTAAACCCTAAACCCTAAACCCATGGCCTGCGATCTGTAGAGAACGGTTCCTAGCCCTTGTCGAGCTCAGGGTGCCCTGTGCAGAAGCCACTTATTAAGAGATAACTGGAAACTTGGTAGCCCATTGGTACCCTTTGCCGTTTTTTTTTTGGTTCTGGGTTCCCTTATGAAGTAACCTAACCAAAAAAATTGTGCCCTTGTTATAATATGGCTACTGGGCTACTAAGGAAACTAGAGCCTGAGGGTCGTGAAGGGGTATTGTGGCCCTGAAGGGCCACCCTAAGAACAGAGACCATCGTAGAACATGTTGTGCTTGTCGTCGTGGGTCATGTTGAATGCAAAAACCCTAAACCCTAAACCCTAAACCCTAAACCCTAAACCCTAAACCCCGTGGGGGCTCGTTCTCTCAGCATTCAGGCCTGCTGGCTTTCTGGGTTTATGGGGTTCTTTATGCTTCCTCGAGGACGGCCGCTATGTGATCAAACTCTGTGATTACTTCTGGGACGTGCCTCAGAGTTTAGAGCTAAGGTTTGAGTCTTGCAGGAGAGGAGGGTCCAGGGTCTTTCGGAGCCCACCTACGGGTCCAGGGGTGTAGGGTTTAGGGTTTTAGGGTTTAGGGCTTAGGGTTTAGGGTTTAGGGTACCTGGGACTCCATTTACCTACAGTTTAGTAGTAACTACCCCTGAATTAGTGCTGTAGGTATAGCCCATCAAACTGATAGGTAAAGAGAGTCCCAGGGAGGGTTTACTTGAAGGTTCATGAGTACTTACAAGTAGGGTGAGAGGATCTTAAAAAGGTTATAACCATAGTTACCCTACACTTGCATCCCTACTTGTAAGTATATAACCATGAATCTCCAAGTAGAGATGTGTTTTGGGCATCATCTTCTGAAAGCCTTCCCGTGGATTGGTCCCTGCGGTCCGATTGCTGAGGTTGAGGGCTCTCAAGGTTCAACAGGGTTTAGGGTTTAGGGTTGAGGGTTGGGGGCTTAGCTTTCGGGCGGCAATATCTTTATGGCTTAGGTTTGGGGTCATTTCTTTGAGCTTACGGTGGGGTTCCTCGTTTACCCTTGATTTTAAACACCTGCCAGGGCATGATTACTACAAACCATGACTAGAGCCCGAGTCACACCATGAGTAAGTCTGCTGCAGGTGTAACCCCGAAATCCGTCAGCCAAGGAGAAAGTTTCGAAGACCGACCGGGTCTTGTACCTGATCCACGCAATCTCACAGCACTTCGGCACTGTCGAGGTGGCCTAGCCCAGTGGCCTGAAGGGTTTAGGGGTTTAGGGTTTTGGGGGTTTTCGGGGGTCTAGGGTTTACGGGTTTTTAGAGGTTTTAGGGGTTCTTAGGGGGTTTAGGGGTTTTAGGGGTTTGGGTGTTTTAGAGGGTTTTAGGGTTTTGCGGGGGTTCAGTGGTTTTGGGGGTCTTACCGTCCTTAATGGGGATTACAGTACCCCCTATTATCATTACGGACGGTTAGTATAAGGGGGACCATCCCCAGTGTAGCTCACGACTCCTAAGCCCTTCAACCCTCCCTTAGTTTAGTGTTTGGGTTTAGGGTTCATCAAAGAGAATCCAATAGAATCCAGAAAGATGCTCTCAGAGTTTGAGCCCCACTGGCACAAATGAGTTAGGGTTTCGGCACCTCCGCAACCCCAAGCCCTTTAGGGTTTAGGGTTTAGGGTTTAGGGTTTAGGGTTTAGCGTTATAGATCCCGCAGTATTTGTCTCAGACCTATCAGGCTTTGAGCCCCAAAAAGCTGAAAAACCTTAACTCAATTTGTCAAATCCGTCGCTGTCGGAATTGTCATGATGATGAACCCTGAACTCTAAGCACTACACACCCACCATGAGGTGCACTCAAGACTTCGCGAGCTCTTCTCGACACCATCGGGGTATTGGGCAGATGACGGACGCACGTTTGGTCCACGGCGTTTTCAGCGCTCAACCCTACAAGTAGGGGCCCCTTAGTTAGGAGTAGGGTTATAAAGGCCCTAAATTGGGTTATAAGTCTTCCTATTTAGGTTATAACTCCCTTAAGTACAGTTAGTATAGTAAGGGTGCCCCTACTTGTAACAGCCTCTTGTATTTCGGGACTTTGTGCAGACCTGCATGGCAGGGTCAGTCGGATGAGCCGGCGCTTGCATCCCCCGGGTACCTTCATCCCTAAACTCCAAACCGTGAACCCCGCATAAGTAAATAGCAAATAAATATATGTATATATATATATGTACACATATACATATACATATACATACATATATATATATATACATATACATATACATCTTGTAAAATATCTTGTGGTTAGCCCTGTAAACCCTAAACCCTACACCCTCGACCCTATGAGCCCCTAAACCTTGCAAACCCTAAAACCCTTTGAAGCACTACCACTAAATCCTAAACCTTAAACCCTTTGCCCTTTACCCTAAACCCACACCCTAAACCTTGTGAACCCTGAAGCTCTCGAAAGCATTTCCACTAAACCTTAAACCCTAAACCCTAAACCCTGAACCCTAAACCCTAAACCCTAAACCCTCAACCCTAAACCCTAAACCCTAAAGACACCCAGAACCCCATCAAGCCTAGTCCCGCAGGCCATGCTCAAAGATGGGAAGTTCGCCTTTGGTGAGGCTGGGGTGTGGAAAATCAGACTCCTCGTGAATGGGACAAATATGGGGTTTAGGACTTAGGACTCAGGGTTTAGGGTTTAGGTTTAGGGCTTATAGGGTTAGGGTTTGTGGGGTGTAGGGTGTGGGGTAACGCCACGACTGCATACTAGTGAAAGTTAGCCAGAATAGTGTGACCTATCATACGAGTACGAGAATTAGCATGAACACTATGAATAAGACCATGAAGACCCTGAATTATACTGTGAATGCGATGTGTGCAATATGGGATTTCGCGAAGGTTGCATCCAGCAAGCCCTGGGCCTTATCCAGTCTCATCCATTAACCCTACTAGTGAGGAAATCCAGTTAATGACCTTGATGCCAATGATAACAATAGTGAAACCCATGAACATACAGAAAAGTCGGCCCTGTTCCCCTCAATTCAGGGTCTGGGGTTTAACGGCTTTAGAGTTGAGGCCCAGTGCTGCCCTTTGTCCATGGTTGGGTTCTGGGTTCCTTGGGCACCCTAAACCCTAAACCCTAAACCCTAAACCCTAAACCCTAAACCCTAAACCCTAAACCCTAAACCTCTGACTGTTTAGGGTTCAAGCTCTGAATGTGCCAGGAGAACTGCCTGCAACTGAGCTCCTACGATGCCGTCGCTTGGCTCCTGTGTGCACATCGGGCTGAGGTCATCGGTTTCAAAGATTTAGGGTTTTTGGGGTTTAGGGTTTTGGGGTTTGGGGTTTAGTTTGTTTGGGGGTTTTTGGTTTAGGGTTTTTGGGTCGGTTTAGGGCTTAGGGCTGGGGGTTTTGGGTTGAGGGTTTTGGGGTTTGGGGTTTGGGGGATCGGGGTTTAGGGTTTTGAGTTTAGGAGTTCGGGCTCGAGGTTTAGGGTTTAGGGTCTGCCAGACAGCCTGATGGCAGAAACCAGTTCCCAGCGGACCGTTCTGAGCGTGCTCTATGGCCACAGCCCGTCCTCCCCACACCTAAGCCAAACCCTAAACCCTAAAACCGAACCCTGGCCGTAAATCCTAAATCCGAAACCCAAAACCCTAAACCCTAAACCCTACAAACCCTAAACGCTGACCCTATACCCAAAGAAGCCCCTGAACTCTAAGGCGCCCAAGCAGAGAATCCCACCCCACTGCATGTCACATTCGCAGCACCCGATCGCCCCCCTCCCCCCACATGTCTCTTCCACCCGGCCTTTCCCAAAATAGGACTGCCCCCCCCTATCTTATCCCAATGTACGAGAGCGCTTGTTATAGGAACAGCCCAAAAAGGGCAGCCCTCATGTTCGGAAGCACTATTTGGGCTGGCTAACATGCCGGTGGCCCCAAATTTTCCCTGACCAACCTTCCCAACCCCAGAGTCTCCCTGGAGTGCCCAACCCCAGAGGGAGGAGAGGGAGGAGAGGGAAGAGAGGGAAGAGAGGCAGGAGAGGGAGGAGAGGGAGGAGCGGGAGGAGCGGGAGGAGAGGGAGGAGAGGGAGGAGAGGGAGGAGAGGGAGGAGAGGGAGGAGAGGGAGGAGAGCAGAGAAGAGGGAGGAGAGGAGGGATGAGAGGGGGGAGGAGAGGGAGGAGCAAGGTGGGGATGTTCGAAGTAAAATAATGGTTGTTTTACTTTTTAGATCCTGACCGAGACAAGCCTCTATACCTTGCAAAAGGCAAATAGCAATACTCAAGCTTCCTTTCCATTTTTGAGAAGGTATGTATTCGGATGTTCCCCCTTATACTAACAGTCCTTCATAGGGACAAGAATACTCCTTATTGAGGGCTGCTAGTATGAGGGGGAGCATCCCAAGGTATGTAGGTAACTGTGGCCATAGCCACGGAACTGCACTTAAGGTATATGGGGGCTACCCTTTTTTGGGGCGATTTGGGGCAATACTCATGCCCTGTGTTTGGGGGTTCTGACCTGCCATTTTGCAAGGTTTGGGAGTCAAAGAGAACCCTAAACCCTAAACCCTAAACCCTAATCTGTCCCGAGCAAAGCCCAGACCAACAATGCCGACACCTACGTCTTCACTGTGAGGCTCGGTGTGATGGGCGAGCTGATTCAGCGCATGTGTGGGTTTCGAGTTTAGGATTTAGGGTTTAGGGTTTAGGGTTTGGTGTTTGTCCTTGTTTGCCACCCACCCCCAAACAGCCCTCAACGCTAACCCGGAGCCATAGTGCCCAACTCCCACTTCTGGACTTGAACTATTGTTCAGGGTTTCGGGTTTAGGGTTTGGGGTTTGAGGTTTGGGGTTTAGAGGGCGGAGCTCTGTTGAGGGATTCGACTTGAGGGGTTCACAGCACGGTTTTGTGGGTCTTCTGGGCTTCGCGGTTGTAAACCTGAAGTAAACTTAACCCTATACACACTCTAAACTCTATCGAGTGGTGCTCTCTTTGGTGTAAGCTCAATACGAGCAGGTCATTCCTACACTTAAATAAACTCCATAGGGTCTGGGGCTTGGGGTTCCCTTCTCCCTAAACGCCCTAACGCCGTAACGCCCTAACGCCCCAACGCCCCAACGCCCCAACGCCCCAACGCCCCAAACCCCAAACCCTAAACCCCAAACCCTAAACCCCAAACCCCAAACCCTAAACCCTAAACCTTACAGACTCCACTGGCAGGGACTTGGCGAAGGATGCCGCAGGGGGCGGCTCTGGCCTCAGCGTGGAGGCAAGAGAGCCTGAAGCCCAAATTCGTAATCTCTATTTAGGGTTTAGGGTTTTGGGTTTTGGGTTTAGGGTTCAGGGTTTAGGGTTCAGGGTTTGGGGTTTCGGGTTTAGGGTTTAGGGTTTAGGGTTCCCTACTTGGAGGTTCATGGGTACATATAAGTAGGGGTACCAGCAGGGTGGCTATGGCCATGACACCCAGTCAGGGAAGTGCGATTGAACATTTAATTAAGTAACCCTGAGAAGGGCTTTTCAGGCTGAAGTTCGGGTGTGGGTCTTTGCGTCTAGGTCCCTTCAACGGGCCCAAGCCCTGAGAACCGAAAACCCTGTGTAAACTGCTTAGAACCCATGACCGCCCTACACTGAGCCTTAACCCTGAGCCTGAAACCCTAGACCCGAAACCCTATAAGCCCGAAACCCTAAACCCTAACTCCTACGAGCCCTAAACCCCAGAAGCCCTACACCCCAAACCCTACAAGCCCTAAACCCTAAGCCCTTATCCCTGAGCCCTTAACCCTACAAGCCGAAACTCCATCAGCCCTCAACCCTAAGCCCCAAACCCCATAAACCCTAAGCACTTAGCCCTAAACCCTAAACCCTAGCCCTAAACCCTAAACCCCAAACCCTAAACCATGCAAGCCCTAAACCCTATGCCTGGAAGGAGCTCAAGGCAAAGATCTTCGATCTCGTTGGCTTGACGGAGGTGAAGGAGTCCATGAGGAGCCGCTGAGTGGGCGTTTCCGAAGCTAGGGTTTAGGGTTTAGGGTTTAGGGTTTAGGGTTTGGGGTTTGGGGTTTGGGGTTTGGGGTTTGGGGTTTGGGGTTTGGGGGTTTGGGTTTAGGGTTATCGGGGTCCTTATTCCAAATTCCCATATGCACAGTTCATCTTTTCTCAAGTCTTCAGCTTTGCATCGTTGATCAAAGTTTTAGCACAGCAAGTACATCCGTGGGTTCTAAAAGTAGCGGGGGTTGCTTTGGATTGATTCTTGCGAAGAAGATGCCGCCCGCTGCGGTGCAGTCTGAGTGGAAGCCGAATGGGGTAAGAAAATGGGTCAGAACAGATCCGAAACGTTAAAGTAGCATCGCCTCCACTGTGAGGACCTTGCTGGATCTCGTGGAGTTCGGAAAGGCCAGTTCTTGAGGACTGCATGTAGAATATGGCAACGTACCTGTGAGGCCCCAAGCCCTAGCTAAAACCCGAAATCCCTAAACCCTAAACCTTTAACCTTTAAATCCTAAACCCTAAACCCTAAACCCTAAACCCTAAACCCCAAACCCTAAACCCTAAACCAACTACACCCTAAACCAACTACACCCACCCCCGGCTGGCAGATGCGGGAGCAGCAGGGACTCAGCAGCTTTTCCGGACAAAGCCCGGGCCTTGGCATGCTTCGTCCTTTTCTGCCGGGGAATCTGGGTTTAGGTTTAGGGTGGGATTAGGGTTTAGGGTTTAGGGTTAGGGTAACTCTGAATGCCAAGCCCTACATAAATCCTCAGCACCAAGGAGCCTCATCCTAAGCACCAAACAAGCCCAGACTGCGTATCCTAAGCTGTTTTCTGTTGCACTTCGAACTACGTAAGTTTGCCAGAAAGGTCAGCATATAGGGCGCTTGTTCCATGTTGTTCCAGTTTGCTCTGCGCTAATCGCAGTTCCCAACAGCACCCCTGCTGCACAGCAACAACAAAACCAAACCTAAGCTACCCTAAAGCCTACAACAGCCAAAATATCCACAACCCTAAACCCTAAACCCTAAACCCTAAACCCTAAACCCCAAACCCTAAACCCTAAACCCTAAACCCTAAACCCCCCCTGCCGAATAGAAACTCTGCAGAAAAGTAAACCCAGGCCTGCACATGCGCTTCCTGGGCAACCCGGGTACTGGCAAGACGGCCCGTCGTGGGTTGTTTGGATGTTGAGGATTTGGGGTTTGGGGGCTTACTTGAAGGTTCATAGGCACGGGCTTTTAGGCAATTAGGGTTTAGGGGTTAGGGTTTAGGATTAGGGCGTACTTGAAGATTCATGTAGTGCGATAAGTACCTGAAATGACGGTAGAACCACAGCTACCCGACTTTTCAACGCTACTTACAAGTACCCATGAATCTTCAAGCACATTGCTTTTGGATTAAGGTTTAAGCTGCAAAGCATTCCAGAGTTTCAGAGATAGGCGTGAGGGATGAGGGTTTCAAGAGAAGCAAAATGGAGATCCTATGGGTATCATGTAGGGTGTGGGCCCCTTAACCCGTAACCCTAAACCCCAAATCACACACAATAAGCCCTAAACCCTTAACCCAGAAGCATCGATTTTCCCTTTTCGGGGAAGGGATCACACCAGATGCCCTAAACCCTAAACCCTAAACCCTAAACCCTGAATGCAGGTGGTGGCACGACTGGTGGGGGAGCTGCTCCTCTCCATGGGCGTGGCGTTGTTGCAAGTCAGTTTAGGTTTTAGGGTTAGGGTTTTAGGGTTTTAGGGTTTTAGGGTTTAGGGTTTCGGGTTTAGGGTTTAGGGTCGGCCCTTATTCCCTTTTTTTTAGGGTTCGGTTCCCTGGTAAGAAGCCCCTTTAAACTAAAAAGAGAACCCTTTTCATTCCTAGGTTACTCCTGGGTCTAGGAAGCGTCGTCCTAGCTAACTTGAACTCGATTTTTTGTCCTCAACCCCGAGTCCTAAACCTTAAGCCCTACTGGCAGGCTCATGGGTACCGATAAGTAGGGTTACAAGTAGGTTAACCATGGTTGCTACCTTATTTAGGGTACTTCTAACCCTTCTTATATGTACCCATGACTCTTCAAGGTACAAGCCTAAACTCTAAACCCTAAACCCTAAACCCATGAAGCCCGAAGCTGCAAAGGCGATTCGAACGTGCCTGAGGGCCTGCGGGCTAGCGCCCTATAGGCTCCACTAAGCCCTAGAACCTTCGCCGAGTTTATGTGTTTGAGGCTTTCTGGGGTGTAGGGCTTAGAGATTTATAGGGCTTAGGGCTCAGGTGTCTGCGGCTTCATCGGCGTAAATTGTCGGGCTTGAGGGCTTTAGGGCCTCGGCCTCAAGAATTTGGGGCTTTATGGGCTTCAGGGCTCTAGAAAGCGGTTTTTGTTCAGCGCACACGGCATAAGGCTGGGTTCGCTATATCTGCCTTAAAGGCTTTCAAGGCCCCATCCCTAAACTCCAAACCCTAAACCCCAAGCCCTAAACCCCAAACCCTAATCCCTAACCCTAAACCCTGTCATTTCATTGCGCAGGCCATCACGCCGAAGGACAACACCACCGACCAGGGCTTTGTATTCAAGCCGGGGCCCCCGCGCGTTTGTTTTGTTTTGGGGATGTTTGGGTCTAGTTTCGGGTTTAGGGCTTAGGATTTAGGGTGTACGGTTAGGGTTTGAAAAAGTTTAGGGATTTAGGGTTTATGGTTTAGGGCAGGTGTTTAGGGTCTTTCGGGGTTTCGTGAATCTGGAAGGCGTATGAGGCGTGCGGGTACAGGCGGCTTGGGGCTTCGCATGTCCTGCAAAGAGAAGGTTGCAACAATAAATTGCCAGTACCTCTTCTGGTAGCTGAAGCCCTAGACCCTAACCCTAAACCCTAAATCCCGAAGCCCCAAGAAGTAGCAGCCCCAAAGCTCTCAACCCTCAACCCTCAACCCAAGTTCCCCCCCTACAAACAGTCCTTCATAGAGATGCTAATAGTGGGGTGGGGGGTACTATATACTTCCTAGAAAGGACTGTTAGTATAATTGGGGGAACATCCGCCAAACCTTCAAGCTCGAAGGATTGGGTGCCTCGAGTGCGTACCATGCTCCCGGAACCTTAAACCCTAAACCCTAACCCAAACCCCAAACCCTAAACCCTAAACCCTAAACCTTGAAAGCCCGAGCTCGGTGAGGTTATGGGTTTGAGGCGCAGGGTGTGGCATGCTGTTGTGTCTCCGTAGACCAACTTAAGGTTTCGGGTTTAGGGTTTCAGGTTTGGGGTTTAGGGTTTCGGGTTTAGGGTCAAAAGCGGCAGCTGCAAGTGGAGGTCAAGACCTCCACGGGAAGGTTGATCTAGACGGCGGGCCTTTTTTTTTCTCGACACAATCAAGCCAAAAACCGTGTAGGATTCATCTCTTCCCAGGTAGGCCCCTGGGACATCCCTAAACCCTAAACCCTAAACCCTAAACCCTAAACCCTTATTGGGTTTAAGCGGATCATCCTCAGGAACCTTGGCCAATCCTGGCTTCAATTTCCCTGGAGCACTTCGCAGAGCCCCAAACCCCCAAAAGCCCAAGCTTTTGTCCAAGCTCAACCCTCAACCCTCAACCCTCAACCCCCAACCCTCAACCCCCAACCCTCAACCCCCCAACCCTCAACCCTCAACCCTAAACCCAAACCCTAAACCCCAAACCTTTTTCTTGGCGGGCCAGGGAAGCTTCTCGAGCCGATCTGGTCGGAGAGTATGTGGGCGCGACAGCCCTGAAGGCGCCAGGGGTGTAGGGGCTGAGTGCCGAGAGACCGGAGGGCACTTAGGGGTTTAGGGTTTAGGGTTTAGGGTTTAGGGTTTAGGGTTCAGGGTTCAGGGTCTAGGGTGGGGGCGCGACTTTGTTTGACATATCCACCTTGGCAGTCCCTCACCCCAGAAACTCCAAGCCCGGAACTGCAAACCCTAAACCCTAAACCCTAAACCCTAAACCCTAAACCCTAAACCCTAAACCCTAAACCCTAAACCCGTTCCAGGTGCAGCAGGTCGTGAAAGAGGCCTTGGGAGGAGTTCTCTTCATCGACGAGGCATACTCCTTGGTCCAAGGTGGGACGTCGGGCAGTTGTGACTGCGAGTAGGCCCTTATTTCCTTTTTTTTAGGGTTGGGGTTCCCTTATACTCCCCTTAAAACCAAACAGGGTACCCTTTTTATTCCTAGGTAACTCCCGGGTCCAGAATTGTGATTTGCGCGCAGTCGCTTGAAAGCCTGCTGTATACCACTCTCAGTAAAACCTTATGAGCCCGGCAGTCCGTATGCCCTGGAGTGTTGAAGGTAGACCTTGCTCAAAACCCTAAACCTAAACCCTAAACCCTAAACCCTAAGCCCCTCGTATAAGCCCTGGGAGTCCCTCCCAAATCACGGCTTCGGCGTGCAGAGACCAAATCTATCAGGTATGGGCTCTTCCTAGGGTTTAGGGTTTACGGTTTAGGGTTTCGGGTTTAGGGCTTAGTGCTTTTCATCTCGCACGCGAGCAACCCCCTTATGTAGAGGAGAGGAGCGGCAGACTAAAGAGTTGTCGCTTCTCTCAGGCTTGCAGGGGGCTCGAAAGTTTAAGCCAGGCTGCTAATTGATAGGAGGTGATCGTCCCCAAGCCCTGAACCCTAAACTCTCTTGGCTATCCCCGCGGCAGCGCTGCGGGCCAGGTGGCCGCGACAGTTTCGGCGTTGAGGCCGTGGATACTCTCATCAAGGACCTCTCATGAGCTTTTAGCCAACCCTAAACCCTAAACCCTAAACCCTAAACCCTAAACCGTGGATACTGGTTTTTGAGGCTTGAGGTGCCGGGGGTAAGAAGTAGGGTACCTCTGATTAGGACCTTCTTTAGGGCACCTACAACCATACCTATAAGTACCCATGAGGCACGAAGTAGGCTTTTAGCCATTGAGTGTAGTGCTCCAGTTCTGTGCTCGCCTGAGATGCAGTGACAGAGCTTTGATCACATCATTTGACCCTACCCCCCCCCCCCCCCCAAGCTCCCCTTCAACCCTAAGCCCTGAACTACATGAGCCTTATACAACATGCATTAAACATACTAAATAAATAAATAAATAGCTGCATCAATCAACAATTTGTTCGCATGTGCTTTGTATATATGCCATATTGTTTAGGGTAGATGAAACTGGACTTGAGGAGATGGAAGACAACCGTGCGCATCTCATTGCACCTTTGCGGCCCTGCAGGGGGAGGGCGGACGGCAGGGTTTATGGCTTCCCTAAACCCTAAACCCCAAACCCTAAACCCTAAACTCTAAACCCTAAACCCTCCCTAAACCCTAATGTTGGACCTGCTTTAATAATGTAACCCCCCCCCCCCCCAACAGTCGCGACCCTGAATAAAAAAGACCCCAAACAGGGGGGGGGGGGGGGGGAGGGGGGTGCAGAGAAATGAGCTCTCTTCAGGGTTTTGGAACCAGATCTCAAACTAAGAACTTGACCTCAAAAACCATTAAAAAAAAACAGGCCCGGCCCGAAATCTTTTCATTATAGCGGACCCCCAAAACAGAGGGTCCAGACCCTGAATAGCCGGAAAACTTTTCATAATAGCGGCCCCCTAGAGTATTGGGGGTGCAACATTAACCCTACACCCTAAACCCTAAACCCTAAACCCAAAACCCCCACATGGGACAGAGTGTTTAGGGTTTCGGGTGTAGGGTGTCTAGGGGTTAGTGTGTAGGCATGGAGCCGATGTTTCCCGGTCTCGACATTGCTCAGGGTTTCGCAACGGATCGTCGTGTCTGGGGCTAGATATGGTTTCGGGGTTTGGCGTTAAGTTTATTAGGGTTTAGGGGTCTGGGCGAGGTTTTCAAGGTTAGGGTTTAGGGCGTAAGGTTGAGGGTATATAGTATATAGTAATGTTGCACCCGCTTTAGTGAAAGGGGGCACTATTATACGATGTTCCGGAAATCCTATACAGGACCCCCCATTATTTAGGGTGGGCCTCAATTATGCGATGTTTGCCGGCCGGGGTTGCCGGTTAGGGCAAAAAATGCCTGAGCTGGTTGACTAGAGAGAACAAAAGGAAGCTGAAGGTACTATTATTAACTACTACGACGACGACGACCCCAGCCCACATAATTCAGGATCCCCGAAAACCCCAAAATTGTTTGGGAGGGGGGGGGGGCCCTGCGTACTAAAACGAGTCCAACATTAGCTAAAGAATCGTACCTTTTTTTCCCAGGACCTTCCTACAGGAGCCTACAAACTTTCCGGAGCCTAAAGGTATGGCTATTGCGGTTGGGCTCTTCGTGCTCTTCCGAAAGCCCCCCCGTAGGCCCTAAACCCCAAGCCCCAAGCCCTAAACCCCAAATCCAACTCTAAGCTTGAAGGCAGATACAGATTGCAGCATCCCCAAAAGAGAATCTCATGGCCTCTTGCTATAGAGAACCCCAAGCCCTGAGATGGGAGCTCTTTTGGCCCCGAGGGATAGAGTGCCCAAAGATTCTTTTTCCGAGGTGATCCTGGCAGGCTACACGAAGGCCCGCAAAAAGAACACCTGAGAAGGGTTCGGTTTAGGGCTTGGGGGAGATTGGTGTTTGGCCTGCAGGCTGCGGGGAGCATACTAATTTTGGTGCATGTGTGGCCCCATTTTTGGAAGTGCTCGCTATACTGAACGCATCTCTGGTGCTTAGGTCTCCGCCTCTATAGGACCCACTTAGCTGTCGAAGATCTGTAGCATCCTTGGGAATTCTACAGCCCAAGCGAGTCTCAAGCATGATGCTTCATGTCTGGTTCTACAGGGGGTAGAGTGAAGTAACCCTTTAGCCTTGTTGGAGTTTAGGGTTTAGGGTTTAGTGTTTAGGGTTTAGCCTTGTTGGGTATTCCCATATGCTTCGAGAGGTTAACCTAAACCTTGAACAATAAGCCCTGCCTTGAGTTCCCCTTGATCCCGGGTCTTGGACTTGCAGAGCCGCTTGCATTGGCTTTAGGACTCACCTATGCCAGCAATGCCAACCGTCCCTATACCAAAACCCGTCTCTAAACCATAACCCGCCTGAACAATGAGAAGGCTAAACCCAAAGCACCCTGCCCTCCATTGTAATAAACAGGCCGGAACTCCAAAATCCTGACAACAAGAATCCGAAGCCACGAAAGCCGCACCAAGTGCCTAAAAACCGAGAGTGCGATTGTGGTGAGCTCTCGGGATAGAATTGCGAAGTGCGAAGCTCTAAACACCACTAAACCCTGATCCCTACACTGTATAGAAACCATCATCTTTGGCCCTACAACCCTCAACCAGAAGCCCTTCTTTTCTGTTAGCACCCCCCCCCCCCCCTTCCTAAGCCCCGAAGAAACGAACTTGAACTTCCACAACAATCCTTAAGCACAAATCCGACATAAGAGGCTTCAGGGTTTAGGGTTTAGGGTTTGGGTTTAGGGCTTAGGGTTCAGCGTTCAGGGTTAAGGTCAGATCCCCGGACGCGAAACCCAGCTGTTCCTTTATGGAGAGAAAGCCCCAAATCTGAATCTCCAAGCCCTTCAGCACTGCACCCAAAGTCTAAACCCTAGAAGCCCAGACCCTCAGCAGGTTGTTGCAGCAGCAAAAGTCCACTACACTTGAAGAAAAAAGCGCCTGAGCCCTGAAGCTTACACCCTCAAACCCCAAGCCCTACACCCCAAACCTCTAAACCCTACACTGATTTAGAGAAACGACCCTCAACTGACCCAGGCGACTGATGACTTCTTCAAACCCAAACGCCAAACACCAAACCTCAACACCAAACCCCAGACCCCAAACCCCAAACCCCAAACCCTAAACCCCAAACCCCAAACCCCAAACCCCAAACCCCAAATCCCAAACCCCAAACCCCAAACCCTAAACCCTAAACCCCAAACCCCAAACCCCAAACCTAAACCCTAAACCCCAAACCCCAAACCCCAAACCCTAAACCCCAAACCCTAAACCCTAAACCTTAAACCCTAAACCCCAGGAGATGGATGACTTCTTTAACTCGAATCCCGGCTTCCGCTCGCGCGTGCCCTTCTCCTTCGCCTTCGAGGACTATACCTGTCCGGAGCTTGTCCAGACGCTGGGCACTTGAACGGGGCTTTAGGGTTTTGGGTTTAGGGTTTAGGGTTTAGGGTTCAGGGTTAGCGTTTAGGGTTTAGGGTTTTAGGGTTTAGGGTTTAGGGTTTAGGGTTTAGGGTTTAGCGTTGAGGGTTTAGGGTTTAGGGTTTGGGGTTCCCTAAGCCCTCAATCCCGAACCTAAACGCTAGTTTTGGGATTTCGTGTTTAGTCAGGGTTTACGCAGAGAGTACGCCGAGAGTGTCGGCCCGAGAAGAGTGAGGACTATCCGTGGGCACCGAATGAGCAGAGCTCCTAAACCCGAAACCCTAAACCCCAAACCCTAAACCCTAAACCCTAAACCCTAAACCCCAAACCCCAAACCCTAAACCCTAAACCCTTCACCCCCCAGCTGCAGCATCGAGTGTCCCAAGGATTGGGCAGTTGCAGCTAAAGTCCAAGTCAATGGAGTTGAAGGCGGGGCTCATACTACCTAAACCCTACTTAAAAAGGGTTTAGGGTTTAGGGTTTAGGGTTTAGGGTTTAGGGTTTAGCCTTACTACCTAAACCCATACTCCAAACCCTGAAACCCCACAAGCCTCATGGTGCGCATTTTCTCATAGGATCTGTGTTAGCACTTCCTCTCTCGTACTAAGTTTGGGGTTTAGGCTTTAGGGGGTTTCAGGGAACCTTTTCAGGGTTTGAGAATTAGGGCAAGGGTGCGATCTTGATTCCTCAAGCATCAAGTCTCCCTAAACCCTAAACCCTAAACCCTAAACCCTAAACCCTAAACCCTAAACCCTAAACCCTAAACCCTAAACCCTAAACCCTAAACTCGGCCTTCTGGGCCTCGGTGGAATGGTCACGGGGTTAACACCAAACCCGAAATCCTCGACCCTAAGCACCCTGAACCGTTAGGGTTTAGGGTTTAGGGTTTAGGGTTTAGGGTTCAGGGTTTAGGGTTCAGGGTTCAGGGTTTAGGGTTTAGCAACCTAAGCCCGAAACCCTAAACTCTCACCCTAAACCCTAAACCCTAAACTCTCACCCTAAAAACCTAAACCCTAAGCCCTAAACCCTAAACCCGAAACCCTAAACCCTAAACCCTAAACCCTATTCCTATCCCCTAACAATGCCCAGCCGGTCAGGGGGATGGGAGCTGTGCAGAGGGCAGCACTTGCTGGTGGCTCCGCCGCGCTGCCAAGCTGACTCCTGGTCGAACCCCCACACTTTAGGGCCCTCAGGGTTTAGGGTTTATAAGGTTTAGGGTTTAGGGTTTAGGGTTTAGGGTCTAGGGTGTAGGGTGTAGGGTGTAGGGTATAGGGTTTCGGTTTTGGGGTTTCGGGTTTAGGGTTTAGGGTTGAGGGCCCGCAGGTTTTAGGGTTTCGGGTTTAGGGTTTAGGGCTGAGGGCCCGCAGCGTTTAGGGTTGTCATCGGGTTTAGGGGGTTATAGGGAAGCTGAACTTAGATTTAAAGTTTATCTACGGTTTAGGGTTTTAGGGAAACGGAACCCGAAACCCTAACCCTAACCCTTTGCGTTTGCCGGCTGTGGGTTGCCGTTGAGTGGTGCTGAGGGTGCAGGGTTTGCCAGAGACCATACCCTATACCCTAAACCCTAAACCCTAAACCCTAAACCCTTAACCCTTAACCCTTAACCCTTAACCCATGCTGTGTAAGAATTGCCGGTCGAGACCCTTGAGCCTAAGTAGGGCTCAGGGCCAGGTTTTGGTGTTTAGGGTTTAGGGTTTAGGGTTTAGGGTTCAGGGTTGAGGGCCTTTGGGGTTTAGGGTGGACCCTGAGCCGAATGACTAGGGTTCAGGGTGCAGGATTTAGGGTTCAGGGCTGAAGGTTTAGAGTCTGGGCTTCAGGGTTTAGGGCTTGGCGGGGCTGAAGGTTGCTTGATTTCCCTTGCTTGCAAAACCCTGAACCCTGAACCCTGAACCCTAAACCCTAAACCCTAAACCCTAAACCCTAAACCCTAAACCCTAAACCCTAAACCCTAGACAAGCTGCATCCAAGGAGCACGCACTGCTGTGATCATCACGACCGCGCGAAATGCCGCGTGGCTTGGCCTGCAACATGTACACCGATGCTGTCCTCGGATGCCCAGTAGTACACTCATTCCCTTCTATAGTTTGGGGGGGGGGGTTAGGGTTGTTCTTAGGGTTTTTGGTTTGGGGTTAGGGTTTATAGGATTTAGGGTTTAGGATCCCCTCCAAAGGCCCTAAGCCCTAAACCCTAGACTGAATCTGCGGTGAGGTTCGGGCGTCGCTCAACCGAGCTGTTGTCTGTTTCTTTACATTTTCCGTTTTGACAATGAATGTGTTGCCGTGCTACCTTTCTGGGTAAGCGTTTAGGTATGCTTGTTGTTTGCCCTCGTTGCTTGGTGGTTCATGGTACTTAGTAACCCAATTATAACTGTACTTATAAACCAATTATATCCTTATTAGGGTACTTAAGGGGCTCATAGGTGGGTTATAACTACATACACTTATAATTGGGCTTATCACTACCCTCAACCTCCAAGTAGGGTTTTGTGTAGAAGTCTGTTTCCCAGAGAGGTTGAGAGGTCAACTCAGTCTGGCACCCAAGTTCTAGAACCGAACTTTGGGGCTTAGGGGCTTAGGGTCTTAGGGTCTAGGGTTTGGGGTTTAGGGTTTAGGGTTTAGTGTTCAGGCGTCCTTAGGGTCGAAGAGGCTCAGGGTTACTGCGTGATGTTTCAAACTGTTTGGGCTTGTTTGGCCCTAGCTAGGACAGCGACTTCCTGCTGCTGCGCCCCACCTTCCCTGCCCCCCCTCCCTCTGGGCCCCCAATGTTACTTTCGTAAGGGGTGTATAGGGAAAAGCCTAAGCCCGAAACCCTAAACCCTAAACCCTAAACACTACTAAACCCTACTAAACCCTACTAATTAAACCCTAAACCCTACTAAACCCTAAACCCTAAACTCCTAAACCCTACGAAAACCTGAACCCTAAACCCTAAACCCTAAACCCTAAACCCTACTCTGAACCCTGCTAAGCCCTAAGCGCCCACATCCTCAGGAGCACAGGGACGACCGGCCCGGCCCCCGGCAGGGAAGGCCATGCTGAGGAGGCTTAAGGGGTGTTGGGGTTTAGGGTTTAGGGTTTAGGGTTTAGGGTTTAGGGTTTAGGGTTTAGGGTTTAGGGTTTAGGGTTTAGGGTTTAGGGTTTAGGGTCACTGGAGTTCCGGGGGGGGGGGGGGGGGGGCCTTACCATGTTTTTCGGGTGGGGCATCTGGCTTTCGCTTCGGAGTTTTGGGCTTCACGACCCAAGCTCCCCTCTTCCCCAAGCTCCCCTCTTGCCAGGTGGTCCTTATACACCCGCAACCCTAAGCCCTAAAACCCTAAACCCTAAACCCCAAAAATGAACTACAACCTTTTTCCCCATATCTGGGGCTAGGGTTTAGGGTCTCGTGTTTAGGGTTTAGGTTGTTTGTCCTATAGGCCGCTAGGAAGTCTCTTAGGGTTGGGGCATTTGCGCGGGTTGGGGTGATGGGTTTAGGGTTTCGGTTTAGGGTTTAGGGTGTAGGGTTGAGGGGACAGGTCTGGGGCGAGATGGAGCACTCTGCATTTCATTGCTATCGTTGCTTGTTCCGATCCTTGATGTTAAGCCCTACAGCCTAAACCCTAAACCTCAAATCCCAACACCGGCCCCAATTCTCAAAACCCAACTCCTAAAAAACCCGACACCCCAAAAAACCCGAACCCCAAGCCCTAAACCCCAAGAATCCCAAACGCCAAGAGCCAAAAAACATCTAATAACCACCAAACCCTCAACCCCAAAAAATCTACATCTTAGCCCCCAAAATCCCCGCACACTAAATCCCCACAAATTGCCCTAAACCCTAAACCCTAAACCCTAAACCCCAAAGCCCCTGGGCTTGCTTCCTTGCACGCACGCCGGCAGATGCTTCCAGGGTCTCTGAGTTCAGGGTTTAGGGAGTTTAGGGTTTCGGGTTAGGGTTTAGAGTTTAGGGTTTAGGGTTTAGGGTTTAGGGTTTAGGGTTTAGGGTTTAGGGTTTAGGGTTTAGGGTTTAGGGTTAGGGCTTGTTGTCTTTTTCCAGGGTTTGGGGTTCTTGAGGTTCTTGGGTCTCTTGGGGCTCTTTAGGGTTTAGGGTTTAGGGTTTAGGGTTAGGGTTTAGGGTTTAGGGTTTAGGGTTTAGGGTTTAGGGTTTAGGGTTTAGGGTTTAGGGTTTAGGGTTTAGGGTTTAGGGCAATTCAGAAGTTTGGAAGCCACCCCAAAACAGGAACCCTCATCCCCAAGTCGCAGTTCGGCCGAACCCCAAATTGGCGGCCCTAAACCCTAAAAAACCCCTCAACCCCTCAACCCCTCAACCCCTCAACCCCTCAACCCCTCAACCCCTCAACCCCTAAACCCCTAAACCCCTAAACCCCTAAACCCCTAAACCCCTAAACCCCTAAACCCCTAAACCCTAAACCCGCAGACCCCCAGGTCGAATGGCAATGGCCGGACGATGCGAAATCTTTTGGAGTCCAGCTTCCGTCATATGGCGCTGCGCGTTCTGCGACCCAGTGGCAGCTGGCTTCTGCAGTGCTGTATAGGTTTAGGGTTTAGGGTTTAGGGTTTAGGGTTTAGGGTTTAGGGTTTAGGGTTTAGGGTTTAGGGTTTAGGGGACCGAAGAGGTAGGGTTACCTAGGACTTCAGCCCTAAACCCGAAATCCTAAACCAAGAACTGATGAACCACCCCCTTATCCTTCAACCCTGAACCCTGAAAAACCCAGGACCCGGAGTAGGCCCTCATTTCCTTTCTTAGGGCTGGGGTTCCTTTATGATCCCTTTAAACCAAGAAAGGTACCCTTGTTTTCCCTACCTTGTCTACCCCTATCCCCTAATAAACTATCCCCTAATAAACTCCTAACACCCAATGTCCCAAACCTGTACACACGAAACCCTTGACACCCTAAACCCTCAACCCTAAACCCTAAACCTTGATCCTTAAGGGGTTTGCCGGGCATGCCACCCGCCCCTCCCCCCCCCCACCCCTGCCTTGCAGGGTTTGGGGTTTAGGGTCTTGGGCTTCGGGTTCAGGATTGCACAAGATGAAGGGCTTCGAGTTGGAGGGGCTTGGGGGGGTTATAGGGTTTATGGCGAGCTTAAGGTTGAGATACTCTTGTAGAGGGTTCTCCACGTACATGCATAAACTAGCAATGTTACTGAGATTAGGAAACTTTACATGCCCCACGACCGTAGGCCCTAGCTCCGGACTAGCTAGCTACATGAACACTCAGCGCCTACCACCTTTGCGAGTTCACGGATTGCCTGAATCTAGCCCCATACCTTTGTCGGAGGGTTCTGAGGGAAGGGGTGCCTTGAAAGACGTCCCCCTTTGTAACGGCATTCAGAGTACTACGTGGGTCGCATGGACCCAGGTGTCCATTACTTAATAATGGGATATATATATATATATATGTGTTATTTGTTTTTGGTATTTTTTGGTCGGGTGGGGAGGAGGGGCCGTACAAGGTTTGGGCGGCCTTTACGTGGTTGAGGACTTTTCTGGGATCGGGGGTTGCCTCCCCATGTCACGGGGGTTCAGGGTTTAGGACGTTCAAACCCTAAACCCTAAACCCTGAACCATTTTAGCCCTTCGAGCCCAAGTGCGAGATGAGGAAGAGCAACGAGCCCGAGACGCTCAAGGGCTTCGACAAGGCTGACGGGCTTGCCGGCTCTGTCTTCCAAGCATGCGAGGAATCAGCCGTAAGGTCTCAAATCTACTACATTATATATATATATATAATTATATTTATATTTATATTTATATACATATATTTATGTATATATCTATATATACGTACGTCTGTCTGTCTGTCTGTCTGTATGTATGTATGTATGTATGTATGTACGTACGTACTCGAATCTGTTTAGGACTCTTAATTGGGCTTGGGGGTTTCGATTGTGTGCAGGGTGCATTGCAGGTACTGCGCTCGGAATGTCTGGCAAGCTTGCGGCAGGGCACGGAGTGAGCAGAAGCTCTCATCGCATAATGCTGTCGGACTTTCGATCTTAAATCGCAACCAACCCCGTGGGAGCGGGACGCTCGCACGAGCGTGTCGTGAAGCACCCAGAGCCCTAAACCTCAACGCGTTGAGCTTTGAAATCTAGTTGAAGTTTGCGACTAGTCATGCGTTCTATGCGTGTCTCCACTGCAGGCACTGACAGCAGCGTCGCCGGGGGCACCGGCATGCAACGGAAGCATTCCGCAGGCATGACCCTGCTAAGGGAAGTGGCTTCTAGGGACTCTTGCTTTGCTTTTCTCTGGTACCCAAAGACCATGCTGCGCCATGTTTCCGAAAATGGGCTAAGGGCTCTTTTTTCATTCGTTGCAGCTGTCAGATGGTCCGCGAATGACGCAGTTAACCACTATCTTCCAGTTTCCGGACCTCTCTTCTCGGATGCCTTCGGACGCAAGCCCCCTGGAGTCAGGGTTTGGGGTTTAGGGTTTAGGGTTTAGTGTTTCGGGTTCAGGGTTTCGGGTTCAACCTGGCCCTTAGAAGCCATGGCTTGCTGAACTCCCCCTCCCCTTTTGCCGCGCAGGGGGCTCACTTGCCTCCCACCCCCCAGTAAAAAAAAAAAAAAAAAAAAAAAAAAACAAGAAAACAAAAAAAACACTTGGTTGTTTTTTTGGGACACATGTCATTTTCGTTATTTGGTTCTTTTAAGAGACCCAATATATAGATATTGCTTTAGAGGGCTTGCAGACTGTTTCTGTGCAGTCCCTATCCACCGAACCCCCCTCTGAGCCCCCCCTCTGAGCCCTCAGCCCCCAGGCCCTTAGCCCTGAGCCCTGAGCCCTGAACCCTAAGTAAACCCTAAACCCTAAACCCTAAACCCTAAACCCAAAACCCTAAACCCTAAACCCTAAACCCTAAATGAGACCCAAGCCCTGAGCCCTGTTCAGATCGAGCTCGGGGCTGACTACACTGGCGAGGTGCGGGCCTCAGGATGTGTAAGGTTCGAAGGCACGGGACAGCTTAGAGTTCGCGCTTTAGGAATCAGGGTTTATCCGCAAAAGAACAAGCACAATGTATGTATGTATGTATATATATATATATATATATATATTATACATATATATATGTATATATTATGTATATATATATATACAAATGTTTATAAGGAGCCATCTATACACGCGCCAAGAGCAGAAGCGCAAACCCATTTCATTTGGGGTTTGGGGGCTTGGGCTCGGAAAGTGCGATGTGTAGGGTTTAGGGATAGGGTTTAGGGTTTAGGGTTTAGGGTTTAGGGTTTAGGGTTTAGGGTTTAGGGTTTAGGGTTTAGGGTTTAGGGTTTAGGGTTTAGGGTTTAGGGTTCAGGGTTTAGGGTTTAGGGTTTAGGGTTTAGGGTTTAGGGTTTAGGCTGCCGGGGCTTCGGCGCCAGGCGACAGAGCAATATAGGTAGGCGAGGACGGCTTCACGTCACATTTTAACTTTCCGGCTCCCCCCCCCCCAGAGTTTCCCTAGCCGGGTGAAGGACTTGCCCTAGGAAAAGAGTCCCTAAACCTCAGTAAACCTTAACCCCCCCAAACCGCCACAGACAGAGTCTTTAGAGCCTTCACGGGGTGAACTGATCCTCATGATCCCAGTACAATTAATGCATCAACTGCCCAACATGGCCACTTAAAGCCTAAACCTAAACGCCAGGCCCAAAACCCTAAACCCTAAATCCTAAACCCTGAACCCTGAACCCTGAACCCATCAAGGCCCTTTTCGCCTAAGGACCTGCGCTGCGAGTTCAGCTTGCTGGAGGCGGGCTGCGGGCACACGGGGATGCAACCCAGTTGAGAGGGTTTATGGGCTTAGGGTTTAGGGTTTCGGGTTTAGGGTTTAGGCTTAGGGTTTAGGATTCGGGGCGTAGGGTTTTGGGTTTACAGGGTCAGGGTCACTGAAATCCGGAGGTTGAAGGCGCATGGGCTTACTATAGGGGCCTTACGAATTAGAATAAGGTTTTTGGGGGTGGTTATGGCATTATTAACAAGGAACCATAAGAGAATACAACTAGTAACTATTCGACCTCTACATATTAGAAGGTTTTTCTTGTCTGATCGGAGACTACGGGGGAGTTTCAGGGTTCCCAAAAGTGGGTTCAAAGGGCTTGAGGCTCAGCAGGGTCTACAGATATCCGAACCCCTAAACCCCTAAACCCGAAACGCCAGGGGCCCCATTGGAGTGCCCCCAAACAGTGTGGGTGTCTGCGGTTTGGCGGCCGCGGGTATTTAGGGTTTAGGGTTTAGGGTTCAGGTTTAGGGGTATCCTTCAGCCATACACCATTCCTGAATTCCCCAACTAAACCGTAAACCAAAAACCCGAAAACTCCAGACCCCGAAACCCTAAATCTGAACCTTAAAGGGTGCAGGCTGGCGATTTTCAGAGCGATTCGGGCCCTCTCGTGTTGAACCAGCGGCCTCCCAGAAGCGCGCCTAGCGCCCATCTGGGTTTGGAGGGTTTAGGGCTTCGGGTTTGGGGTTTAGGATGTAGGGTGTAGGGTTTAGACCCACCCACCCAGGAAGAAAGCACGAATAGACCGACAGAAAAATCTATCTCTCTCTCTCTCTCTCTCGCTCTCTCTCTCTCTCTCTCTCTGTCTGTCTTCCTCTCTGAGGCCAGACCACCCTAAACCCTCAACCCTAAACCCCCACACCCCTGCACCCACACGCTCATACTGATGGAGTTGGGATTCGTGGTAGACCCAAGCCCTGTCCTGAAACTACACTCAGACGCCTCATGCTTGGTAGCTCAGTGGTACCCTTCCCCTTTTATTTTTTCTCAAGGCTCCCTTAATTATAAAGTATCCAACACCAAAAACGGCTGCCCTTATTGAAATATGGTTACTGGGCTACCAAGCATGTCGTGTAGGGCTCTGGAAACCGCGATTCCTGTAACGCAAGAGGGCATGAAGAGCTCCGGGTTTAGGGTTTTGGGTTCAGGGTTTAGGGTTTAGGGTTTAAACTCAGCTCCGGGTTTAGGGTTTTGGGTTCAGGGTTTAGGGTTTAGGGTTTAGGGTTTAAACTCGACTGCCAAGAGAAAGCCTGGCAGCCAAGGCGTCCAGCAAGCGATTGCAGAAATTTGGATTTGTAATGGGAGGTTTATTTATAAGGTTTATAAAATACGGTCTATGTAATATAAGGTATATAAGGTTGAAAGGTTTGTAGGTTCGTAAGTGTTATAAGGTTCATAAAGTTTGTGCGGTTTCTAAAATTCATTAGTTTTCTTGAGGTTTACAAGGGTTAGAAGGTTCATTAGTTCTAAGGTGTACAAGGTTATGAGGCTTATAATGTTTACAAAGTTTATAAGGCTTAGGGGTGGTTTGGGGTATATGGGTTCAGGGTCGCATTCCTCACCAAACACGCTTCTCAGGGCGACGACGTGCTGGCGACCATCTCCGACATGATTCTTGGGCTGTAAAGCACTAGGCTTCAGGGTTTAGGGTTAAGGCTTAGGGTTTTGAGTTTAGGGGTTATGGGGTTTGGGTCTTCAAGGGCAAAAGGACTTTGAGCTTTTAGGATTTTACGTGATTGGGCTGCGAGTGAACATCCCCAATCCCCATTCCCTGTGCTCTAAACCCTAAACCCTAAACATTAAACCCTAAACTCCAGACCCTAAAACCCGAAACTTTGGACCCTAAAACCTGTAAACGATAAACCCTAAACCCTATACCCTAAAGCCTAAAGCCTAAACCCTAAGCCCTAAGCAGTTTGACATCGAAGTCTTACTGACCCAGCCACAAGAATCCACTTCGCCACATCATCACTGCACAGACGATCTCAAGCCGAGACCTCATGTAGCAACCAGACTTTTCGCCTCCTTGAATATGGGCATCTCCCAAAATAGGGGTACCCTTAATATACCCGCCAATGCTAAAATTCTTAGTTTCGGAACCCCCCGCCCAAGAAGGGTACCCCCATTTTTCGGAAACCCCTGCAGAATATGGAGAGGCGCGGTCACATCTGATTCCGGCCCAGTCAAAAAAAACACCAAAACAAAGAAGGGAACCCTAAACCCTAAACCCCAAACCCTATATAAACCCTAAACCCTAAACCCAGAAGTAACAACCGGGAGACAGACTGCAGCCTGATCCCTGCCTGAAAGGAGCATTTCCGCAATGAAACGCGACTTTGGGAGAGCGAACTAGAGCGCTCAGGTCCACACCCCTAAACCCTTTAGGGTTTAGGGTTTAGGGTTTAGGGTTTGGGGTTTAGGGTTTAGGGTTTAGGGTTTAGGGTTTAGGGTTGGGGTTTAGGGTTCAGTTCAGGGTCCGGAATCTGGGGTTTGAGGGCTCTGTTTGCCCGCATTTCTGCACAGGCAAACCTCTGCATGCCAATCAGACGTCCATATTGGAGGTGGGGTTTATTTGCAGGTTTCCAAAATTCGGGGTACCTTATTGGGGGTCCTTATTTTGAGGGGATCCTACTATTTGGGTCTATATCAGGGGTCCCTCATTTTCGTAAACCTTCATATTGCCGGTCTTGGTGGGTGTATATGTTGGTGGGTGTATGTGTGGGGTGTCCTTTGTGGATGCTAGCATAGATCACCTAAACCCTAAACCCTAAACCCTAAAAACCGTAAGCCCCTCAACCCCCCCGCCCTCCCCCTTGTAGCCGAAGACCCTGAGTCCTGAATGCTGAACCCAAGGATCAACCTCAACGTTGCCTCTTGCGCCATGCCGACCATTACCGAGGACCAGGCGCAGCTTGGGGTTTCGGCACCAGACTAGTGGAGGGTTTAGGGTTTACAGTAGGGTTTAGGGTTTAGGGTTAGGGGTTAGGGTTTAGGGTTTAGGGCTTCAAAAAATGTGCAACTTCTGAGCCTTAGGGGACAACGGCATGCGAGAGACTGTGTCGTCCTAAGTGCCTCGAGCTATCCAGCTCGCGCTCGGTCTTCCTCCGATCCGGGAAAGAATCGTGTAGGATGCCAAGCCACCCTGAACCCTCAACCAGATTATTTGCTTAAGAACTACAAATCTAATCCCTATATAATGTAAGGAAAGCTCTTTTACTTTTTTGGGGCTTCTTATGCACATTGTAGAACCTAACCCTAAGACCCGTTGTGGTGTCAAGTTCAGGTTGCACATGTTGCGCTGCTTATGAAAAATTCCCTTGGATGCCCCGAAGAGGCCAGTAGCAGGCGAAGCACGCATGTGGGACTCAGGCTCAATCTACTCAGAAGCTCGCGAGGTGTTTGCTAAATCCACTAAATTCTCGGCCCTACATCCCCAAGCCCTAAACTCTAGGTGAACCCTAAACATGCCCCAATTGTAGTAGTTTCGTTTTTGCCCGCCGTCGGTGTTAGATTGAAAACTAAACCTGCTCCTCACCCATCACCAAGTTCCCATGTTCGAAGTAAAATAACTTTGGCTTCTGTGCCTTCTGAGCGATCCTGATTTAGCAGTGTAGCTTTGCCGGGCTTGTGGTGCAGGGAAGAAAGAAAGGTCGTAGGGTAGTAGTGTGTCTTAGGTGGATTGCTTGCGGCCAGTTGCTCATACCTTAGTTGCCCTCCTTTGCTTTTTTTGGGGTCAACTTAGACTTCGTCAGCCCCTCAACTTGTTTGAGGGTCTAGGGTTTAGGCTTGGTGGGGAGGAGACTTTTGAGGTTAGCATCTGGGGTCAGCATGGACGTGTCCTGTCTCAACACGCGTCTGCTTGCCCACAAGCCCCAAGCCCAAATGGCTTATTACCTAGAGTGACCTTTTTCCACTTCACAAAGGAGGCAATACACCCACACCAGCCATTCCGTAACCCAAGGCCCTAGACCCTGGACCCTAAACCCTAAACCCTAAACCCTAAACCCTAAACCCTGCCTAAACCCTAAACCCTAAACCTAAACCCAAGATGCCCAAAGCTTGAGCTCCCTCAGGTCACTCGGCTGGCAGGGCACCACTCAAGCTGGAGCAGCCTTACGTCGACCATCGAGAAGGCACGAAGTATTTCGGGTTTTAGGGTTTAGGGTTTAGGGTTTAGTTAGGGTCGTGTGATGTTTTCCCCCTTATCCTAGCAGTCCTTAAGAGGGATTATAATCCGTCCTGAATAGGGATTATGCTGGAGTCCCTGCTAAGGAGCTGTTCGTATAAGGGGGAGCATCCCAAGCCACGAAACTTAAGTTTTAGACTGCCTAAACCCTAAACCCTAAACCCTAAACCCTAAACCCCTAAACCGAGGGTGTGAGGCAGTCGCAGGGGCATCTATTTTGTATATGCTTGGGCCTGAACGGGGTTCCTATACGTAGTGGCTTTAGTGCCCAATTACCCTAAACCCTAAACCCTAAACCCTAAACCCCATATACTATCTAGGCACATGGACCCTTAGGGTTCCTAAGATCCACCCAGTTCTGGAGTCGCGCCTCTGCTCAGATCACGGAAGCCAAGAACAAGGGCGGCACCGCATTGACGGCCGCCTGAGCACCAATTTTGTGGTTGTTTAGGGTTTAGGGTTTAGGGTTTAGGATTTAAGGTTTAGGGTTTGGGTTTCGGGTTTAGGGTTTAGGGTATAATATGCAGGGTTTAGGGTGTCCTGATATCTTAAAGCCCAAACTCCAAGCACGAGACTTATGGTGCGGGGTTTAGGGTTGGAAAGCTGGAACCCCCAACCCCGAAGCCTAGAGTCCCTTTCCCAGAGACTCCAATACCCCTTAATTAAGGAAGATTCCTTAAAGCATAAGAGAGTTTCTTTTGTGGTTTAAGGAATAATCCTTAATTAAGGGGTATTGGAGCCTCTGGGATTATTCAGCAACCCTAGATGGCCAGTCCTCTAAGTTAATTGAAGCCTTGCCGGGCCTCGAAGCGTGCGGTTGAGGGTTTATAGGGCCTACTTGGAGGTCCAGGGTACTTATAACCCAATTGTAAGTATATAAGTGTAGTTATATCCCACTTACAAGCCCCTTAAGTACCCATAAATAGGTTCATTCTTGGGGTTACAAGTACAGCTACCATTGGGTTGCTAAGTACCTCCAAGAAGCCTAAACCCTAAACCCTAACCCTAAACCCTAAACCCTACATGTCAGCCCTCAGAGTATAAAGCTTCGAGCTTAAGGTTGATCCTGCGGCCCATGCTATTGTCCGAGGGCATGTGCAGAGGAACCCCCCCCCAAAAAAATCGAGAATAGCCTGTAGGTTTAGGGTTTAGGGTTTAGGGTTTAGGGTTTAGGGTTTAGGGTTTAGGGTTTAGGGTTTAGGGTTTAGGGTTTAGGGTTTAGGGTTTAGGGTTTAGGGTTGGGGGTTTAGGGTTGCCTTAAACCCTAAACCCTAAACGTGCCCCAAGAAGACCATCAGACTTCGAGCAGTTGTCTTCCGTTAGGCTCAGACAACTAGGACCCAGACGTAGGCCTTTATTCCCCTTAGTTTGGGCTTTTAGGCTCCCTTTTATAAGCCCCCGTTAATCCACAAAGGGGCGCACTTTTTCTACCTGGGTTACTCTCGCGTCTAGGAATCTAAGGGGTGCCCTCTTTCAGGGCCCATACTAAGGGACCATGGAACTACCCTTTAGAAGGAAAACTCGAGAGAAATTTGGGGGAAGGGTTAATCCTCGCCCCTGTGGGGTTAGGATTCGCCTCTTGGGCTCCAAGCTACCTCCCCTCCTTAACCCCTGAACACCCAAGGCAAGAAGCCGATACTCTAGGGCTGAGGGAGACCCTAAACCCTGAACTCTAATCCTAAACCCGAAACCCTAAACCCCATAAACCCTAAACCCCAAACCCTAAACCCTAAACCCTAAACCCTTCAACTCTGTCACCAAAGTACCAAGGATGCTTGTGCCCTGCTGCCTTCACTGTTGGCAGGCGGCTTGGACCAAGCAGGTGACCGGTTTTGAGGCTTTTGGGGGTTTGGGGTTTAGGGTTCAGGGTTCAGGGTCTAAGGTAGGGTTTAGGGTTTGGGGTTTGGGGTTTAGGGTTTAGGGTTTAGGGTTTTGGGTTTTGGGTTTTGGGTTTAGGGTTTAGGGTTTAGGGTGTTTTAATTAGGCCCTTGCAAAGCATCTCATGCCTTACATCGCCTTCTGCAGCACCTTGGACGGTGAGGGCTGCAGACTTTGCGAGCCCTGTGGGGATTAGGGTTCGATTTTGTTTGGGGTTTAGCATCTAGGGTTTAGGGTTTAGGGTTTGGGGTTTGGGGTTTAGGGTTTAAATGAGGGTTTCGGGTTAGGGTTTAGGGTTTGGGGGGCGGGGGGGCAGGGGGGTGGGGGGGGGCTGGAGGAGTGTGCGGATTTAGGGGCTTGGGGTCCCCGGCCTTAGGAGTCGTTTCGGATCGGGTGTGTGCTCTTGTGCTTTGGGTTCCAGGTTCTACGTAGGAATTCAGGATTTAGGGTTTAGGGTTTAGGGATTAGGGTTTAGGGTTTAGGTAGTTATGATTGCCATGGTAAGGGGTTGGTGGGTGGGTGACGGGCTCTTTTTATGGAAGTTGAAACCCTAAACTAAGTCCAAAAACTAAGCCAGGGGGCCTAGGGAAAACTTAGTAGCTGATTGTGTACACTTTACACTTTTTGGGATAGTATATTCCCGTATAGAATAGAACTGAAAGTGTACACTTTTTTGGGGGCTTATGAACTCAGCAGCTGAGAGAACGATTCGTGCCCATTTGTTTGCGTACACTCTGGGCTTTTGGCAGTTTTCAAACTTCGCTTGCAGCTGGAACAGCACTCCCAGCCAAAAGCTCTCTATATGGGTAGTTCTCTAACTTAGGGCCCCTGTTTGGGTCCTGACTTATTTTTGCCGTACTATATAGGGGACCCAGCAAGGGATCCTAATGTAGAGAACTACCCACATAGCCTAGCTGTAGTAGCCTTAGGACCCAAACACCCAACACCCCGCAAGCACTGACCCCGTGCGACATTAGGCCTGATATTCCCCGCAATCAACCTTTAAAGGGCTATTTTAAGGGGTTATAGGGTTATTAGGGTTATAGGGGTATAGGGTTTAGGGTTTAGGGTTTAGGGTTTAGGGTTTAGGGTTTAGGGTTTAGGGTTTAGGGTTTGGGTAGGGTATAGTCGCCTATCCTGGGAACCCTGAACCGCGATCCACCGAAGCACGAGTCTTTGTGCTCAGGCGATGCTCCGTCCCTGTTGCAACTCGAGGCCAGGTCGCTCTCTGGTTTTCTAGCTGTAGGGTTTAGGGTTTAGGGTTTAGGGTTTAGGGTTTAGGGTTTAGGGTTTAGGGTTTACGTTTAGGGTTTAGGGTTTAGGGTTTCGGGTTTAGGGGGTTCAGAAGGTTCCGAAAAGGGTTTAGGAGGTTCAGTAGGTTCCGAAATCTATACTAAATAGGTTTCTTTGGTACCGGATTTCCGTAATGGTACCAATGGACCCTCAGTAGCCACCGTTGGGCGCATCAGTAGCCACCGTTTCAGCGTATCAGCAGCCGCCCGGTAAGCCACGTAATCACCACAGCAAAGCATGGTAGAGCGGTACCGTGTTTTTGTGGTTAGTACAGTGTAGCGCTCCCAACAAGGAACAACACTTGGGTTTCCAGGCATACGTTGAACCTCCCGCCGCGAAGCCTTCGGGCTCTAAGGGGGTTTAGGTTTGGGGTTTAGGTTTAGGGTTTAGTTTAGGGTTTAGGGTTTAGGGTTCAGGGTTCAGGGTTCAGGCGGTTAGGGGTTTAGGGTTTAGGGTTTTGGGTTTAGGGATTTAGGATTTAGGGTTTGGGGTTCAGGGTTTAGGTTTTAGGGCCTCTTTGTCCGAAGTGGCCCCTACCCCTAAGGGGCCCCCAAGGATGTACCCCTGCGAGGTTCCCTTAATGAACTTCCAATATGGCCCTGATATTCCCTACGAGGATCTGCAAAAAGGGTCCAAACACCCACGAGTGCAAGTGCAACCTTTTTAATTTCTGTGGGCACTTGTGTGCCTAGATGCAGGTTGGGTTCTCAAGGACCTGTGGTTAACTCTTTCAAATGAATGATGAAGCTCTGCTCTGGCTTGCTTCGCCGGCCTCTTTGGCTACGCTTTTCAGATTTCTTCAGAGCCCCCCCCCTTTACTATATATCTAGTATACGAACTATGTAGCTAAGGGACGTAGAGCCCAGCTTACATGTTGCGCACCTCTTTGGCCCCTCCGAGTATATGTCTCCTGAACTCACTCTACACTGAATGAAGGGGTGCATATCCAAAGCATTTATTCTTGCAACCCCGGTTAGGGTCCTGATGACGAGAGTGCTGGCGAGGGGGTGGGCCTCCCGTCTACAGCTCCGAATCATACTACATATGCAGCACGCACTTGAACCCTAAACCCTAAACCCTAAACCCCAAAACCCTAAACCTTCCCACAACCACTCTCAAACCCAGAGGCCGCACCCGAATACATCTCCGTATCCCAAGTTGCCTACCCGGAGGTTCATCGGTACTTACAAACTATGGTCCTGACCTCGTGTAGGGTACTGAAATTCTACTCATAAGTACTCACGAACCTTCAAGTGCTTTCTGGGTTTCACAAGGGTCTGTACGCCGCAACTCCTTGGGGAGGTTTAGGGGTTTGGCGGTTCTCGTTTCTATACTCAGCGGCGACCTCTTCACAGGACGTGGCCGAGCACCAAGCGGAGACGTCCGAGAATGCATCGGTGGCTTTGCATCAGTTAAGCTTGGAACATGTGTAGGAGGCAGTTGCCGACCAACGAAACACACCCGCAGAACCACCCTAAACTCCTAAGCACTCTTATGCGCAGACCCTGCATTCGCCAAACCCTACAGGAGAATAGCGTTTAGAAAGTCAAGCTTCAAGAAAATGTTATCTCAAGTCAAACAAACGGCCCTACACCCGAAAACACAACCCCTAAACCCTAAAACCCTAAACCTTATAAACCCTCAACCCTAGCAGCCCCAAACCCCAAGCCCTAAACCCCAAACCCTAAACCCTAATCGCCAAACCCTAAACCCTAAACCCGAAACCCGAAACCCCAAACCCTAAACCCTAAACCCTTAACCCTAAACCCCCTTTCAACTGCCTTGAGGCAGCTTTGGGGCCTCCAAAAGGCTACGCCTCCATGGTGAACCATGGCCGCTGCCAGGAGCCTTGCCCGAAGTGCTGCATTTGGGGTTTGGGGTTTAGGGTTTAGGGTTTGGGGTTTAGGGTTTATAAGGGTTTGGGGTTTGGGGTTCAGGGTTTAGGGTTTAGAGTGTAGAGTTTCGGGTGTAGGGTCTGCGGTTTCTGGGTCGTAGTTTTCTTGGGTGGAGCAGCCACAGCCCCAGGAGGTCCCCGCGATCACAGAAACGAAAGTTTAGGCAAGAGCAGTCCGTTCTGAGGGGTCCCCGCCAGCATGGTGGGGCTCCCGTTGTGGTTTAGGGTTTAGGGTTTAGGGTTTAGGGTTTAGGGTAATGACTTTAGTAAGGGACCCGAGAAGAACAGGCTCGGATACGGGCCATCAGGTGAGGGGCTCAAACGCCCCCCCCCCCCCCCCCCCCCCCCCCCCCCCTCCTCACAACTGAAGGGGGGCGGCCAGCCCTTGAGTTTAGGGTCTCAACCCCAAAACCTTGGGGTTTAGGGTTTAGGGTTTAGGGTTTAGGGTTTAGGGTTACGTGACCCAGACGCCCTCGCAGGACAAATACGGATCAAGGCTGTATGCAGACATTAAGAAGAGGCCGGGCCATGGTGTTGTAGAGCAGGCCATACTGCGTTTATGTTTGTTTTCAGGGTGTCGGGTTTGTGGTTGGGGTTTCCGGCCAACCCTAAACCCTACAAGCCCGAAACCCGAAGCCCTAAACCATAAGCCCGTGCTTCTTGACACAATCCTTCTGGAGCTATGTGCCCAATGGCCGTGTGTGTTTCCCTGAAAACCCCTGTGACTCGAAACTCCCGAATCCTTTCAACCCTTTTGTAGTGTAGTTTGAGCCTACGGGTAGAAGTGGAAGCCAGGAGCATGTTCTACTGTTTCCTTAAGAACCCTCCAAGAATATTCTTCCTTAGAAGGGCAATAGGGGGATTATCCTTCCTGTGCACGCTTCGGCTCAACATGCACCCTAAAGCTAATGATAACCTCGAAAATAGGATGCCCCCAGGGCCATATAGGGAACAGACAAAGCTTTATCCGCCCCTGAACCATAAACTCTTAACCCTTAACCGGCCTTAACCCATTTTTATACTATGAATCCAAAACCCCTCTCCGTTTCTCACCTCTGGGCTCAATTTCCGTGTACTCCAAGATGAACTGGCAGATGCCCTCTGTGCAGTTCTGGCAACTTTTCCTGCCAGAATCAGGGTTTAGGGTTTAGGGCGGTTTCGGGTTTAGGGTTTAGGGTTTAGGGTTTAGGGGGAGTTAGGTTCCTTGCATGCTTGAGTTCCCCACGCAACACTCCACACACAGTACCCCGCACCCCGCATCATCCCTACGTCCTAAGACCCTAAAGCCCTAACCTGAAAGCTCTAAACCTTAATCTACTGTTTGCTTAAGAACCCCCCCCCAAAAAAATATCTATATAGATATATAGATATATTAATGTAATATTCTTCTCTGTAAGGGTACTAAAGGGATTCTTTAGTTTTTCCTTTTTTGAAGGTTCTCAAGCAAATGGTAGGACATGCGAACCCTCATCACCACCCCTCGGAGGGGCAACCCTAAGCCTCGCATGCCAATGCCCTAAACCCTGTGTCTGTAAATCCAACCACCACAGGGGGTTTAGGGTTTAGGGTTTAGGGCTTCGGGCTTAGGGCTTAGAGGGCTTAGGTTTAGGGTTTAGGGTTTAGGGTTTGTGGGTGGGAGGGACAATCCCTGAAACCACAAACTCTACAACCAACCACCCACTGCACCTTTGTTCCGAAATTCCTTCCCAATCAAAGGGTTAGGGGTTTAGCGGCTTAGGGGTGAGGACCTTTAGCCAAAGCGGGCTATACTTTCGATGCCTTAAACCCTAAACCCCTAAACCGTAAACCCTATACCCTATACCCTATAAGCCCTAAACCCTAAACTTTTCCCGCGGCCACAGGGGCTTCGACAAGGCCGAGTGCGTCAAGTTTTGCGACGGCAAGACGTCTTGCAAAGGCTTCCAGTTCGAACCTGGAGGCTGGGTCTTGGGGTTTAGGCCTAAACCCTAAACCCTAAACCCTAAACCCTAAACCCTAAACCCTAAACCCTAAACCCTAAACCCTAAACCCTAAACCCTTACTAAACCCTAAGCTCTAAAGCCTAAACCCTTTGTAGGGCTCAGGGTGATCAAGGTCTCTAGAGAAGACTTTGGGAAAGGTAGCCCCTTTCCCTCTCTTGGTCAATAAGTACCAGGTCCAAGTAGGGTTTAGGGTACATTTCAGCGGCGGCAGACATGGGGCGCTGATTTCCAATTTCTGTCACACAGTCACGCAATAAGAATCAGACGCAGTAGTAAACCGGCTATTAGGGTTTAGAGTTCAGGGTATTATCATTTTTCTTATAATGGACTTGGGGTTAGGGTGTTATCACTACTCTTACAATTAGACTAGGGTGCAGGGCGTTATCATTATTCTTATACTTAATGAACACGACTACCCTCTACCCTAAACCCTAAACCCTAAACCCTAAACCCTAAACCCTAAACCCTAAACCCCAAACCTAAGAAGGATCCATGAAGTAAGGCTCGGCAGTCTTCAGGGCCCATGTGCTGATTCTTGCGAGGCACCACCTTCCCGGGGCCACATGGTTGTGGGCTCACGGCCCTGAAGTGCATGCCTCTCCCCCGACCCATCCCTACACCCTAAACCCTAAACCCTAGACCCTAAACCCTAAAATTATGAGCTTGCACCGAAGTTGTCGTTGCGGTTGAGAGTTTCGGGTGTAATTCGGTTTTAGGGCTCGTAGGGCTCGTAGGGTGAGACCCTAAATCCCTAAATCTCTAAACCCTAAACCCCAAACCCTAAACCCCAAACCCTAAACCCTAAGCCCTAAATCCCTACCCTAAACCCTAAACCCTAAACCCTATAAACCCTAAACCCTAAACCCGGGTCGAAGCCTGCTCCGCAGTCTGCAGCATCTTCACGAACAAGATTCCTCAGATCGGCGACGGGCGATCCGGGTACCTGTGTTACATGAAGAAGTCGGCGCGGGCCTCACTCCATCTGAAAGTCTTCAGTTTAGGGTTTCGGGTTTTGGGGTTTAGGGTTTAGGGTCTTGGGGTTTAGGGTTTAGGGTTTAGAGTTTTGGGGTTTTTGAGTTTAGGGTTTAGGGTTTAATGTTGGACGCGCATTAAAAGGCCCCCTTCTGCAAAGTCAAGTTGGCCGGGGTATTTATTTGGACCTGGGACTGTTTGGTGGTCCAGAGCGGGATCCCCTTTAACATCAAGTCGCTCCCGAAATTAGTTTGAGGATTTTAGATTTATTCGTTAGGGTTTAGGGTTTTAGGGTTTTAGGGTTTAGGGTTTAGGGTTTAGGGCCTACATTGAAGCCAATGTTAAACCGAAGCCCTGGCCTCTCGGCTTAAAGGCCAGACCTCTGAATCTTGAAGCCGGCCAAACCCTAAACCCTAAACCCTAAACCCTAAACCCTAAACCCTAAACCCTAAACCTATAATGCCCTGTTTCGGGACCCGCTTTAGCGTCCTGGCCCTAGCCTGGGGCTCTGCATTTCTAAGGTCCGGCCTCTTGGCTTACAGGCCAGGCTTTTGAGTCTTAAAGGCAGGCCTCGTTTGCAAGACCGAAAACTTGGAATCCCAATTGAGCCGAAGCAAAAAACTCTCTTTCAAAAAAAGCCTTATGACAAGTTGTCTTGATCAATCCGGCAAAAAGGGGCGGTCCATACTGGGCACTGTTTCGGGACGCGCTTTAATGTCCTGGCCCCCAGGCCCTGGATTTCGAAAATCATGCAGACTCATCCCTTTCAACGGTCATGGGGAGGGGGGGGGGGGGGGGGCGAAGTTTCGTTATCAGCCGGATTGCGGGACCTCGAGACAAGGAGGGGAACGTTAAGCCTTTCAGACCCGTAGTCCTAAGCCCTCAGCCCTTCCGACAATGAGCTTTTACTTCAAAAACAGCGTCAATCTACCCAAGACATAAGGAACATTCCCCGTGTGAAATGGTATATGGCTTTCCTCTAAAGCCCATATCCCACCTTCCGGAGAATTCAACCCTGAAGCCTCAACCCTCAAACCTGCCCTAAACCCTAAGCCCTCTTTTTTGTTTGGGGTGGGGGAATGCTAAGAGAAATTGTGCCATCTGGGAGTCTGCGGGGGGAATTTCGGGGACCATAACTTCGGGAGACTCCCATGTCCTAGACTATAAACCCTAAACCCGTCGTGGGGGATTCCGACATCGTGCTGTCGGGTCTTGGTACAGGACGGGACAGAGTAGAAAGGGGGAACATCCCAACCATTCTTTCTATGACTATTCGGCCTGTGAACCCTAAACCCTAAACCCTAAACCCTGGACCTGGACCCTGAACCCTGAACCCCCTGAGTTGTAAACCCTAAACCCTAAACCCTCAATGGATTCATATTGAAGATCTGAAATGAAGCTCTAAAGCTCGGCATGAGTTCACGCCAAGGCTCGTTAAGTCTCTAAGGACTAAGGACTCTGAATCTATCTGGACCTCGATTGTGGTTCCGTTGAGGTTATGTAGGGTTCAGGGTTTAGGGTTTAAGGTCTAGGGTTTTGCCTGTTGGGTTTTCGGGTTTAGGGCGTAGGGTTTAGTATGTTGTCATGTGACATGTAGGTAAGAAAAGGAACTACAACTAGAGGCTAGGCAAGGTCTTGGGGCCCGAAGAGCATACTCACATCACCACGAAAGTTTACCCCGAGGTAACTTCTTTAACCCTGCTCGAAAGGAAGCATGCCTGTATTATTGGGGAGTCAGCCATTTCAAGGAACTGTGATTTATGATGTTTAGGGTTGGAAAGGACTTTTGAGGGTTGTCTTGATCTGCCACATCCCGAAACCCTAAACCCCAAACCCTAAACCCAAGCCATCGCCCAGGCGGCGACTGAGGCGGGAGTGCCCCTCCCTCCACAGCAGCCGGGTGGCCGCCCACATCGCCAGCCGCCACCAGTGCCGGCGGGGGGTTTAGGGTTTAGGGTTTAGGGTTCAGGGTTCAGGGTTTGGTGTTTACAGTCTCGAGTTTAGGGTTTGGGGCTAGGGTATAGGGTTTATGGTTTAGGGCTGCAGGGGATTTGGGACCAGGAGGATTGAGTGCAGGGTTTGGCTTTTTGAACAGAGAACCCCAGATGCGTGGACGGTAATCCAGTAGGAATGTAAAGGTCCCTAGTGTTGATACACGTCTTGTATGTTCATATTTACATATATATATATGTATATATTTATATTTATTTATTTATTTACTTTTGTATTTATACGTCTATATCTGCACATATTCTCAACTTGCCCCTTCAGGGGTTACAAACATCTGGCATTGGAGTTGCGGGTTTTCATTTGCCCAAGGCAATGTTGCGGGTTTTCATTTGCCCAAGGCAATGCTACACGCAACCTCGCCTAACGAAAAATGACGCCTAGGGTTCAGGTATCCTGTCACACCACCCAAAAACTGATTATACTGATTCTTCGTAGGGAATCAGAAATTCAGTTCCCGACACAACCCCATGCAGGATTGACAAGGGGGTTTTCAGGTAGCTGAGTCCCCAACAAAATCCATATGTCAGAACCGCCAAGTGATGTGACAAGCTCCCCAATCACACCTGAAGCCCTACACCCTAAACCCTAAACCCCAGACCCTAAACCCTAAACCCTACACCCTAAACCCTAAACCCCGACATCCATGCACAGAATGGGAACAAGTACGATCCGAACATGTACACCGCCCGCACCACGCCGCGGCCGTGCCCCGGACAGCAGTCGATGTAGGGTTTAGGTCTTATAGGGTTTAGGGTTTAGGGCTAGGGTTTAGGGCTTAGTTCGAGAGTACCCCGCTTCAGGCTTTCAAGCTCGATGCTGGATCAGTACCATGCGCTCTACCCCTCCAGCGCGCCATGAGTTTCCAATCCATACCGTGTAAGGCTCCGGGACCCCCCAAAATCATGCTGCGTTATAGGAAAAGCATATTATGTGATTATGTGTATGTATGCTTGGTAGCCCAGTGGTGCCCTTTACCCTTTTTTGGTTTCGGGTTCCCTTATAAAGTGACCAACCCAATAGGGTTACTGGGCTACCCAGTACGTATACGTAAGAATCCTGATTGCTCCAAACCACTGAGACAAAGCTGTGCTTCCAACTGCATGCTCAATGTCCCCCCCCCCCCCCTTCGGGCCAACGTGCGGCGCCTGTCAAGCATTGACGGTTTAGGGTGCCTCGCCTACACTTCTAGGACCGCATAATTGTGTGTGTTGGGTCAAGTATCCCAGCTGTTGGGTCCCGAGACGTATAGGCTTAGGCTTCCCAAGTTCAAAGAGTGGCAGCACTGAGTGTTTTCGGCATGGGTTGCTTGGTTTCTTTTGGGGTGAGGGCTCTACATTCTTCAAAGATGACATCTTTAGGGTTTAGGGTTTCCAAGCACCTTCTGCCCCTAAACCCAAAACCCTAAACCCGAAACCCTAAACCCTAAACCCTAAACTGTACCTAGACCCCGAACTACCTACGATACTGGCCAAAAACCTTGCTTGGGGGGCTAAGGGGGCAAACCATTCTTTGGCACTTTCGAGACCTGACCCCTACAAACCCCAGACCCACAAGCCTACACCCTAAACCTTGAAACCTAAACCCTAAATCCTCAACCTTAAGCCCTGAACCCTAAACCCTAAACCCTAAAGCCTAAACCCTAAAACCTACACCACAATGTCAAGCTCTACAGCACACACAACGTAGGTCACGGCCGGTGGTTCCCGGCCCCCGGTACCACGGTGGCGACGACGCACCGGCGAGGCAGCTGTGCACGGTTGTGTACATATTTCTTTGTTTGTATTTGAAATGTGCATTATGTGATAGATATATATGTATATATTTATGTATTAGTTTTTATTTATTTTTATATATTATATATACATATATATATATATATATATTATATGCATTATATACATATATATGTCATACACACTAATATGTATATGTCTATTAGAATTTGTATTCATGCTTATAGGTGACTTGTATGTATTCGTGCGTCTTTCTGTCTTCGTTTCTGTGCTTGACGTTTATCTGTGCACACACACGTACGTATATGTATATATATATATATATACATATATATATATGTATATGTAGATAAAAGTTTCTGTGCATGTGTGTATATATATATATATATGTGTGTGTTGGTTGTTTGGGGGCGTAGAGTTTAAAGGTTGAGAGTTCAGGGTTCAAGGTTGTCGCTCTGGGCTTTTGAGGTATATAGGTTTGGGGTTTAGGGTTGAAGGTCTCGGCTCAGGGATTCAGGTTTGGGCGCCAGTGCTAGCATCCCTTTATTAAGCCGTTCAGACTGAAAGGGCGCCCTTGTTCTGGATCCGACCTTGTTTGGCACAGACTTGCCTATGACTGTGGGATGCATCTTGGGTTTAGGGTTTAGGGTTTAGGGTTTAAGGTTTAGGGTTTGGGGTTTAGGGTTTAGGGTTTAGGGTTTAGGGTTTAGGGTTTAGGGTTTAGGCGGGGTGATTGCCAGCTTTGTTCAATCTGGCAGAGCACGTTGGCAGAGTCCACCTGCTCACGTGCGGTCCGTCGCGGGTGCAACCCCTGGGCTTGGGCAAGCCCAGTTCGACCCATTTTTTCTGCGGCTGTCCTCATCTACAGTAAACCCCAGAAAGTTGGAAACCTTTTCAAGGACAAATAGTGCTGGGATTCCCTATGCTTTACTCGTAGGGATTGAGGCTGTTGAGTTTCCAACTTTTTGGCTTCTACTATAGCCTATCTCCTAGGTTGCTGGCCTTACCCGGCTGACATGCCTGCGTGTTGGCCTGCCCACCTCCAGCTTTCCTCCGGCATGTCTGTGCAGGATGATACAACAATCAGAGTCATTAAAATCCCAGCGGTGATCCGGCCGCCTTTTTGGAGTTTCGCTTGGTGAGGAGTCTTTGAAGAGCTATGCAGCTATGCTTGGAGCGTGCGCGCTTCTCTCAAGTTTCTTGTGCCCAAAGGCCACAGGATCATGTGGTTTTGGGTGTGTGCTGAGCCTCCCGAAACCCCAAGCACTAAACGCTAAACCCTAAAAGGGTAACACCTAAGCCCCAAGCCTTCGACCTTTGAACCCTGTACCCGCAGACATTCCTTTGCGAACTCCCCAGGCCCATCCGGCCTGGCAAGACCGAGGCGGAAGTTAAACTGGAAGAGGCAACCTCCACATTTCGGCACAGGGCTTTAAGGGTCTTTGGTTTTCGCGTGTTGGGCTTAGGGCGTTTCTGGGTTTCAGGGTTTCAGGGTTAGCATATGCTTGAGGAGTTTAGAGTCTGCAGGGTTCTACGGTGTGGGGTTTCAGGGCACAAGGGCCCCTACGACAAATGGGCAAGTCCTTCGCCTCCGTTCTTTGTGCGCCCTACCCTTTCTTTTCTTTTTGTGGCGTTAAAGGCGTTAGGTTGGCAAGATGGAGCCGCATTATGCCGAACTTGATGCACGCTTCTACTTCCCGGGTAAACAAAAACCTAGGTGCGGTCCGTTAAGCGTGCTAGTCTACCACCATGATGCGTGAGACCTCAGAGCCTGCTCTCTTCTGGGAGGAAGGGGTGTGCTTTGGGGGAGGGGGGGGGGCATGATTTCATGAAATCAGAAGATTAGAAGGTACCCAAAAGAGAAATCTGGCTGTGTGACCTTGTCCAGACCCTCCATAGGTAGATGCGGAAGCCCAAACCCAGACCGCTATTCTTTACACCCTGAACCCTACGTTTGGCTCCGAATTCCGGAATGCACCATCACTTTTGGGTAGCATATGTACTCTGGTTGTGAATAAAATCAGTAAGGTATGCTATAGGGGTCGGAAGAATTACTAATGGTGTCCCTTCTGGCTCCTATATTTTTCCCTTATGGCCCCTATATAACACTACTAAACTACAATAACCCCCACCCCCCCCCCCCCCCCCCCCTCCCCCAAAAAAACCTATTGCAATTATTGACGCCCCTGTGTTAGGGATACTCCGGGTATTGCTTTGGGCCCTTAATTTGTGTAGGGTATATAAGCGGTATATAAGGGGCACTTTTTCAGGGGCCCATACTAAGGGAACATGTAACTACCCTTAGAGTAGGGTTTAGGGTTTAGGGTTTAGGGTTTACGGTTTCGGGTTTAGGGTTTAGGGTTGAGGGTTGAGGGTTTAGGGCCTCCTTGTTTTGGTTCAGCGAACTGACAAGGCGGCAGTTCCGGGCGGCGCCAATGAGAAGGCTCGCAGCTCAGGTTAGGGCTTAGCCGGTTGAGGGTTTAGATCTTCGAAGGATTTAGGGTTCAGGGTTTAGGGTTTAGGGTTTGGGTCGGTTGAGGGTTTAGATCTTCGAAGGATTTAGGGTTCAGGGTTTAGGGTTCAGGGTTTGGGTCGGTTGAGGGTTTAGATCTTCGAAGGATTTAGGGTTCAGGGTTTAGGGTTCAGGGTCTGGGCCGGTTGAGGGCTTAGATCTTCGAAGGATTTAGGGTTCAGGGTTTAGGGTTCAGGGTTTGGGTCGGTTGAGGGTTTAGATCTTCGAAGGATTTAGGGTTCAGGGTTTAGGGTTTAGGGTTTGGGTCGGTTGAGGGTTTAGATCTTCGAAGGATTTGGGGTTCAGGGTTTAGGGTTCAGGGTTTGGGTCGGTTGAGGGTTTAGATCTTCGAAGGATTTAGGGTTCAGGGTTTAGGGTTTAGGGTCTGGGTCGGTTGAGGGTTTAGATCTTCGAAGGATTTAGGGTTCAGGGTTTAGGGTTCAGGGTTTGGGTCGGTTGAGGGTTTAGATCTTCGAAGGATTTAGGGCTCAGGGTTTAGGGTTTAGGGTCTGGGTCGGTTGAGGGTTTAGATCTTCGAAGGATTTAGGGTTCAGGGTTTAGGGTTCAGGGTTTGGGTCGGTTGAGGGTTTAGATCTTCGAAGGATTTAGGGTTCAGGGTTTAGGGTTCAGGGTTTGGGTCGGTTGAGGGTTTAGATCTTCGAAGGATTTGGGGTTCAGGGTTTAGGGTTCAGGGTTTGGGTCGGTTGAGGGTTTAGATCTTCGAAGGATTTAGGGTTCAGGGTTTAGGGTTTGGGTCTGGGTCTTTGGGTTGTGTGTCCTTGTACTTCGGATCTGAGGGGCTCCTCCTCAGACAAGCTAGAACCCGTAGCATCAAGTCCGTAACCCTTCAATAACAGAACCCAAGCCATAAACCTAGACCCCGATATCCTACACTCTACACCGCTGACTTGCCCTCAAAGTCCCAAAGCCCCTGTAGACCCTACATCCTAAACCCGGTACACACCTAGACACGAGACTTGGACCTTACCCCTGGCCCTTGGTCCCCTTTAACATCTGCGAATCATTCTTTTATGGAAAGCTGTGGAAGTCTTGATGAAGGCTGTCAACGTGGTCATGGACATTTTCTCTTCGCATCTGTTACCTTTATGAAGAATGCTGAAACGTTCATGAAAGCTGAAAAGCAAAGTATTCTTTGTGAAAGTCGCAACATTCTTCGTCAAGGAGAATGATCAAAAACATGTTTGGCGTGAGGCCGGTTTCGGGCTTAGGGCTTGCGGGTGGGGGGGGGGGGGGGGGCGCGGGGGTATTCCCCACAAGGAACTAGCTACAACTGGGGGTCTACCCAACAGCCCTACCACCCAAAACCCCAAGCCCTAATCTGCAGGAGGAATCCGCAGGCAGTCGTGTTTGCTCTTCGAGTCACCCTAAACCTAAACCCTAAAGCCTAAAGCCTAAATCCTAAACGCTAAACCCTAAACCCTAGACCTAAACACTAAACCCTAAACCCTAAACCCTAAACCCTAAACCCTAAACCCTAAACCCTAAACCCTAAACCCTAAACCCTAAACCCTAAACCCTAAACCCTAAACCCTAAACCCTAAACCCTAAACCCTAAACCCTAAACCCTAAACCCATTCAAGGGGAGGTTTAGGGTCTAGGCCGGCATCTGAGGTCGACAAGCTGATGGAGAAGCTGAACAACATGGTTGGCTTGACAAAGGCTCAGCTGGGCCGGAAACATCACCGCTTGAGTAGTAGCACTTGGAGGTTCAGGGGGTTTAGGGTTTCGGGTTTAGAGTTTAGGGTTTAGGGTTTAGGGTTTAGGGTTTAGGGTTTAGGGTTTAGGGTTTAGGGTTTAGGGTACTTATAACTCAATTCTGAGTGCAGTTATAACCCACGTATAAGCCCCTCCACCTAGCTGGGTGGAAGAGGCCCAGCCAACTCCGGAACCTGGCTGGGTGGAAGAGGCAGCGGGCCAGATTGCTTTGGATCCAGATGCTCAAGGAGCAGTGCCCGAACCGACGCCCAAGCCAAAGCGCACCCGGGGCCTGGTCCTGAAGACATTGTGCCCCAAGTCGAAGGAAGGAGGAGGATGAAGCAAAAAAAGGGCCTGCAGTGCCAAGTGGCACGAGAAGTACCTCTCGAAAGGGGTCCCACGTGAGAGTGCCCCCTCGAAGAGCATCTTCGGCAGGGGCCGAGGCTTCGGCAGGGTCTGAGGAGCCAGCAGTACCCTAACAGGGATAGAAATTGCGTCACTAAGTACCATGAATCTCCAAGCACTCCGCTAGTAGCAGGTCAAACGCAGTGCCAGAGGCATACCAAATAAGGTTCAGGAAAGTACCTATAGCAGTGCTATGAGTGGAGTCGTGCTTCATGGCATGGCTTGGTCAGGTCGAGGATGCCAAGTGGTACCCGTTTTTTCCATCTCAGGATCCCTTTTTTCAGAGGCCCTCGAAGGCGCAACCGTTGCTGGGAACCCTAAACCCTAAACCCTAAACCCTAAACCCTAAACCCTAAACCCTAAACCCCTAAACCCTAAACCCTAAACCCTAAACCCTTGCTGAACATTCCCGGGCCACACCTAGAACCTTCAACCCGTGTAGGTGAAAGCTGGTATGGCCGAGCTCCGCGCCATGGTGGAGTTCGACCAATGGCGCCATGGCTCAGGGGTTTAGGGTTTAGGGTTTAGGGTTTTTTTGGATTTAGGGGTTCAGGGTTGAGGGTTCTAGGTTTCAGGGTTCAGGGTTTTCGGGCTTAGGGTTTCAGGGTTTAGGGGTTTTGGGTTGAGGAGATTCGGGGTTCAGGGTTTCAGGGTTTGGGGCCTGGGGTTTGGGGCTACTATGTAGGGTTTAAACCCTAAACCCTAAACTCTAAACCCTAAACTCTAAACCCTAAACCCTAAACTTGTACCGAAGGTGGGGTGTACTTGACTCCGAGGCGCAAGAAGCTCCTCCCGGACGCCAAGTCGCTCATGGGTCAGTCCTTCCACATGCAGTTCCTGGGCAATCCAGGTGCTGCCGCCCAGTGGTACCCTTTTCCCTTTTTGTTGGTTCAAGGTTCCCTTATAACTAGGATGCCCTGTAGTACCCTTATTCCCTTTTTGGGGGGTTTAGGTTCCCTTAGAAACCCCTTGATGCAAAACAGGGCACCCTTTTTCAGCCCAGGTTACTGGGCAGCCTAGATAAAGTAACCAACCCAAAAAAGGGTGCCCTTATCGTAATTATGGCTATTGGGCTACCGGGTCAAAGATTCTTTGAGAGAGGGGCGGTGTCGGATCCAGGGGCTAAGAACCCTAAACCCTAAACCCTGAACCCTAAACCCTAAACCCTAAACCCTAAACCCTAAACCCTAAACCCTAAACCCTAAGAGGGTTTAAGGTTTAGGGGCCAGGGCTGAGGGGCTCAAGGCTTTCAGTGAGCTTCTATACGGCTTAGGGTTTGCAAGTGTGACTTGCTGGTGCTTCTCTAAACCCTAAACCCTAAACCCCAAACCCTAAACCCTAAACCCTAAACCCCAAACCCTAAACCCTAAACCTGAACAAGAAGCCCTATGTTTGAGATGATTATGTGGGCGGTTGATTTACGAATCTTGAGCCTCGAGCTCCGAACCCTGAGCCCTATGAAGCCTAGCCCTCCATCCTGTCTAGGGTTTAGGGTTTAGGATTAAACAGGACTCAGGGTTTAGCGTACAGGGTTCAGGGTAAAGTAGAGTTCAGGGCGTAGGGTTAAGGATTTAGGGTTTTCTGTTCAGGGCTTAGGGCTTAGTGAGTACCTTTTAAGGACACGAAACGTAAGGCTTCGTAGGAGAAAAAGGAACCCCAAACTACCCAAAATCTGTAGGCTAGCCCTAAACCCTAAACCCTAAACCCTAAACCCTAAACCCTAAACCCTACTAAACCCTACTAAACCCTAAACCCTAAACCCTAAACCCTAAAGCCTAAACCCTAAACCCTAAACCCGAACCCTAAACCCTAAACCCTAAACCCTACACCCACACAAAACCACGCAGGAACTGGCAAGACCGTCGTCGCGCGCATCGTCGGAGAACTCCTTGTGGAGATGGGCGTTATCGCGAAGGTGGGGGGGGGGGGTTTTAAGCTTTAACCTCAGGGGGTTTGGGGTTAAGGGTTTAGGGGTTTAGGGTTTAGGGGTTTAGGGGTATAGGGGTTTAGGGGTTTAGGGGTTTAGGGGTTTAGGGGTTTAGGGGTTTAGGGGTTTAGGGGTTTAGGGGTTTAGGGGTTTAGGGGTTTAGGGGTTTAGGGGTTTAGGACTTAGGGTTCAGGTTACTCTGCGCCCCAAAGAATCTTCAGACATTTTCTCAGCCCCCGAGCTTATTTTCGCCTACTTGCAGCCAGATGCGTTCTTCCCACGTTCCCTTGTCCAAAGAACTTGGTACCCGATGAGGTGCACGGGAGTTGTGGTGGTTTAGTCAAACACTGATTCCTAAACCCTAAGCCCTAAACCCCGAGCCTCTAAACCCTAATACCCTCAAACCCTGAAACCCTAAAATCCCAACCCCTAAACCCCTGAAACTCGAACCACTTAGAGTCCTGCTAGAGTGGACCCTGTGCGACATCTTGCATGGCCCGGAAAAAAAAAGCTAAGAGCTTCGGGACTCAGAGTTTTGCACATATGATTTGCATGTATCATTTGCAGTGGTGTTTAGATTTATATTTATGGGGGGAGTTCAGGGTCATCGACCACGGGCTCTGTCGTGGGTAACTATTCTTGCGCGCTGGGTTGCTGCTAAGGAGTTTAACTTCTGGAAGCTGGCTTAGGGTTTAGGGTTTAGGGTTTAGGGTTTGGGGTTTGGGGTTTAGGGTTTAGGGTGGGGTTTGGGGTGAGAGCTGCAACCCCAAAACCCTGAAGCCCTGAGCCCGCAGGCTTGGGTTTGAGGATTGAAGCTATATCCTTGCTATGGCAACAGCAGCTAAGCTAGTAGCAACCCAAAGCCCTAAGGCCTAGATTCCCAAACCCTCCCACTAGCCGCAACCCAGGAAGGTCGGAGTACCCTAAACCCTAAACCTTGGGTGCTAGACCCTAAACCCTAAACCCTACACCCTAAACCCGAGACCCTAAACCCTAAACCCTAAACCCTAAACCCTAAACCCTAAACCCAGAGTAAACCCAGGAAGGCGACGAAACCATCTTCAATGAAGTCTCGCGAGCGGACCTTGTCGCGGAGTACACGGGCCAGACAGCTCCAAAGGCCGAACTTCTGTGGGTTTTCTTATTGTTGGTTAGTAGGAAATGAGGGAAGAAGGCACCCTATATCCCCCTATATATAATATATACCCTTTTGAGGGACTATACAGGGTACCTCATTCCCTCATCCCCTACTAACCAACAGTAAGTATTTGGGGGAAATTTCGGGGTTGAGAGCTCGGGTGTTTGTAGCGCTTTGGGAGGAGCGACCTAGAGCCCTACACCCAGCAAACATCATTTCCGTCTTCTTAAACCCTAAACCCTAAACCCGAAACCCGAAACCCGAAACCCTAAACCCTAAACCGTAAACCCTTCACTAAAATTGCGTTGCTGTGACGGCCCGGCTCGAAGTTCTGAGTGCCGCACCGAGTCGGAAGCGAGCCGTGCAGGTGATTGGTGCCGTGGAGAAAGCGACGGGAGGCGTGCTCTTCATCGATGAAGCCTACTCCTTGAAGAAGGAGACGGGTTTAGGGTTTAGGGTTTAGGGTTTAGCGGCGCTGCCAAAACCCTGAACCCCTTCAAAGTCACTGCAAGCAGCCATATCCTGAGGTTTTTTTCGCAGCGCATTTGGGCGTTGCCGGTAAACTACCAAGGTACATCCTGAACCTAAACCCTAAACCCCAAACCCTAAACCTTAAAACCGGACCAACATCCAGGAGGGCAAGGACAAGTTTGGCCAAGAGGCGGTCGACACCCTGATCAAGGAGATTGAGGACAAGCGGGACAAGGCATTGCTTCTGATTTAGGGTTGAGGGTTTAGGGTTTCGGGTTTAGGGTTTAGGGTTCGGGGTTCCAAACCTCTCCAAACCCTTCCAAACCCCACCAAACCCGACGAACCTACGAACTACAACCCCCAAACCCTAAACCCTAAACCCTAAACCCAATAAACCCTAATTCCATTCGGGCTTGGTTCCGAGCCCTCAGGTCAAATTTCTATGAGCTCCTGGCTACAGGATGTACCCTAAACCCCAAACCCTAAACCCCAAACCCCAAACCCTGAAACCTAAACCCTAAACTCCTAAGCCCCCGTTATTCAGAGGGCGGGAGAGCGGAGTTTGACATTATTTCCAATCCTGAAGCCAACCCTCTCTCTTCGTAGTAGGTGAGGGACATGCAAAAACCCAAAGCCCTCAGCATGTCAATCTCCCTCCCCCCCCCCCCCCCCCCCCCCCTACAGTCATCCCGGGAGAGCGTCTACAGGGCCCCCACTATGAAGCCCCACGGTTAAGATGGGATCCTTGTACCCTAAACCCTAAACCCCAAACCCACATTTCCCCGCCAAGAACGGGTAAGATGGGATCCTTGTAGTTCACTAGGGTTTAGGGTTATAAGGGTTCAGGGACTAGGGTTTAGGGTTTAGGGTTTAGGGTTAGGGTAAACACGAAAGAATTCCACGAGGGCCTCTGACTATCTTGGTAGCCCGGTGGCACCCTGTTGCCCTTTTCTTGCTTCAAGGTTCCCATGTAAAGTAACCAGCCCCAAAAGAGGGCCCCCTTACTACAACAAGGTTCCTGGGCTGCCAAGGTTTTTAACGTTCAATGTTTGGCTGCTTCTCTCACCTAAACCCTAAACCCTAAAACCTAAAACCTAAACCCTAAAACCTGTAGGTACTTCTCTTGGCAGCCTGAGTTACTTAGAAAGGTGGGGGGTGGGCCCTCCAAGCACGAACTTAGGGTTTAGGGCTTAGGGTTTAGGGTTTGGGGTTTCGGGTTTCGGGTTTAGGGTTTAGAGTTGGAGTCCAGCTACCAATCCGGACAACTGCCCAAACCGGTCATGTTGGGCCTCTTCTCTCCGGGCGTAAGAAGCCCGCGGCACTGCGCAGGGTGGGCTTCGGGAAGAAGTTGGCCGGTAAGTGCCCTGAACACCCTAAACCCTAAACCCTAAGCCCTAAACCCCACAAAAAACTAATACTTGGAGGTTCGTGGTACTTAAGTACCCGAAAAGGCTTATAATTGGGTTAAAAGTTCGCGATAAGGTTACTAAGTACCATGAACCTCCGAGTAAGGTTTCGGGTGAAGGTGTGTAAGAAATCCTAAACCCTGAACCCTAAGACCCCAACAAGGTTTGGGGTGAAGGTGCGTCGGCCGCCCAAACTCCCCAGCTCCACTGCAGGTGATCGCCATCTTCGCAGGCCTGGAGTCTAGGAGAGAACGGAGGTTCAACCCTGGACCCTGAACGGCCTGAAACCCTAGGGTTTAGGGTTTAGGCTTTAGGGTTTAGGGTCTAGGGTTTGGCTTAGGGATGGTAGAAAGAAGTCGCGCCTTGAATGCATCAACTCTTGCGATCCAGAAGTGACGCACAAACCCTGTAATCCTAAACCCTAAGCCCTAAGTCCTAAGTCCTAACCCCCCCCTGAACCATGTCGGATCCGGTCGTCATGCCTCAAACCTGTTTTGATACTTTAATGGAACTCCCTAAACCCTAAACCCTAAACCCTAAACCCTAAACCCTAAATACCCTTATCAGTATCGGTTTTTGAGAAAGTATACGAGAGCCTTGAGGGCCCAAATCCCAAAGCTGAAGCACCCTTCGCCCCCTTGGGTCTTCTCTTTTTTTTCTTAGACCTTTCCCCTTGCCCTAGCCCTAAACCCTAAACCCTAAACCCTAAACCCTAAACCCTAAACCCTACATCCTGAGCGACCATGGGCTTGGCGCTAAAATCATCCTCGTCCCTTCAGACCCTAAGCCCAAACTTCCTCACACCCCTCAAAAAGGCTCCTAAATTCCCCAACCTTCCTTAAGCCCCTAAAACCTAAAACCTTAAAAACCTAAACCCTAAACCCTAAACCCTAAACCCAAAGGCTACGACAAGGAGATGGAGACCTTCTTCGAAGCCAACCCGGGGTTCAAGTCGCGGGTGCCCTTCAAGCGGCCCGGAGTGCGATGAAGGGTTTAGGGTTTATAGGGTTTAGGGTTTAGGGTTTAGGGTTTAGGGTTTAGGGTTTATTGAAATTATTCAGGGTTCAGGTCTGGGGAAAGTTTCGAGGAGTTTCGAGGAAAGTTTGCCTGTTTTGGAGAGGCTTTTAGAATAGTTTCGATTTACAGGGGCTTGAGGGTTTAGGCTTTAGGGTTGAAGGTTTAGGGTCTGAGGTTCGGGGAGCTTGGGGAGTATGGAGACTTCAGGGAGTTTAGTGTTTGGGTTTCAAGTTTAGGATGCCATCTAACATACCCATGATACACCGCATAGGACCCCTCAGGCCTGTATCAAGGAGTGCTTCGGTTCAAGCAGATAGAGGCTTGCCGAACCTGTAGGGGCCTGAAATCCTGTAAACGCTAGAAGCCCTAAACCCTAAACCCAAAAACCTTAAAACCCTAGACCCTAAACCCTACCACCCAGCCGTGAGCTTTCTAGTTGACAAGTTGAGTTGTGTTCCATGGATGCATAGATAGGCTAGAGGCTGTTACTTAAGTGTTGGTGTCAGGGGTCTGGGGCTTGCGGACCCTGGGGTTTAGGGTATAGGCCGACTTCGGGGTTGATTGGGGAGTCTGGTTTCGGCACAGGGTTAGGGTTTAGGGTTCAAGGTTTAGGGTTTCGGGTTTCGGGTTTCGGGTTTAGGGTTTAGGGTTCAGGGTTTAGGGTTTAGGGTTTAGGGTTTAGGGTAGCCGGAAATAGGTACACCGAGCAGCATGTCTGCAGCTAGGAGTCCTTGGTATGCTGGCGAGGTTCTTCTTCGAGGACTACAAGTGCGACGAGCTGAACAAGATTTCGGAGATCTTCATGGAGGATAAGGTGCTCGGTAAACCCACAGGGCATTCTCTAGTACCTCAAACCCCTAAACCCCTAAACCCCTAAACCCCTAAACCCCTAAACCCCTAAACCCTAAACCCTAAACCCCTAAACCCCTAAACCCCTAAACCCTAAACCCCTCAACCCCTAAACCCCTAAACCCCTAAACCCCTAAACCCCTAAACCCCTAAACCCCTAAACCCCTAAACCCCTAAGCCCCTAAACCCCTAAACCCCTAAACCCCTAAACCCCTAAACCCCTAAACCGCACGCTCCAAGAGACCCTTACAGGCCCTGGGATGGCTACCAGGCATCTGCCAGGCTATGTCGAGGTAACCACAAACCCCCGGAAGCCGTGAACCTTCCCAAAAGCAAAGGACAAGAAGAGGGTTTAGGGTTTAGGGTTGAGGGTTGAGGGTTGAGGGTTTAGGGTTTAGGGTTTAGGGCGAATGCTCATCATGGCCCTGAGCCCTGAAATTGAATAGGCCCCTGCACAGAATTTTCGTCTTCAAGTCCTCAGGTTTAGTTTTGTTCTTCATGCCCAAAAGAACCTTACACTCGAAACCCTAATCCCTAACCCCAACAAGCCAAAGCCTCAACTAGACGTCTCGAACGAAAGCCCTAGACCCCTAAACCCTGATAAACCCTAAACCCTAAACCCTAAACCCTAAATGTTGGCACAGGGGTTCAGTGCTTCCGAGCCCGCCAAAGTTTGGTCACTCTGCAGCAGCATCCGAGAAGCTGGGAGTCTGGGGATTTGGGCCTAACTGAGTTGTGCTTGGGATGATTGTTGCAGTTTCCTAAACCCTAAACCCTAAATATAAACCCTAAGCATCTTTCGTTAAGAAGGGAACCCACTCATAAGAAAATGTTACATCGTTTCCGCTCAACTCAGCTTGAGAGTTTAGGGGGATGAGTGCAGGTTCAGGGTTTAAGGCTTAGGGTCTTGAGTTAAGTTCCTTTCTTGTGTTGGGGCCGGGGGGGAGGGCACATGATTCTCAGTTGCATTCTTCCGATCATTTTAAAGTTAGGCATCCACACACAAAAAGGGGCCCTAAGCCATCAACCCCGCACCCGACAAAGAAGAGATTGGGGAAGAGGAATGAGTTTAGGGTTTAGGGTTTAGGGTTTAGGGTTTAGGGTTTCCGATGTTAGGCTTTAGGGTTTAGGGTTTTAGGTTTGGCTTTAGGTTGCGAGTTTAACGGTTGAGACTTTTCATTTCAGGTTATGTTGTTACTGGGCCCTAAGACCTACCAAAGGCGTTTGCGGATGCAGTTCCCCTTGGCCCTGAAATGTCGACTCTAGGGTTCAGGGTTTACGTTTTAGGGTTTAGGGTTTTGGGTTTTGGGTTTTGGGTTTTGGGTTTAGGAGAATTCCTACACCATTGGAGCCGAATTATCCGAAACCCTGAAGCCTTGAGACGAACAATCCCTATGATACATTGAGCGCTTCAACCCCCCCCCCCCCCCCCCCCCCGGTTTCCCGACTACCTCCCTAGGTTCCCCCCTATAAAAATCTTAAACAAATTATTGTTGAATAGCCTGAAATATGGGGGGGGAACCAGGGGTAGTATAGAGCCGGGTAGTAGGGGAACCCTTGACCTTGGTAACGCCAGTTTCTGAAAGCCATCAGCCCTAATTTGCCCGAAGCTGCCTGTACTTTTCGTGTTTAAGGGTTTGGGGCTTAGGATTTAGGGTTTAGGGTTACCCTAAACGCTAAACCCGAAACCCTAAACCTAAGCCATAAACCTGAGCCCTAAACCCAGTTCCCTGAAAATCCCAGACCCGACCACTACAGGAGCCTCCACGATGAACCAACAGCAAACCCTAAGCCCTGAACCCTTCCGCCCCAAGCCCTAAACTTCCTAAACCCCAAACCTCTTCTAGACCTTAAACCCCAAACCCTAAACCCTAAACCCTAAACCCTAAACCCTAAACCCTACACCCTAAACCCTAAACCCTAAACCCTAAACCCTAAACCCTAAACCCTAAACCCTAAACCCTAAACCCTAAACCCTAAACCCTAAACCCTAACCCCACCCCCCCCATTCCTTTTAGTGGGCCAGTGTGATCGACCGAGGCTCGGCCGAACCATTAAGTTTGCCACCGGCTGCTGCGAAGCGACTCGGTTTCACAGGCCTGCAGGTTTAGGGTTTCGGGTTTAGGGTTTAGGGTTTAGGGTTTAGAATTTAGGGTTTAGGGTTTAGACTTTAGGGTGGGGTTTAGGGCCTAGGGCCTGGGGCTTCGGCTGTGCATCAGGGGACGCTTGCGGGATCTGCGCCTTTTCTAAATGAGAACGGCGCACTGCCTACCCCAAGCTCACATAGCGAAGCGTTCCTACCCTGACTACGTATTCTCTTTTGGGGCTTTGGGGCTCTGGCGGTGGAGCACCTGCCACTTTGGAGATGCAAAGTAAAGCTCGGGCATCCATCAGCCCCCAAGCCCATCGGCCTCCCTTCTGCCCCATCTGCCAGAGGGTTTTGGCGCAAACTGGGCTTTCGCTACAGTCCGATGAGGGTGCTTTGCGCACCCGACTGGCCGAGGCGCCGGACATTTGCAATTTCTGATGACATGGCATGTTCACAACCTTGTCAACGGCACGAAAGCCAGCTTGGGGTTTAGGCTTTCGGGCGTAGAGGGCAAATTTCAGTCGGGAAACTTCCACCATATACCCTTAGTTGTGCCCATATGCCTCTTATGCTTACAAGCCTTATATGAAGTTTCGAGTGTAGGGTTTAGGGGTGTCAGGTCCTTTTCGAATCCCTTACAGGGCAAAAGGGGGAGAGGAAAGTACGGTGTATATTGTGGTTTTGAAAGTAAACATCCTTAGCGAACCTGGTGAGTACGCATGTACGGGGTCCTAGCAAATAAATGCTGCCCTACTGTAAGTTAATGCTTATGGAAACTCCCTCCTGAGTAGATTGCAAACACGCCAACCACGCGGAACTCTTCACGGGGTCCCGTGCCCGAATAGGCCAACAACCCAGACCCCCATGCATAGCTCCCGTCCCACTGACCCCTAAAGCACGGTAAGCCCATAAGTTGGGTTTGGGGTTACCCTAAGGATCCATGTACCTATATAGTATATACTTGGGCCCTAAAGCTACTATATAGGAACCCCTTTAAGGCCCAAGTATATACGATATAGGTACATGGATCCTTTGGGTTATAGCTGAGAGTCACTACCCTTGACTCTGCTTACCTAACAGATTAAGCAGGTTCTAACCCCGGATCAGCCGGCAACAATCCACACAAGTTTAGGTAATTCAGAAAATGGTACGGTAAATGGACCCTATGCGCCACTGAACACCAGCGGCCAACACGTGTGTGTGTGTGTGTGTGTGTGTGTGTGTGTGTGTGTGTGCAACCTGCTGTACATGCAGGATTGGGGTCACGCCCTTTCTCAATTTCATGCGGGGGGACGCAGCACATCACTGGGACTGCGTCCAACGAAGCTACCAGTGATGTGGGAAGTCGGAGTTGGCCGCTCCGGTGTACCTGCTCAATACAGATTTGTGACATCATCCATCGTGTATGCTTTGCATTGTTGAATCTATTGAACATCCTCGCTGTGCAATTCCGAATGAACCATCTGTTGGAGAGCAATTGATGCTTTTGAGGGTTCTGTGATGCTTGATGTTGTCCAGTCGAGCGTCCGTCTCATCAGTTCCAGACAAGTCAACGTGTGTATGGTTCTGGCGTGTTGTCCCGTCACGGGGCCAGATCCCAGAAGACCCGGGCATCCGGGATTGACTGAGCTCTGCTGACTGACATATTCATTCATCGGGATCATCTGCAGTAGGCTTTGTGACATGAGTGAGTGCGAGCACAGACATGTCATCGGGATCATCCAAATTGCAGACGCAGGGGTAACCGGACGGCACTGCTTTTGTGATCTTCGTGTTGTCCCGTCAGCTGTGAACAGGTAGTTTGACTGAGGCTGCATCAGGCACAGACACATGTCCTCCCCGCTAATGTTGGTAAAGTGGTGTTGTCCTCCCTCCTGTTGTTGTTGGTGAACTTCCTCTGCACCTCTTGCCGTTGTTGTTCATGTGCATGAGTTAACATGTCTCTCTGCTAATGTTGGTAAAGTGTTGCTGAACTCACTCCTGTTGTGGTGATGATCTACCTCGCGCGTTCTCAGTCTCAAGATGTTTGACCTGTCTTTGTCTCGTCCGCCCTTCGGGGGCATGATGCTGCCATACGTGATGCCCATGATGGCCGGGCAGCTCCCGAGTAATTCATGTCTTTCTTGCAGCCGGCTCAGCGCCTGCTTTGGTGTGTCGCCCCTTGGGGCATATGTGTGTGTGCAACCTGCTGTACATGCAGGATTGGGGTCACGCCCTTTCTCAATTTCATGCGGAGGGACGCAGCACATCACTGGGACTGCGTCCAACGAAGCTACCAGTGATGTGGGAAGTCGGAGTTGGCCGCTCCGGTGTACCTGCTCAATACAGATTTGTGACATCATCCATCGTGTATGCTTTGCATTGTTGAATCTATTGAACATCCTCGCTGTGCAATTCCGAATGAACCATCTGTTGGAGAGCAATTGATGCTTTTGAGGGTTCTGTGATGCTTGATGTTGTCCAGTCGAGCGTCCGTCTCATCAGTTCCAGACAAGTCAACGTGTGTGTGTGTGATAAAGTGTGTGTGTGTGTGGGTGTGGGTGTGGGTGTGGGTGTGTGTGTGTGTGTGTGTGTGACTAACGTTGCTACCCCTAAGATGCACAGCGCAGCCAGAGCCCACCCACCCCTAAACACTAAACATCTTCAACCCCTCAGCTCTTCGCAACTCACACCTTAAGGGCCCACGCACCTCATTATTACATACTTGGGCCCCAAAGTCAACATGTAGGAGGTACTTTGAGGCCCAAGTACTCCCTATTTAGCTACATGGACGCTGACGCGAAACCCCTGAAACCACAAAATGCAAACTCCAACAACCCTAAACCCTAAACCCGAAACCCGAAACCCTAAACCCCTGGAAGCGCCCAGCAAACGCCTTTTGACCAAGGTCTCTTCCTCGCCGGGTGGAAGTTGCAAAGCGATGGGAACTCAGCAAGTCACGCCTCGCCAAAGTTCACCGTGTTAGGGTTTAGGGTTTAGGGTTTAGGGTTTAGGGTTTAGGGTGTCTCAATGAGTGGGCGCGCTGGTGCTGAAAGCACCCAGGCGCGCGCCCCGATTTGCATAAGCCCACCCCCGCTGGCGCTCCACCCTCGCCTTAACCTCTACGGGTTTAGGGTTCTTTTGAACTCTGATCGTGCTTTTGTTAATTTTCTCTTGTCCATTGGGTTGAAGCTCGGCATCGATGCAGATCAACTACCCTGAAGTTCGTAGCCCCTAGGCATTGCAAGGGAGATGTCTATCAGTCGAGGGCTGCAAAAGTCAGAGGTTTGGGCTTGGGGTTGGCTGCCGCCTTCGCCCTCGGCGATGCTGCGTTGGAAGGGCGTGAAATTAGAGGTTTGGGCTTTCGCCGTGCTGATGCTGCAACTTTTGTTATTTTTGTCTTTTACCCAGGCAAGGGGCCTCCCAGGCAGGGGGGCCTCCCAGTGAGTCTTTCTCAAAAACCCGAAGGTTTGGGCTTGGGGCTGGCTGCCGCATTCGTTCTTGGTGATGCTGCGTCTTGCTTGGGGATCCTTCAGGTCAGGCAAAAGGTCGGCAAGCAGGAGATCCTTTCAGTCCCATTCCGGCAAGCAGGAGATGCTAACAGTGCTAGGCTGACAGCCTCCTACTAAGTCGGGGGCCTCCCAGTGAGTCCCAAAAACCCGAAGGTTTGGGCTTGGGGCTGGCTGCCGCATTCGTTCTTGGTGATGCTGTATCTTGCTTGGGGATCCTTCAGGTCAGGCAAAAGGTCGGCAAGCAGGAGATCCTTTCAGTCCATTCCGGCAAGCAGGAGATGCTAACAGTGCTAGGCTGACAGCCTCCTAGTGAGTCTTTCTCAAAAACCCGAAATTTGGCTTGGCGAAGGCTTGGGCTTGGGGCTGGCTGCCGCATTCGTCCTTGGTGATGCTGCGTCCTGGTTTGGTTGGGGCTCTGCATCGAAAGCCTGCTTTTCAGGTAAAAGGTTTCCCTGGCAGACAACTGCCAGGTGCTTGGGGGCCTCCAGGCAGGGCGGCGGGGCGGGCGGGCCTCCTCCCAGGCAGGGGTCTCCGACCCGACCACCTGAGGCAGGACCTCCCACCAGGGCCAAGGGCCTCCCACACAGGGCCTCCAGGCAGGGGGCCTCCCAGGCATGGGTTTGAGGCAGACCCTCCAACACAGGGGTCGGAGGCAGCAAAACCTCTCCCAGGCAGAAACCTCCCAGCCAGGCCAGGCGGGGCCTTCCAAGGAGGCAGGGGCCTCCCAGGCAGGGGCCTCCAGGCCCTCCCCAGGCAGGGGCTTTCCCACACAGGGCCTCCCAGGCAGGGGCCTCCCAGGCAGGCGCCTCCCAGGCAGGCCTCCCAGGCAGCGGCCTTCCGGCAGGAGGTTGCGATGTTTTACCCGAAGGTTTGGGGTATCTTATTCTAGGGCGACCTGACGGGTTTCTCGCCAGCGACCTGCCGGGTCCACCGCGCAGCCCGCAGCTGCCTGCGGGACTGTAGCTCCGTCGCCCGCCGGAGGGGTTCTGGCTCCGGAGCTGCCTCGCCTGCCGGCTTCGGCGCGTTCGCCCTGCTCGACGGCCCCGGGCTCACTCAGTTTAGGGTTTAGGGTTTGGGTTTAGGGTTTAGGGTTTAGGGTTTAGGGTTTAGGGTTTAGGGTTTAGGGTTTAGGGTTTAGGGTTTAGGGTTTAGGGTTTAGGGTTTAGGGTTTAGGGTTTAGGGTTTAGGGTTTAGGGTTTAGGGTTTAGGGTTTAGGGTTTAGGGTTTAGGGTTTAGGGTTTAGGGTTTAGGGTTTAGGGTTTAGGGTTTAGGGTTTAGGTTTAGGGTTCATCCCTTCCCCCGTGTAGTAAACGTCCCCCTGATTGTAAAAACACTTTCGGGAAAATCCTGCCGAAACCGACCCGGCCTTTCAAACCCTATTCCGAATTTCAGAGCCTCACAAACCTTCAAGCCAGTGTAAACCCTATCCCAAGAGATGGCATCTGGATAAAAACATCCCCCTAATGCTACAAGCACATTTCGAGTTTCTATTGGGGGAAAGGGGGCGGGGGCTGTTTAATAATAGAGGGAAGGGATTAAGGGTTCTGGAGGAAAGCATCGCGAGGTTTGGGGTCCAGTGAGGTCGCCCGCACGGGTGCGAAGCCCCCGCCCCGACACCCCTAACTCATCTCAACTTGTTTGTGTTTAGGGTTTAAGTTTTAGTGGTTAGGCTTTCGGGTTTAGGGTTCAGGGTTTAGGGCTTAGGGTAACCCTAAACCCTAAGTCCTAAACCATAAACCCTTAAAGCAAACTTCTAGGGCGGTTCTCTGTTGGCTTTCCCGTTCTTTGGGGAGACCCGCCTTTCTGTCGGTGGGCTCGGCGGAAGCCGCTATCAAAGGTTAGGAAAGGTCAAGATCGATGGGTTAGGGTTTAGGGTTTTGGGTTTAGGGTTGGTTTTGGGTTTGGGGTTTAGGATTTAGGGTTTAGGGTTTAGAGGGTGTGTGTTTGTGGGGGGTGGCGGGGGGGGGGGGGGGGGGGGGGGGGGGGGGGGGTAGGAGGCGATTTCGACTTCAGGACTGCTTAGTGAGTTCCGTGCTTCGGGTGTGACTTGCTTGTATCCTCAACCTTAGAACTGGAACCCTGAAGCCTACATCCTCAAACTTAAGCCCCTAGACCTCAGCGTTTAGGGTTTAGGGTTTAGGGTTCAGGCTTCCACCTTCAGCGTTTCGGGTGCCGAGGACGCGGGATGGAGGAAACGGGCGCACTGTACGGAATATCCTGGCCGCCTGGCTGCATCTGGTTGCATCAACAGGTTTCTCGGGTTCGTTCGGGGAATGAGCTTAGCTGACAACCCCTTTCAAACCCAATGGCTACTGCTTGGGGTTTCGCAGACAATTGGGCTTGGTTTAGAGTTTATACAGTAAGCCCCAAAAAGTTGGAAACCTTTTTGAGGACAAATAGTGCTGGGATTCCCTATACCTTACTCCAGGGATTGAGGCTATTGAGTTTCCAATTTTTTGGATTCTACTATAAGGGTTTCGTGTTACGCTTGAGGAGTTCTAGGTCTGAAGCTTCACCTCACTCGGCCTCGTGTGACACAGTCGATCAAGACGAAGTGATGCCGCTCAGCCATCAGATCCGCCAGATTATTAGCAATAGTCCTGTAAACTCTAAACCCTATAAACCCCAAAAGCAAAGCAGGCCCCCCCCCCCCCCCCCCCCCCCCCCCCCCCCAACGAAAAAAGAAAAACTCTGCGAACCCTCAGCCCGAAGCGTACACGTTGTGTTCCCTTGATCTCAGACAACTCATCCCAGGAAGCCGGGTATCGGAACTTCGCTGCGCGAGTTGTGCCACAGCTGTATCAAGGCCTTGGGGTTTATAATGGGGTTTGGGGTTTAGGGTTTAAAATTTAGGGTTTAGGGTTTAGGGTTTAGGGTTTAGGGTTTAGGGCTTGTGGGGCTTGAGTTTGGGGTGTAGACTACTTGTTCGGCTTAGGGGGATCCACTTGGAGTCCGTTTTTGGGGTAAAGACGTCCACGAATACTGCAGTACTGCACGTGGAGCATCTTGGTCGGGCTGATGGCTCATGAGTTTAGGGTTTAGGGTTTAGGGTTTACCGGTCAGGGTCTCCTCGTCTTACTCAAGGGAGTCCATGATTGAGGTGTAGGGTTTGGGATGTTCCCCCTTCTAGGGATTAGAGTACCCCTGAGTAGAATCAATCCCTACTGAGGACTGTCAGTATACGGGGGGAACATCCCAATGTAGGGTTTGTATGTTTTGTCGGGAATCATGGCTTCAGCGACGCAGCCCCGACAGATCTAGCCGTGCAACCACTGCATCCTTCAGACCCTAACCCCCTGGCGCCTTTAGGGTTTAGGGTTTAGGGTTTAGGGTTTAGGGTTTAGGGTTTAGGGTTTAGGGTTTAGGGTTTAGGGTCTAGGGTCTAGGGTTTAGGGTTTAGGGTTTCGGGTGACTACCTTAAACCCCGAACCCTGAACCCTATGGAAGAATTAGGATCTCAAACCTTGCCAGCATCCCTGCGCACCCTAACCCCCCAAACCATCCGACCGATCTGGCCCTGCTGTCAACAGCCCTAAGCCCGGCCCAAACCCTAAACCCTAAACCCTAAGCCCCCCTAAACCCCCCTAAACCCCCCTAAACCCCCCTAAACCCTAAACCCTAAACCCTAAACCCTAAACCCTAAACCCTAAACCCTAAACCCTAAACCCTAAACCCTAAACCCTAAACCCTAAACCCTAAACCCTAAACCCTAAACCCTAAACCTTACATTCGAAGACTGAAAGCCCTAAACTCGGATCCCTTGGGTGTTCAGCAGTGAGCTCCATTAAACGATGGAAATCGCAAGCCTGGTAGGGTTTAGGGTTTAGGGTTTAGGGTTTAGGGTTTAGGGTTTAGGGTTTAGGGTTTAGGGTTTAGGGTTTAGGGTTTAGGGTTCCTGCCGCCGCAGACCCGGTCATCCGGCCTGTCTTGGACCGGGTGCAGGAGTTTGCGCAGCTGAAACAGGCCAGGGTCTAGGGTTCTGGAGCAAAGCATCGCGAGGTTTGGGGTCCAGTGAGGTTGCCCGCACGGCTGCGAAGCCCCCGCCCCGTCACCCGTAACTGATCTCAATTCGTTTGTGTTTAGGGTTTAGGGTTTAGGGTTTAGGGTTTAGGGTTTAGGGCTTAGGGCTTCGGGCTTCGGGCTTCGGGCTTCGGGCTTCGGGCTTCGGGCTTAGGGCTTAGGGTTTAGGGCTTAGGGCTTAGGGGTTAGGGCTTAGGGCTTAGGGCTGAGGGCTTCGGGCTTAGGGCTTCGGGCTTCGCGCTTCGGGCTTCGGGCTTAGGGCTTAGGTTTTAGGGCTTAGGGCTTAGGGTTTAGGATTAGGGGTTTAGGGTTCAGGGTTTAGGGTGCAGAGTTTCCTGGGTTCAACCCTGAACCCTAATGCCTGAACGTAGGACTTAAGGGCTTTTAGGGTAGGATGTGAGGTTGAGGGTTTAGGGCCTTGAGCTTGGGGCTGAGGGCTGAGGAGTATAGCTGACTTGGGTTTCGGGATTAGGGTTTTAGGGCCAGCAGCACGGTTTGGCTTGCAGAGCTATTTGGGGCATTAAGGGTCTCCTAGGACCTTGAACTCTACTTCCTCTGGGTATCTAAGTGTCCTGCAGCCTAGGGTGGCAGAGAGAATTACCCTAAACCCTTTGCCCTCAACTTCACCTAAACCCTAAACCCTCTGCCCTAAACCCTAAACAGGGTCTATACCAGCGAAGACAGAACAAGGGCCGCGAGAGCTCGAAGACCTCAAAGCCTCGGAAGCTTCGCACAAGTTTTGCACCCCAACCTTGACCCCTTAATAGTCCCCAAACCCCCTCAACAAATGGGGTCTAGGGTTTAGTTTAGAGTTTAGAGTTTAGAGTCTAGGGTTTAGGGTTTAGGGTTTAGGGTTTAGGGTTTAGGGTAGTTCTCTCAATAAGGATCCCTGTCGGGGTCCTCTATTTAAGGGTGCAGTACTATACAGGTGACCCCAAAACCAAGGGGATCCTAATTCAAACCCTAAACCCCAAACCCTAAACCCCAAACCCCAAACCCTAAACCCTAAACCCTAAATTAACTGCGCGCCTATACAACAATCCTGAAATTTTCGACCCCAGCCTCGTGAGCCCAAGACCTCTCAACAGTGCCCTTCGTGGAGTTTCATGGGTACTTGTCATCAGGGTTCTAAGCATGGCTATGACCTTATTCAGGGTTTAGGGTTTAGGGTGCTTATCACCTTATAAGCTACAAGTACCCATGAACCTTTAAGCATGCAGGAGGAGATGTGCCGTCAAGAATGAACACCCTCCGCGCCTAACATTCGCTCAAGCCGCCTCCTTTTGCACAGGAGCGAAGAAAGGATTTCGAGAGCCCGTACCACAGAGGCAGGTTTGTAAGGTGATTTCAGTGCACATGCAGCTCCAAGCGTGTGCGGTTTTAGTTTTTTGGTTTTGTCAGCGGTGGAGTGGGGGGGAAGCTGGCGTGTAGGCTTGGCGGACGGGCTACTACAGGAGCCCGAGTACCGATCTTGTGCCCCTTTAAGCCCCCATACCATTTATGTTTGAGCTTTCCTGATCCGACAGAACCTGCAGAACGCACTACCCTCCAAGGGTTTAGGGTTTAGGGTTTAGTTAGGGTTTAGGGTTTAGAGTTTATGGTTTAGGGTTTAGGGTTTAGGGTTTAGGGTTCAGGGTTCAGGGTTTAGGGTTTAGGGTTTAGGGTTTAGGGTTTAGGGTTTAGGGTTTAGAGTTTAGGGTTTAGGGTTTAGGGTTTAGGGGTCCAAACCCAAAACGCTAAAACCCCAAGCCCTTTTCCGATGCGGGGTCCTTCATCCGTTGCAGACCTGTTTGTAGTTGGCAGTCCATGCCTTCCAGCTCAGATAAAGCTACTGTAAGGCTGAGGAGGCTACATTCAGACCGCACAAGTTTCGAAGTCCAAGGTTAAACCCTAAACCCTGTGTTCCTAGATGTTGCAGGTGTCTTCTAGGGTCTACGAATACAGGAACGGCAAGAAGGGCAGCCTGTGACTAAGTTGACGTAAGTTGAGTTGAAGCAACTCTGTCAATTCTTGGTATTCTGCAACTTTCTCCACGGCCCTAAGCCCTAAACCCTTACACTTCGTGGAGCTTTGAGCTTTTTCGGGATGAGTTGGGGTTTGGTGCAGTCTATGCCCTAAAACCCTAAACCCTAAACCTTTAAGGTTCCCCAGGATGTCTTTGGGGGGGTCTTGAGGGTTTGGGGTTTAGGGTTTAGGGGATGTATATGGTTTAGGGTTTAGGTTTTTTTCCTTGTATACCACACCTACTTGATGGATTAATTTGGGGTCTCCAGGTTCGTCTTCAAGGTATTGGATGTTGGCCTCAAACCCAAAAAACACAAAAGCCCTAAACCCTAAAACCCTAACCTTAAACCCTGAAGCCCTAGAACCCTAAAACCCAAAGCCCTCAAAACCCCAAAACCCTAACCCCTAAAGCCTTAAAGCACAAAACAACCCTAAGCCCTAAAGCCCCGCACCCGAAACAACCCCTACCGGCCTTGTGACACCCCGTGGAGCCCTAACCCTAAACCCTAAACCCTAAACCCTAAACCCTAAACCCTGAACCCTGAACCCTGAACCCTAAACCCTAACGAGCGTGACCGTGCACCAGGCGTGAAGGCCGGGCAGCAACACACCAAAACAATCGGCTCTTTGCCCGCTCGGAGCTGCTCGTACACCCACTTGTTATAGCGCTGGGTCACCTGTCACGGAACACAACACAATGAGGAAGCTGAGCAGGTTTGGGGGGACAGGCCTCTGCGTCTGTAGATGGGCGACGGTTGAGGGCCATGATCAAAATCAACCTTACCGATCTGCGCGTTCTGCGCGGTTTGCAGTGCATAGCGAGCGCTAACGCATTGACGTCTCAGGTTCTGACGGACACAAACAAGAGAGGCGGGGCACGTTCGCGGTCGCAAGCTTGGGACAAGAAAGTCTTCAGACAAACCCTAAACCCCAAACCCTAAACCCTAAAACCCTAAACCCTAAACCCTAAACCCTAAAACCCTAAAACCCTAAAACCCTAAAACCCTAAAACCCTAACACCCTAACACCCTAACACCCTAACACCCTAACACCCTAACACCCTAACACCCTAACACCCTAACACCCTAACACCCTAACACCCTAACACCTTAACACCCTAACACCCCAAGCCCTAAACCCTAAACCCTATAAAACCTAAAACCCTAAACCCTAAAACCCTAAACCCTAAACCCTGGAGGCAAGATCGACAAAGAGGCCCTGGAGGCAGCTTATGGACTGGCCTCTTGGTTCAGATGGCCATGGTCTTGGGTTTAGGGTTTAGGGTTTAGGGTTTAGGGTTTGTGGTTCAGGGTCTAGGGTTTAGGGTTTAGGGTTGAGGGTTTTGGGTTCAGGGTGGGCTTAGGGTTTCGGGATTAGGGTTTAGGGTTTAGGGTTCAGGGTTCAGACAACCCGATGGGAGCCCAAACCCTAAAGGAATGGTAAACGTGATGTCTACTATGAACCCGCCACGCTGTGAGGCCTATAAATGAAGCCACGACCACCGATGTTCTAAAGAGAGCTGTCATCCGAAGCCCGTTGCTTCGTCCTCTATAAGCCCTAAACTAAACCCTAAACCCTAAACCCCAAACCCTAAACCCTGTAAGCCCTGAGCAGTTTTAGGTAAACAAGGGAACTAAACAGAACGTGTGTATGTATATACATATATATATATATGTATACTAAACGGACAAAACCAAGACGGACACAAAGACACAGACAAACCTTAAAGCCCATAAACCTTCGCCCTAAACCCTAAACCACTGTGGGAGATCTTTGCTAGCCAAGGAAGCGGCATGCAACGCGGACTGGGGCACGAAATGCATGGGTCTCAGCAGCCACGCGCGACACGTTTGAGGTCTGGGAAGTTTTATCCTCATCCCAAGGGCTCCCCGCATGCGAATGGTATTTAGGGTTTAGGGTTTCGGGTTTAGGGTTTAGGGTTTTAGGGTTTAGGGTTTAGGGTTTAGGGCCGTATAGGGTGTAGGGTTTACCTACTCTTGGGTCGAAAGCATCTAAATGATGTCTACCGTGTGCTTTCGTTTCTGTTGTTCTAACGTCACTAAACCCCGAAAGCGTAGACCCTGTGCAAGCCCTTCAGTCCCAAACCCGCAACCCCCCAAACCCGCCATAAACGAGCCCAACAAGCCCTGATGCCCTCCTAAACTCTCAACCCCTAAAACTCTAAGCTCAGACCCCCAAACCCCAAGCCCCGAACACCTAACCCTATACCCTATACCCTATACCCCTAGCACCCTAGACCCGAAACCCTGAACCCTAAACCCTAAACCCTGCACCCGAAACCCTAAACCCTGAACTAAATCCTGCACCCTAAACCCTAAACCCGAAACCTTCAACCCCCGAACCCTAAAGCCTGCACCCTAAACCCTAGACCCTAAAGCCTAAACCCTGAACCCTGAACCTTAAACCGCACCCTCCCCTGAAAGAGCCCATCGTGGCCGAAGCCTGAGGCGAGACAACGAAGAGCTACCTGAAGGAACTCCAAGGCTAGGGTTTACCAACGGCAGGGTTTAGGGTTTAGGGTTTAGGGTTTAGGGTTTAGGGTTTAGGGTTTAGGGTTTAGGGTTCGGGGTAGGCAATCCCAAACATTATTGGGGTTTTGGGTTTGGGCTTAGGGCTTCGGGCGCAGGTTTTCGGGTTGAGGGTTTAGGGTAGGCAATCCCCAAGAGGGCACCCTTGTCGTAGCATGGCTGCCCGGCTTCCGAGTTGGGCTCAGGGGCAAACCCTAAACCCTAAACCCTTAACCCTTAACCCTTAACCCTTAACCCTAAACCCTAAACCCTAAACCCTAAACCTTGTTTTCGGGCTTGGAAGGGGTTTATGGTTTATGTCAGGTTGGTTCATATAGGGTATGTAAAGGGTTCAGGGCTTGGGGCTTAGTTTAGGGTTCATGGGTTTAAGGGTTTGGGCACATGGGGTCAAGAGCCTAGTGTTCACGGCCTTCGGGTACATGGGATTCGGGTTGGGGGGTCATGGGCTAAGGGTCTAAACCCTGAACCCTAAACCCTAAACCCTAAACCCTAAACCTTAAACTGGCCCTAAACCCTAAACCCTCTTCACGGGCTGCAGCTGAGTCACGTGTTAGGCGCATAAGCAACCTCCCTACTGGATGGCAGCGACGCACATGTGTGTGTGTGTGTCTTATTGTTACTTGGGGTGGGGGGTGTTTGGGGAATTGGCACGAAGTCCTCCGATTCGGGATCAGGCCTTGCGCCAGGAAGCCAGCCCAGAAAGTGCTGCTAAACCATGAGCCTCAAACCCAAAAGCACACAACTAAATACCCTAAACTCTAAAGCTTGGGACTTGCCCCCTAAACCCCCAAACCCACCTATACGAAGCTGACTCTGAGCCGGGGGTTGATTCTTGGGAGATTCTTTAGAAGCTCTACGGGCGGCCCCACACCCGTGTGACTTCTCAACCCATGGGAAGTTTAAATTTCTGTATGCCCCCCCCCACCCCCCCCCTAAAGCCAAAATCTTCATGCCCCCCACCACCCCTAAAGCCAAAGCACTGAACCCCAAACCCTGAACCTTAAACCCTAAACCCTCAGCCCTAAATCTTCAACCCTAAACATTTTAAGGCCCAAACACTGAACCGTAGACACTAAAGCCTAAGCCCTGTATAACCCCCTAAAGCCGAAACCCCAAACCTTAAGCCCTATAAACCCTATGCCCCGAACCCTAAACCCCAAACCCTGAACCCCAAACCCTAAACCCTAAACCCTTAATTAACCCCAAACCCAAAACCCCAAACCCTAAACCCCAAAACCTGAACCCTTGAGCTCCGGCAGGTGAGGATTTTGTTCTGGTCCACGCCCAGCGGGCGACCGACGCGCTGCCGCGCGGCCAAGATTTCGGCGCTAGAGCAGACGATCCCTAGTCCCTAAACCCTAGACCCTATAGACCCTATAGACCCTAGGCCCTGGACCCTAAACCCTAAACCCCAAACCCTACACCCTAAACCCTAAGCCTTCAGCCCCCAAACCCCTAAACCCCTAAACGCTCAGCTCATGCTCGTATAGACCCTAGCGGCAAGCCCCAGAGTGCATCCATCACAACTCCAAACTTCTGAACGCCCTAGAATCCCTACACCCGCACACATCTTACCCCAAGCCCTAGACCCTAAACCCGAAGCCCTAAACCCTACACCCGTTCAGATTGAGTCCTAGCTTGCAAGAGAACCCTGAACAGCCCACCCACACGGGTTGAGGGCTTAGGCTTTAGGGTTTAGGGTGTAGGGTTTAGAGTTCAGGGTTCAGGGTTCAGGGTTCAGGGTTTAGGGTTTTTCAGGGGACGCTCGAAGTCCTTAACTTGAAAGCCCCCAGAATTCCTCCGAAACTCGCTGGAAGGATGGCCCCATGCCGCAATGCCAAGCGGGCCTGGGGCTGAGCGGTGTTGGGTTTAGGGTTTAGGGTTTAGGGTTTAGGGTTTAGGGTTTAGGGTTTAGGGTTTAGGGTTTAGGGTTTAGGGTTTAGGGTTTAGGGTTTAGGTGTTTAGGGGTTTAGGGGTTTAGGGTTTAGGGTTTAGGGTTTAGGGTTTAGGGTTTAGGGTTTAGGGTTTAGGGTTTAGGGTTTAGGGTTTAGGGTTTAGGGTTTAGGGGTGGATGGGTACAGAGCTTCTTAGAAACCCTAAACACCCTGAACTCTGAACCCTGAACCCTATACACTCCACCCTAAACCCGAAACCCGAGCCCAAGACCTTACAGTTTGGGTCCCGAATTTCAGGGCTCAGAGGGGGATTCTAACTTATAAACGTTCAGCCCTAGATTCCTCAAGTCCTAGCTAAGCCTCTATAGGCTGTAGGGTGTATATAAAATTTAGGATTCAAGGGAGGGGGGGGGGGGTACGTCCCCCAAACCCCTAAAAACCCTAATCACCCTAAACCCTAAACCCTAAACCCTAAACCCTAAACCCTAAACCTAAACCCTAATCCCTAAACCCTAAAAGACCAGTTTTCCCATGTAAGGCCCTTAGAGAGCATGTGCGCAGCTGGCACAGGACTTGAACAAGTTCTCCGACTTGGCGGAGTCTGCCTTGCAGGCCGTGCACCCCAAAACGGGGGGTTTAGGGTTTAGGGTTTAGGCTTTAGGGTTTAGGGTTTAGGGTTTAGGGTTTAGGGTTTAGGGTTCAGGGCGTGCACCCTTTAGCCTTTAAGTCACCCGCGCTGGGCAGGCCCCGGCCCCGGCCGAGGCGTTAAAGTTACACAGGATCCATATATGAATGGAAAGGGATGAGTTTAATTTGTATTAGTTTAAACTAAGGGTTTTACAAGTGATGAGCTTATATGATCCGTACAAGCCTTACAAACTCTAGTGCCTAGAGTCTAGTCCTCCTGAAGTACCCCTCTTATACCCCAAATAGACCATTACCTTTTGGGAGCCTGTTGTAGAACACCTCAAATTTTCGAGTGGCGAAACAAGCAAGGACAGCTGGGTTTGGGTGGTGAGGGGAACAGGGGCGAGTAAGGGGCGTGGGTGGCGGCGGGGGTGGGGGGGCGGGGGGGGGGGGAGGATGCCCCTTGGTCCTGATGCCAGGCAAACAACTCATAGCTAAGGGGACGCCTGCTTTAGGGCCACCCAGCTAAGGCCCGAGGCCTCGGCATAATTAGCATGGTTTAGGGCCTGCTGCTGCAAGGGCCTACGGCTGGAAAGTTGCACACTTGGTTCCGTGCGGCGGTTAATCCTACAACACATGGCGAACTTCTAATTGTCGGTTTTTCGAGTTTTGAGCCTCCGTGGTGTAGAACAAGCACAAGCCTTGTTTGCAGCGATCAACCTTTCTATTCCTTGGCGCCCGCTGCGAGCTCCACATCTCCGCACCCTGCCGCCCTGGGAGCCTCCAAGTACAGCGCTGGGTTTAGGGTTTAGGGTTTAGGGTTTAGGGTTTAGGGTTTAGGGTTTAGGGTTTAGGGTTTGGGGCCTCAAACCCTTGAGGCCTGACCCCCTAAAGCCCTCAGACCCACTGCTTCCCTGAAGCCACTGCTTCCCTGAAGCCCCAAATCCCTCCCTCCCCTTCTGTCGCAGGCGATCTCAGAGACGCGCGAGGCTCAGAGCAGATTCGACTTGCCGCTCATAGTGGCCTTGGTAAATAGGTTTAGGGTTTAGGGTGTTCCGAAGTGCCGCGGTCCCGACCCGCCAGGGAGTGGTGGCGGGTCGGGCCGCCTCGGTGCAGCGGATCCCACCCCAACCACCCAAACTACCGCCTTTTTCGGGTCTAGAGCGGTCTAACCCCCACGGTCCCCCTACCAAGGCGGCTGGGAGGTATGACTGCTGCTGTTGCTTGAGCCTACACTTTCCAGGATCGGGACAATCAAAATTCACCCGTTTAAGACAATCTCAAGCGCATGGCTAAGCCATGGCGGGGGGCAACCCTGGCGGGGGCAACCCGGCGGGGGCAACCCTGGCGGCGGGGGCAACGCTGGCGGGGGCAACCCTGGCGGGGGCAACGCTGCCAGGGCACTCTGGCGGGGGCAGCTCGGGCGGGGGCAACCCTGCTTGGAGGTTGATGGACTTAAGAACCACTTTTAACTGGGCTTATAACCCTTACTTATAATTGGAATAACCCCCAAAAGGCCCCTTTAGATGTATTATAAGTAGGGTTATAAGTACAGTTATCTAGTGTTTCGTAAGTAGCGTGAACCTTCAAGTGGCGGGGCAACCCTGGGGGGGGGGGGGGGGGGCGGGTTCTGGGTCAGGGGCAACTTTGATGAAAACAACGGGGCAAATCTGGCGGGGGCAACCCTGGCGGGGGCAACCCTGTCACTGTAACATTGGCAACCCTGGCAGGGGCAACCCTGTCAGCGTGGCGGTGGTTGAGGTTCATGAGACTTAAGAACCACTTAGTTTTTAGGGTTTTTTTTTGGTGGGGTAACCCTGGCAGGGCAACCCTTGGCGGGTGCAACCCGGGGGTAACCCTGGCGGGCAACCCTGGCAGACAACCCTGTCACCTGGCAAATTTGGCGTCGGCAACCCTGCGGCGGCAACGCTGGTGGGGCAACCGGGCAACCCTGGCAACCCTGTCACTGTAACACTGGCAACCCTGGCAGGGGCAACCCTGTCACCATGGCGGTGGTTGAGGTTCATGCCTGGCGGGGGCAACCCTGGCGGGCGGCAACCAACCCTGCCAGGGGCCAAACTCTGGTGGGGCAACCCTGTCTGAACCGCCAACGAGACCAACCTATTCTGGGGGGGCGGGGGGGAACCCTGGCGGGCTACGGCGGGGGCGCAGGGGCTTCTCAGGGCTCCCCGCCAGGATCGCCCCCCCAAAAAGGGGTGGGGGGGCGCGTGTTGACTGCTGCTGTTGCTGCACCTTCCTGGATCAACAGAGAGCGGGACAATCTGTTTCACCCATACTGTGTTTAAGACACCCTCAAGCCCAATTCCGGACCCAAGCTCATTCATATGGCAGAATGGCGAGTGCCAAGCGCTCAACTCCGGCCACCGCTGGCGCAAGGGCTTCTCTGGCCCGCCTGGTCTTTTTTTGGCAGGACCTCCTATGCTGGGGTCGTGCATCTTGGGCCCGGCCTCCCGGGGTCGCACAAGGGCCGGTGGGGCGGGCGGCAACAACCCAAGGGCAGCCCTGGCGGGGGCAACCCCTGCTGCGGGGGCGACCCTGGCGGGGGCTGTTTTTACAGATATGTGTACATGTCAACCTTGGCGGGGGCAACCCTGGCGGGGGCGACTACTAATGGGAAACCCTGGCAATTAATTGAGAACTTAGACAGGGCCCTTCAAGCATCTGGGTCGCAGAGAAGGTGCACAATTCCTGAGTAGGCGACGTGAGGAGGGGCAACCCGGCGAGGGCAATGTCAGCCTGGGGGCAACCCTGGCGGGGCAACCCTGCCAAGGGCAACCCTAACTCGGCGGCGACCCTGGCGGGGGCAACGCTGGTGGGGGCAATCCTGATAAACACAACCCTGGCAGGGGTAAAACTGGGCAACCCGGCGGGGTTGCGATAAAAACCATTAAATCTACTGGATGTCTTAATTATAAAATAGAATGACATTGAAAGACTTCTCATAAAGTAAAATAGGATGAAGAAAGAAGTAAATAAGATAATGAATCCTGCATTTTCATTTGGTACAGCTTTTAACATAGCAATTGGCATAAGAAATACCATTCAGGTACGATATGTAAAGGAGTAAGTAATCCACACGCTTCTAATGCATTATCTGGATGTGAGAAAGAAGAGAAGCCGATAATAATGAAAGGAAAAATGCTATTTTATTATTAGTGGAATTCCTTAAAGGAATATTTGAAGATAGAAAATGTAGATTAAAAATATGAAAAATGGCGGGGGCAACCCTGGGGCATCCTGGCGGGGCAACCCTGGCGGGGGCCACCCTGGCGGGGGCAACCCTGGCGCGGGCAACGGGGGCAAACCTCGGAGACAACCCTGGCAACCTTGGCGGGGGCAACCCTGGCGGGGGCAAGGTGAGGTATAAACATATATATATATATGTATATATGTGTGTCTGGAGTCTCAAAGGAGCGGGGGGCCACTAATGGACGACGAAGCATATAGGTGCACGATTCCTGAATTGGCGGCGAGGCCAATTCCCGATACAACGGGGGCAACCCGGGCAACCCTGTCACCCTGGCGGGGCAACCCTGGCAACCCTGGCGGGGGGCAACCCGACGGGGGCAACTTTGGCGAGGGCAACTCTGGCGGGCGGGGGCAACCCTGGTGGGGGCAACCCTGGCGGGGCAATCCTGGCCAAGCCAACTGTGGGAGGAACAACCCTGGCGGGGGCAACCCTGGCGGGGGCAACCCTGGCGGGGGCAACCCTGGCGGGGGCAACCCTGGCGGGAGCAACCCTGGCGGGGGCAGCCCTGGCGGGGGCAACCCTGGCGGGGGCAACCGGGGGCAACCTTGGCGGGGGCAACCTGGTGGGGGCGCAACAGCTTCTTAGGCCCGACCTCCCCCGCCGGGATCGCGCGTCGGGGGTTTAGGGTTAATCCATTATTACATTGTGCCCTATGGCTAGCAGGGATGCATCAGGTGTGGCAAGCTCGATCTGCTTGGCAAAGCAAGCAGATCTCGAAGCGGTAGCGTTCAGTTGTACCGGCCGCCGCCTGGCGCGGGCGGCCTATGGTTTAGGGTTTAGGGTTTTGGGTTTTGGGTTTTGGGTTTTGGTGGTTAGTATCATATGATTATACAGGATAGTAGAATGAGAGGGGAATACGAGTAGTAGTCACTCCGCCCCGTATATTACATAGTGGGCAGGGGGGGGGGGGGGGGTTGTCTCCTGGATAGACAACTGAAGTAAAACAAACCTCTACACCCTAAGCCCAAGTTCTAGGAAACCCCAACCCTAAATTTTAATCTTCCAACTTCCAGGAATCTCCTATACCCTAAGCCTAAATCCTAAACCCTATTAAGCCTAAACCCGAAAGCCTAAACCTGTTCCCTAAACCCTAAACCCCAACCCTACAGTAAACCCTAAACCCTAAACCCTAAACCCTAAACCCTAAACCCTAAACCCTAAACCCTAAACCCTAAACCCTAAACCCTAAAAATGATCCGAAGCTTCTAGTCGCCCTAACACCTACAGTTCTGGGGGGCTCATTGTTCTGGGGCCTCGCGGGCCAAGCTTCCAAGAAAGCCACCACTTCGCCACACCAGATCTCCAATGGGTGTTCCTTTGACAAGGGTGGGGAGGTGGGGGCGAGGGGGAGGTTAGGGTTTAGTGTTTAGGGTTCATAGGGTTTATAGGGTTTATAGGGTTTAGAGGGTTCATAGGGTTTATAGGGTTCAGAGGGTTTAGGGTTTAGCGGGTTTCGGGTTTAGAGGGTTTCGGGTTTAGAGGGTTTCGGGTTTAGAGGGTTTAGGTTTTTAGAGGGTTTAGGGTTTAGATGGTTTTGCGTTTAGAGGTTTTAGGGGTTAGGGCTTAGGCGGGGGGAGGGCCGGGGGAGAAAAGAGAGAGCTACAGAATTAGCGGCCTGGGTATGGAGCTACATTCAGCCTTTGCGCCAGGGGGCGCAACAAACCTGAGCTGAGGCTTAGGGGTTCATTCGGGATGCACATCTTAGGTTTTAGGGTTTGGGGTTTCGGGTTGGGGGGGTTCGTCACGGGTGAAGGGTTTGGTGCTCAAGGCGAGCATGGACTGTGCTTGAAGTACAGTTCACCAGATGATTTAGGGTTTATGGGGTTTTGGGCCATTTATCCCTAAACCCTAAACCCTAAACCCTAAACCCTAAAACCCTAAACCCTTCATGTTCAGGGAGCTATGAGGATCCTTTTGGCGACCAAGGGAGACAGGGACCCATGCATAGAGTGCTCGGTGTTAGGACCTGATACTGAAGGTGGTCGCTATCATTTACATGGGGGGTTGCCGAAAGTATGGGTACCCTTTTTTGTGGGTTCCAAGAATCAGGATTAAAAGGATTTTGGGGTATATTCGGGGCACCCTATTTGGGGAAATGCCCACATTTATGTGTTAACTTAGCTCATGCTGATGGCTTTTTGCGATGAAGACCTGAACATGAAGGGTTTAGGGTTCAGGGTTTTAGGGTTTTAGGGTTTTAGGGTTTTAGGGTTTAGGGTTTAGGGTTTAGGGATAAATGGCCCCCCCCCCCCCCCCCCCCCCTGCCCAGGTCCTGGCAGAATCTGGTGGATTCCATCACGTACGGGGATTGCAACTTGAGCTTCCAGCAGCAGCCTGAGAAGAGGACTTAGGGTTTAGGGTTTAGGGGTTAGGGTTTAGGGCTTAGGGTTTAGGGTTTAGGGTTTAGGGGAGGATTTGGAGCAGGCTTTGGGGTTCAAATTGCAAAGACCGCATTCTGAGATTGAGGTAGCTGAGAGAGAGGGGGAGATAGGAAGAGAGGCTGGGTGCGGGTTTGTATGTGTGGGTGTACGCTTGCGTCTACTTTCATGCGCATGTCTGTTTGTTGTGCCACGATTTCTCGACAAGAAGATTGGGCCTATGTAGGTTCGTTGTCGCGTTCGCTGACCTTTGTCATGCTTCCGACAGGATTTGGCCACGGTTCATTCTCGTTTTCTGTGGCAAATCTGTCATTCTCGAGAGTTTTTAGGCCAGTACTTAATAAACAGTAACGACGATGAAGAAGCAGCACCAGACCTGAGAATCCGAAGGCAGTGAGTTCCCGCTGTGTGAACGGGGCAAGCTTGTGATCTTGTTGAGGATGCCGATGTAAGCCGCAACGACTTACCGATGCTTTGAATCCTGTTGGGGCCGCATGCTGTTATCCTGCGACAGCTGCTGTGACAATCAGAAACCCTTAACCCTAAACCCTAAACCCTAAACCCCTGATGCCGGCTTGCGGGCCTAGATTATTAGGATTCGTGAGGGTCCGTTAGCAGGGAGCTTGCCATGTATAAAATGCCTTTGGCTATGCCCGACACATGCGCTGCACTTTCTTTTCACATTAAGGAAGGAACCGGCCGCTTTTCGAGTGTTTCCTCATCCGCCTCATCCCCTTCACTTCGTATCATTCATTTCTGAACACTGGTCACATGCTGTGTGCTTGGGCGCCCAGTTTTCCTCATGCTTGCACCGATTCACGTCAGTTTGCGCCAAGCGGGCACCGACTTGCACCAGCTTGCGCCGCCCCGCCGCACTGCCGCACCGCGCTAGTTTGCTTGATTTGCACCGTTGTACAGTGATTGGTGATGGACAAAAAAAAAGGTTTAGGGTTAGGATCTAGGGGGAGAGGGGGAGAGGGCGGGAGAGGGGGGGGAGAGAGGGGGGGGGGCAGAGGGGAGGACAACCCAAGGCGGCCAGTCGAAGTATCGTCACAGACGCTGGCAATCGCTTCTTGCAGGAGGCTTGCTTGTTGCTACAGAGCAATCTTGACAAGTTTAACTTGACTGCAGAATGCTCCGAGTGCGGTGCTCAGTGCGCATGGGCACCGCCGCAAAAGGCTGGAAGCCTGTGGGTGGAGGCAGGCGGAAACACCTGTACTCCCTGGAGTTGCAGGGGCAAGCTCGCTGGCTGGCTAGATCCTCAGTCGCTTCCAGCTTTGGTATGGGTGTTCTCTCTGAAGGCCGCTTCTGAGACTGGAAAGGGTCCGGATGTGGTGCTGAACGAGTGCGTGCCTCTTTTTCCAGCTGAGGAGTTCTTTCGAGCTGTTTGGCCTCAGGCGCAGATCTTGAGCATGGTGTTCAGCCCAATTGACCTGGGGTTGCCAGTGAACCGGTCAAGACGTTACACTCTGGTTTTCCCAAGTCCTGCCTCCCCACTTTACGGCAAGGTTCTGTTCAACAAGACTTCTTCCAGCCCTTAGTGTTCCGGCGCTTATTGCTAAAAGGATCCGTGTACCTGAAAGCCCCGCAGAACTTGGTGGATGGCTTGGTGGACCAGATGGCGGAGGCTAAAGGCCTCCCGCCGAGACCGCCTGGGCACCACTATGGCGTCCAAGCGGCCATGCCCACCGGGGAGAGAATGCGTATGCTGACGCATTTGGAAAAGGTGCAGGAGACAATGCTGTGTGACTTGGATGTGAACGCTGACATTGCCCAGAATCCCGGATACTCCAAGCCTATGAGCATCGTGCCCACGCTGGTGCGTAACTCCGTGATCTACAATTTTCAGGCCGATCGCGAGTTCTTGGTTTTGGAGCTGCTCGCTTCTCAGGGCCTGCCGTACTTCTTGCCAGATGAGCACCCGTTCACACGAGAGATGCCCGAAGAGTTCTTGAATGAGCTCGCGAAGATCCCCGATAGAAAGCTCAAGTGCATTTGTGGCAACGCCATGAACATGGCTCAGGTAGGATCCGTGATTGCAATGATATTTATGTTTGCCACTCGGCAAGAGCTCTAAGCTCTTGGTGGAACGCGCTGAGCTGAGCCCAGTCCCTGCGTGCAAAATAATGCGTTTCATAGCCGATGCCATCCCAAACGCCCTGCAACCAAACTAACTTGGCATCCCCACGTGTGTTGGGGGGAACATTCCAAACCCGCGGAGCTGCGCCTCTCCAGCATCCACACGCACTGTCACACAGACAAACGAGCAAGCGCGTGTGCGTACAAACACACAACACACATGTGTCGTGCACGTGCACACACACGAACAAAAAACACACGGACACAGACAAAGACGCGTGCGCGCGCCCCCACACACACATGGGGACACACAAACGCATGCAAGCACACACACACAGACACACGTGCGTGCACACACACACACACATACACCCACGCATGCACCTTCCGTGTGCGTGAGGCCCTATGCCCAACATCACCCCGCAACCCCAAACAAGTATTGCGCTCTCAAAGGAGCTGTGCGAGAACACCAGGCACGTGACACAACCAAGCCCTTGAGCAGTGTGCTTTCGTGACCTTTAAAGTTTATTTTGATTTCATTTTTGGTTTCTTTCGTGACGCCTGTGTTTCTTTTTCGCAGCTCAACTCTGTGCGAAAGAGCTTGTGTTTGTCATTTCTGTCAGTTCACGGGCCAATATATGCGTTGTGGTGCGTTTGATGCTCTGTTTGGGGTTGCGCAAGGAAACAAGCAAGCAACCAAACAACCAAACAAACAAACAAGCACACAAACGAACAAGCACAAGCAAGCAAACAAACAAGCAGCAGCACACCCCAAAACCCAGACGAAGCTCCCTCTTAGGCTGCTGGAGGAAGTTCCGCTCCTTGCCCGGCAGTTGTTGGAAGGTACATACATATGTATATATATATATATATACTAGACGATGCGTATACATATAAGTATAAATGTAAGAATAAATCTAAGTAGATGAACAAGTAAATAAAAACACAAACTTATGAATCAACACATAAATATATACATAAAGAAATGTGTGTGTATATATATATATATCTATTTGTTACAGTATTTATTTTCGTAGGGTTCAATGACTTGCGGGCGGATTTAAGTTTGACATCTGCGGGCTTGCTCCCAGGGTGCATTCATTGGGGAGAACCTCGCTAGGGCCCCTGGGGGGTTTAGGGTTTAGGGTTTAGGGTTTAGGGTTCAGGGTTTAGGGTTTAGGGTTTAGGGTGAGAGTTTAGGGCTTGTTGGGTTGGGTTTATTGGGTTTCTTGGGTGTAAAGAGGATCATGTTCAGGAGTATTGTTCAGAGGCTTTAAGGGGCCAACCTAGGACCACTTGGGAGCCACCTGAGCGCTTCTTTGTGATTACACCTCCAACACCTCCAAAAAAACATCATACTTGTACCTCAGGGTTTAGGGTTTAGGATTTGGGGTTTAGGGTTTAGGGACCTTTTTAGTTCTCACCGGTTGTAGGCCAACCTATGACCCACCAACCTAGAACAAACCTTAACTTGATCTGACAAAACCAGATTCACCACCCTTTGTCAAAGCCCTGTCGAAAAGTTCAGGCACGTCAACCTGCACCTCCCTCTGAATCCCAAAGACAGAGTTCGCCAAGCTGGCCCCTCATCCGCCCAGGAACCCGCCGCCTGCGCCGAAATACGAGACTTGGAGAACATAGGGGGTTGCGTAGGGTCCAGGGGTTTAGGGTTAGGGTTTAGGGCTTAGGGCTTAGGGCTTAGGGTTTAGGGTTTAGGGTTAGGGGTTTAGGTTTCAGGGCCTAGGGAGTTCCCAGCCAGTTTTTTTTTGTCTGAGGGTAGTTTCATGGGCCCTTAACACGGTCCCTAACCTCTTTCAAAGGGTTCTCATGTGTGGGCCCATAATTTAAATGGGTTCTATAAGGCGCACCCTTCTAAGGGCCCATCCTAAGGACCATGGAACTACCCTCAGATTTTCCCAAGTAATCCAGGTGGCGATGAGCTAGGTAGGCTCTTTGGGCTGTTGCATGGATTCCCTGTCTGGGCGCAGGGTAAAAGACAGTTGATGTTCTTGCCTTGCCGGTGGCACGAGGACCTCATGTCCCCTAAACCCTAAACCCTAAACCCTAAACCCTAAACCCTAAACCCCTAAACCCTAAACCCTAAACCCTAAACCCTAAGTAGGCACGGAAGGAAGGCTTAGGTATGAGGTGCTCAGCTCCGCACCATGGCCCGGACACAAGGAAGAACACTGAACAACATGAACTCCTTGACGAGGTTGGCCACTTGAACGGTCTGAAACGTATATTGGGGTGTAGGGTTTAGGGTTTCGGGTTTAATTAGGGCTTAAGGTTTAGGGTGTAGGGTTTAGGACTGCGGCAGGCCAAATGTTCGTCGTACCCACAACATAACACACGAAAATAGCAGAAGACCCCCTCTCCCCCTTAGACTCCTGCGCTCCAAGAGCGCCGGTCCTCCACCGGAACAAGTAAGATAGTATAAGTTTATTCCGGGGGATTTATTCCTCCGCTGGCCAGGCTCGGACAAAACCATGGTGCAGAACTCCGGTGTCCTCCGTCAACTTTGTCTTGTCAAGAGGTACGAAACTTTATTCCTGGTCATGTACTCCAAACCTTTCCAGGCTCTTGTTGCACAATATGAACCCTAAACCTTAAAACCCTAAGCCCCAAGCCCTAAGCCCTAAACCCTAAACCCCTTGCTGGGCTCTTAGGTAACCTACAAGTAGAGATGCACCTGCTGGGCTCTCAAGGTGGTGCTTCAGGGTCTGGAACCTGTTTAGGGTTTAGGGTTGAGGGTTTAGGGTTGGTTCAGGGTTCAGGGTTCCGGGTTTAGGGTTTAGGGTTTAGGGTTTAGGGTTTAGGGAAGGTGCCTCTCGAATTTCTGGGAGTCAGCAAAGTCAGCCCGAATGCCCAAACCAGACCCCTGAAACTCTTGTGGGCTTAGGATGCGAGCTTAATGGGGCAAACCTTCGCATCTCCAGACAGTTGGGGGTTTCCGACATTGGGGCTACCTTATTGGGGTGCTGTTGTCTATATTAGGGGTCCCTTATCTCCGTACACCCCCCCCATCTCTTGACATACCTACTGGCGCTTGGGGGAAGGGGTGGGGGGGGGGGGGAGGGTCCGCTTGGCTGGCCCCGAGTCGAGGACAGCTTGCCCCTCATGGAAGACTCCGAGGATGGTTTTGTGCAGCTTCCTTGGGTTCTTGGAGGGCTTGCCATGGATAGTGGTGCGTAGTGGGTGATTGTGGGCAATGGTTGGTAGTGGTGGGTAATGGTGCTTGTTGTTTTTTGCCCCATTTTTCTTTGGCGGGTTGTGTGTGTGTACCCTTTTTAGAGGTGTTAGAGTTTGGGGTTTCGGCTTTGTGGTTTAGGTGTTGGATACTAACAGTCCTTAATAGGGATTGTAGTACCCCTTCTTTTTACGCCCTATTAAGGACTGTTAGTATAAGGCGGAACATCCCAAGGTAGGGATGAAAGTGAGGCGGCAATATTTCACCAGATATGCCCTTGGAGCATCTATCTTGTCTTTTTTGCAAGTCCCTTACAGTACCTCTATTTGGTAGGGTTCGGGGTCACCTCCATCGACAGCCCACCCTAAGCCCTCAAGATCCTAAACTCTTCACAGCACGCAAAAGCTGCGCCAACCTTCCAAGGCAACTTGAAACCCCCAAAATCCGGAGACCCTGAGACTCCTGAACCCAAAAATCTTTAACCCCCCCCCCCCCCCTCCCGGGGCGGTTCTCCTTGGGCGTTCAGGGATGGGGGTTCCCTAAACCCTCAAACCCAAAACCCCCAAACCTAACAAGCCCTAAACCCCAAACCCTAAACCCCAAACCCCAAACCCTACAGCCTAAAGCCTAAAGCCCAGTCAGGAGCTGCGTCCGCTGTTGGCAAAGCTGCGAAAGCTGGTTGGGCTGCAGTCGGTAAAGGAGGCCCCAAGGATTGTTTAGGGTTTAGGGGTTTAGGGTTTAGGGTTTTCGGGTTTAGTAGGCTGCTACACACATGTTCCTTGGGGTTAAACGGGGAGCATGGATTTGTTGAGGGGCTTGGAAAGTTAAACCCCCAACCCTAAACCCTCACCCTGGCCCTCTTAACCCCCCCAAACGCTTTAGGGTTTTGTGGCTTTAGGATCAACATCCGAGCCAGGTCTTCTTGGCCCAAGACGCTCCCGGAGGTTACGGGTTTAGGGTTTAGGGTTTAGTTTAGGGTCAAGGGTTCGGGTTTAGGGTTTAAGGGCTTGCGGGGGTTAGGAGGTAGAGTGGGTGAAGAGAAAAAAGCCTTCAACCCCCAAAAGGAGTTTCCCCAAGAATTCCACGAACCTCGCACAATGGTCGCAGGACTTACACTAAACTCCGACCTTGAAGTTGTTTAATTACGGCCTCATCTAGTGAAACAATATAGATATGTGTATGTAATGTCTGTAGACCTTCTTGTACTTCTAAATATTTGATACCCTACACCTTAAATCCCTAAAGCGTAGAGCCCAAACCCTAAATCTCCCAAGACGAAAGCGACGAAACCCCAAAATCCCAAATCGGGACTCTCTCAAGCCTTTAGGGCCCATGTACCTCACTATTGTAGACGTGGGACGCAAAGTCCCGCTATAGGGGTACGTTAAATCCCAAGCATTAGATGTACCTAAACCCTGAACCCTGAACCCTGAACCCTAAAACCCAAAACCCTAAACCCTAAACCCTAAACCCTAAACCTTAAACCTTAGGTGCATGGACGCTTAGAATAAGCTGCCAAGCAGGCCATGGGCAAGCTCTTCGGCCTGGTCAAGCTCAGCGCTTGGCGCACGAGCTTGGGTATGACCTCGCTGGAAGGCCTGCCAGGGCTGCTTGCGTTTAGGGTTTAGGGTTTAGGGTTTTGGGTTTCGGGCTTAGGGCTTAGTGCTTAGGGTTTAGGGTTTAGGGTTCCGGGTTCAGGGATGGGGTTTACTCTTCGGGATCCCATGTCGCGTCCCTGTCGAGCTTGAGCTGTGACGTCCCTGGGTAAGCGGAGCATTGTCCTCCACCAACCTTCCCCGCCCCGCCCTGTTGCATTCTGCCGAGATTCCATTAAAATGCTCAAGCCAAGCCAGTTCGTCGCCCCCGGGAATGGAGGGTCGGAATAGTTACCATTAGCATTCCCTTATCGTCCCTTTATAATTTACGATAATGACCCCCCAAAACCCTATTCTAATTATGAGGGCCCCCATATTACCCCAGTTTCTGTTGTCAATGCTGAGCCGGATGACGAGCAACTACAGTTTTCGTCGACTGCAAGCAAGCTAGTCATGCCTCCGTTGAGTACCTCCCGAACACCTCACATCCTTGAACAGGGGTTATCCGAAGCCATTGGGATGATACCCAAACTCTATACCCACACCCGAAACCCGAAACCCTAAACCCTAAACCCTAAGCCTTTATGGCTTCGAGGGCTGACCCCCGACCCTTTCTCAAGCACGCACGCCTTTTCCCTAAACCCTGGCTGAGCAGATCTTGCATTACTGTGGTTGTGATTCATAGTACTCAGTCTCCTAAACCTCGCGCCCTACATGCGGGGAGCCGGGGTTACAAAGTTCGGGTTTTCCTTTATTTCCGAAGTACAGCACAATCCTCCCTCTTCCGACTCCCCAACAAGGGCGTCTAATCTTCAGAACCCCCACCCCCCACCCCCACCCTAAACCCCAACCGTCTGGTGCACAAGCATACAGAGCATTCGACTTCCCAGGCCAGTCCTTCCACATGCGCTTTCTGGCTGAGACGGTCGAATGTTCAGGAATGGCCAGGATGACTCTGATGTTCAGGGTTCAGGGCTTATGGCTTCGGGCTGCATCCTAAGCCCTCAACCCTAAGCCCCAAACCCTAAACTGCAAGCACTAAACCCTCAACCCTAAACCCTCCAAACCCTAAACTCCAATCGCTAAACCCTCAACCCTAAAACCTTACCCCCAAACTCCACTCCACACCCAGCAAGCGTTTGGGCGCGTGCTTGAGCCTGTTAATCACCCCGAGTCCGTCAATAATGCCCTTTCCAGTTATTCCGCCCCAACATGTGTACATACATACATGCATGCGCACATACATACATACATACATACATACATACATACATACATACATACATACGTACGTACATACATACATACGTACGTACATATGTATAGACAGACCGACAACTGCATAATAACATGTGTAAAGATATGTGTGTATTTGTATACATGTTGAAGTATGTTCCAATGTGTGTTCTTTTATCCAAGGTTTCAGGATTCCGGGCGGCCGACAGTACATGCCAACCCTAAACCCCAAACCCTAAACCCTAAACCCTAAACCTTAAACCCTAAACCCTAACCCCTAACCCCTAACCCCTAACCCCTAACCCCTAAACCCTAAACCCTAAACCGAAGCACCCGAAGGCAGCGATCCAAACTCCCACAGCCCCTGAGACATGCCTCAAAGCACTAGGGTTGAGGGTGAGGGTCTAGGGTCTAGGGTCTAGGGTCTCGGGTCTCGGGTCTAGGGTCTAGGGTCTAGGGTCCAGGGTCCAGGGTCTAGGGTTTAGGGTTTAGGGTTTAGGGTTTAGGGTTTGGGGGGGGGGGGGGGGGGGGTGTGCCTTAAAGCCCGAAACCCTAAACCTTCGCACCTCAAAGCCTGAAAGCTCGCAACTAAACCAAACCTTGGACTGAAGGGTTTAGGGCTTAGGGTTTAGGGTTTAGGGTTATCCTCAAATCCTAAAGCCCTGAGCAGCACAAGACCCCCAATCCTGGACTCTGGGCCTACACCCTAAACTTTCCTAAACCTCCAACTCCCAATCCCTAAAGCCTAGGCCGAAGCCCGAAAACCTTAAGCGAAACCTTGAACCTTAAGGCCCAAATCCTAAAACCCCTAAACCCTAAACCCTAAGCCCTAAGCCCTAAACCTTAAGCCCTCAGCCCTAAACCCTAAACCCTAAACCCTAAACCCTAAACCCTAAACCCTAAACCCTAAACCCTAAACCCTAACCCCTAACCCTAAACCCTAAACCCTAAACCCTAAACCCTAAACCCTAAACCCTAAACCCTAAACCCTAAACCGTAACCCTAAACCCAAAAAGCCCAGGCTTCCTTGGGAATCCTGGCACCGGAAAGACGGTGGTTGCCCGCATCGTCGGTGAGATGATGGTCAGCAGCCTCCAGTGGAGTGTGGGTTTGGGGTTTAGGGTGTAGGGTTCAGGGTTCAGGGTTCAGGGTTTAGGTGCTTTAGGGTTTAGGGTTTTGAGTTCCGGGCTTTAGGGTTTCGGGGTCTTAGGTGTTAGATTTCGGGTTTTCGGGTTTTCGGGCCGAGCCCACAGTCTGGAGTGAAAGGGCTTGGGGTTTCGCGGGCTCATCATTGAGGGTGAAGGTTCAGGGTTTCCAGATGTGTGGCGTTAAGGGCTCCAGAGGGCCACCCTAAACCCTAAACCCCCTCAATAGCCGGGTTTTAGGCACCAGCACCACAGCCTAGAGCACTTCAGGCAGCACAGGACCGCACACAGCAGGCGCCACAGCCAACCTTTCGGCAGCACACACAGACAGCAGGCACCACAGAACCTCTAGCCTCGCTGTGGCCCAAACAGGCAGAGCCCCACGGCGCCAGTCATGGTCTCGCTTTTCCAGATCCTCTGTTGGAGCTGCATTTTGGGTTTAGGGTTTAGGGTTTAGGGTTTAGGGTTCCTCTGTTGGAGCTGCATTTTGGTGGGGAATGCTGGCTATGGCGGGCTCCGGGGAGGAGGAAGCGGCAGCCCCCCACGGTTGCGGCTGCGTCTGGAAGCAGCCCCACTGCCGAGGTGGTGGCGCTGTGAACCCTGAACCCTAAACTCTAAACCCTAAACCCTAAACCCCAAACCCTAAACCCTAAACTTTTAAACTCCTAAACCCTATGAGGTTGTGGGTTCTGAGGCTTCCACCCCAAGCCCTGAGCACGATGCCCTAAGCCCTAAACCCTTCTGTTGTAGGGTTTTGGGTTTAGGGTTTAGGGTTTAGGGTTTGGGGTTTAGGGTTTAGGGTTAGGGTTTAGGGTTTAGGGTTGGCTTGGGCCAAGCTTTGGTTATGACGGGTTGCTGGTTTAGTGTTGGGGGTTGAGGTTTGGGGTTGTAGCGCTCTAGGGTTTTCAGGAGCTCGGGAGTCAATGGTCGTAAACGCTGGACCCAGACCCTTGCACCTGAAATCCTAAACTCTACAGCCAACTCTACACCCCAAGCCCTACAAACTATGCACCCTAAGGCCTAAGCCCCATAATTGTGTGTTTAGGGTTTGGGGTCTAGGGTTTAGGGTTTCGGTGTGGGGTTTAGGGTTTCCGGTTTAGGGTTTTAGGTTTAGGGTTTCGGTTTAGGGTTTAAGGGTTAAGGGTTAAGAAACCCGTAACTCTTCGGGATGAAGGGTTTGCCGAGGTGAAGATGGGCGTTGTGTCCATGCCGAAAGAGCAAAGGAAGAAGCTCGAAGCCGAGGCGCGTCTTCGTTTTTGCTCTTGATATCTCATGATGATAGGGGAAACATGGGTTTATGGTTCAGGGTTCGGGGTTTAGGGTTCAGGGTTTGGGTTCAGGGTTTAGGGTTCAGGGTTCAGGGTTCAGGGTTCAGGGTTCAGGGTTTAGGGGTTAGGGGTTAGGGGTTAGGGTTTAGGGTTTAGAGGGCTTGGAGCCCTAAGGCTCTGGGGACCACTGTTTTTCGGCTTCTTTGTGCCCCCAAGGCGGTACTCTGTGTGCCTCAAGCCCGAAGCTCTCAGCCCTTAATCCTAAACCCTAAGCCCTAAACCCTAAACGTGCGAACACCATAGAATCCCGGCAGCCTTAAGCCATACGGCTCCCCAATTCTTCTGAAGATGGGCTTAGGGTGTGGGGGGTGTAGGAGAGTAGGGTTTGGGTTTAGGGTCTAGAGTTTAGGGTTTAGGGTTCAGGGTTTAGGGTTTAGGGTTTAGGGTTTAGGGTTTAGAGTTTAGGGTTTAGGGGTGTAAGGGCTCCCCGCAGCGCTGTATATGCACCCTTCAGAAGCCGAATTGTTCTTGGAGGCTTGTATCTGTGCGGGCTGGGCCCCGTGCAACAGGATTTAGGGTTTAGGGTTTCGGGTTTAGGGTTCAGGGTTTAGGCTTCAGGGCTTCAGTTTAAGTTTAGGGTTTAGACCATTAGACCAGTAGGGAAACTGCTCGCCCCGAGCATAAACGCCTCTGAGGATGAGTTTAGAGTTCAGAGGTCCCCTAAACCCTAAACCCTAAAACCTAGACCCTAAACCCTAAACCCTAAACCTCCCCGTAGCTAGGGTGTTGGGTTTACGTTTTAGGGTTTATCGTTTTGGGGACTCATGGTTTTAGAACTGAAAACCCGACCCCTAAGGCATTCCTGCTGCATTCAACCCTTTACCCTTCCCCCCCACCAACTCAAAGAGAATCACTCAGCCAGCAAGACACCCCTTTACCTAAACCCCAGACCTGAAAAACCCTGAACCCTAAACCCTAAACCCCTGCACCTGAACAGCCGACCCAGGCAAAGGAGAAGAGCATTGAGGAAGGGCAGGAGGTGCCCACTGAGCTGGTGTTCCGCGAGGCGGGTCGTGCTTCGTGATTGGGATTTGGCGCGTTGGGGGGGCGCGGCAAGCTGTTAAACCTTAAGCCCTGAAATAGAAGCCCGGAACCCTCAACCCGAAGCCCTGAACCCTAAGCCCTAAACCCTGAGCCCTAAACCCTAAACCCTAAACCCTAAACCACAGAAATGGTAGGAGCTCTGGCGAGCTCTTGTTTTGTTGGCCAGCGCCTTTGTGCAGCATTGAATGCGAGGTTCGGAGTCCACCGCTTAGGGTTTAGGGTTGAGGGTTTAGGGTTGAGGGTGTAGAGTTTAGGGTTTAGGGTTTAGGGTTCAGGCAAAGGATTTCGGAGGCGCATGGGTCATTATGCCCCCCTGGTTCTTAGTAGGGAGTGGGGAATGAGGTACCCTACATAATCCCCAAACGGGGGTAGGTGTGTGTGTATATATATATACAGAAATACATATATATATATATGTATAGATATATATATATATATGTATAATGTAGGGCCATATAGGGTACCTCATTCCCCTCATTCCCTACTGAGAACACGCCAGTATGAATAACTAGGCTTACAGGGAGAGCAACTGTAGTTCGGACTGGATGCCTTGCTTTGCGTACTTGTGTCACATACCGCTTTTTAACCTGAGTACACGTCCATTACCCTGGTATGATAGAAGCCTTGTGGGGACTACTCCAATCAGAAGCCACAGTAAACAAGAAGCAGGTACCAATACCCTTCCGAACCAACACGAAAAGTAGAAGCCCGTATGGCGTTTTCGGGTGTAGGGATTCCGGGCTTAACAGGGCAGTGGAAGCCCCAAGCCCCGGACTCTAAACACTAAACCCTAAAGCCTAAAGCCTAAACCCTAAACCCTAAACCCTTTACAGTCAACTCACAGGCCAGCCGCGCCGATCTCGTCGCACAATACCTCGGGCAGACCGCTCCCAAGGCGAGGTTTCCGCTCCTAAACCCTGAACACCTAAGGCAGGGTTTAGGGTTTAGGGTGTAGGGTATCGGTTTTAGGGTTTAGGGTTTAGGGTTAAGCCCCTAAACCCGGAAACCCCAGGCCCTAAACCCCTTAAAAAGCCTAAACTCTGAAACCCTAAAGCCCTAAATCCCTAAACCCTAAACCCTGCACACTTTGACCTTACCCGTAAGCTTTGTCATAGTGGGGTAACATGTTTCATTTTTGGGAACTACATTTTTAAGGGTACTTAAAGTCAATAAGGAATAAACACTTAAATGTTTCGTACTATCCCAACCATGAACTGTAAGCCCGTCAATCCCGAAAACCCCAAAGCCCTAAATCCCTCAACCCCTGAAACCCTGAACCCCTAACCCCCTAAACCCTTTTCTCCTAAGCCCTCAACCCCTGTAGGGTGCTTCGGGCTCAGTCTCCCCCTGAACCTGAAGCCCTAGATTTCAATTCAGGTTTACGGTTTGGGGTTTGGGGTTTGGGGTCAGGGTTTAGAGTGTAGCGGGTTTAATTTAGAGTGTTCGGGTACCATTTTGAGAGTTAGATACGAAGACACCATCTACAGCGCATCCTCAGTGTGGGTAACTTTGTTATAAGTGCCTCTGCCCTGCTTTAAAGCCGGGCGCTGATATCCTGGAGTGCGACCAAGGCCGCTCCATTCAAAAAAATCCGGGTGGAGAAATTGAGGGGCGCAGCATTTGCCAAGCGGTGTATCTGTTTTCTCGTGCTGATCTAGGAGGAGAGCTTCCCATGTCTCACCTCAGGCCCTAGACCGTGATCTACACACACCCAATGAACCTTAAATCCTAAACCGTAATCCCCAAACCCTAAACCCTAAACCCTAAACCCTAAACCCTAAACCCTAAACCCTAAACCCTAGTCCCAACATCCGAAACCCTTGGGCCGCCCTCAGGTTGAGCGTGCCGTCGAAAACGCCCTGGGCGGCGTCCTCTTCATCGACGAAGCGTACGCACTGGTGCGAGATGGGAAGGCTCGTTCTATGAGATTGGTCGGGTTTGGGGTTTAGGGTTTAGGGTGTAGGGTTTAGGGTGTAGGGTTTAGGGCTTAGGGTTTAGGGTTTAGGGCTTAGGGTTTAGGGTTTAGGGCGGGGGGTTGAGGGATCGAAGCCTGTGAAGGCCTTAAGGTTGCATGACTGTGGACGTTGGTATGAGAGGGCTTGCTTTCATGTCACGCTAACGTGTTCGAGCGCCGGACTCCCAAGACATGAGCCCAACCTTTTGAAAGGCAACTAGCCTGAGAACTCTCATTTAGAGTAATTTAGAGTTTAAGTTCGAGTCAAGGGCCATCAGCATTGGGGTTTAGGGCGACCGCCCCAAACCCCTTTCTACTTCGGTCCTGCAAGCGTCGCAGGACTCGTTCGGGCAGGAGGCTGTGGACACACTGATCAAGGACTCTACTTTGCACGCCACCATCCTACTCCGAAACACACGATGCCAAAATAGCCCTAAAGCCTAAACACCCTAAACCCTCATCGATGGGGGACATCTCTTATCTGGCAAATGGATAGCCATCCTAAACCCTTTCTGGTTCCGTGAACTCGGTACAGTTCTTGCGCAGAGTGGCCTCCCCCACAACCCACCCCTAAACCGCGTCTGCGTATGACAGGAGTTTGACAGCTTTCAGCATGGCCTGCAGCGACAATCAGTCGACTGTTGGGATTCTCAAAAAATCAAACCCGTCTAAGGAAGGGTGTCTGACGAGAGTGTCTCCCTTTCTCTTCCTTTCCGTCGAAAACTGCATCTTCAAAATCATGCTTTCTTACGCTGTTTGGGGTCTTCTCAATTTGGGGGTGCAGGGGCCCCGAGACTTTGGGGCTTTGGGTTTGGGCGTTCGGGCTTAGGGTTCAGGGCGAGCCACAAACGTCCAGCCGTTCGGGTGTGGATGATTTTTTGGGTTGCGTATTGCATGAATGTATGTATGTAGTATGTATGCATGCATGTATGTATGTATGCATGTAGGTATGTATACATACATACATGCATACATGCATACATACATACATACGGGTGAGATGGTTCATCTCTCTCTCTCTATGTATGTATATATATATATATATGAACATGTTCATATACATATTATGCAGAATACACAAGCTCCTAACTAACGAACATGTTTTGGTCTAAGTTGGGATTGCAACCAGGAGATGGAGGACAAGCGCAAGAACGTCATCGTCATCTTGGCTGGCTATGCACCTGGGCCGGTCTGGGGTCTAGGGTTCAGACTTATTAGGGTTTAGAGTCTAGGGTTTAGGGTTTAGGGTTTAGGGACTTGTAGGGTCTAGGGTTTAGAGAGCTCTCGAAATTGTGTTGGAGTCTGACTGCTCTGTCAGACATGAAGAGTTGCATGTGCCGGCGGCAACTATGTGCAAACTCATCCGCTGCCTTGGATACTCCTCCGACGCCAAGACAAGCACAAGTTCGCCTCAAGTAGAGGAACACCTCAACCCTACACCTGAGACCCTACGCAGGCCTTATAACCCTAAGGCCTAATCCCTAAACTCCAGAAATGGGCGTTGCTCGAACACTAGGGGCTTCTGTTCGAGACCCCTGCGCGTTAAGAGGCCGCCCGAATGGCATCGCAACTCGACAGTTCGGAGAACCCTAAACTCCAAGCCCTAAACCCGAAACCCTAAACCCTAAACCCTAAACCCTTTCATTCTCAAGCCCTGAAACCCAAACCCCTTCCTCCAAAGGAGTCGGAGATGGACACCTTCTTCGATTCGAACCCCGGCTTCAAGTCGCGCGTTCCTTTCAGCTTCCGCTTTGAGGCGCAAGGGCTCTAGGTTTAGGGTTTAGGGGTTTGGGGTTTAGGGTTTAGGGTTTAGGCTTTGGGGTGGTGTTTAGGGGTTCTGGTTGAATTCGGGTAAGGGGGTTAGGGGTTTGGGGGTTGGGTTCTGTGGTTTGGGTGGGCGGAGGGGTTGAGGGCGTTAGGGTTAGACTGGTTTTTGAGGGGTTTTTGAGGTTTGGGTTGTTTTAGGTATATCATGCTTGGGCCGATAGATGTGGTCAGCTCTTATTGTCAAAACATGTTTAGGGTTTAGGGTTTAGGGTTTAGGGTTTAGGGTTTAGGGAAACAGCTGATACAGTCACAGAACACAAATCAACTCCCCATGCTGCCGAGTGCTGTTGAGGGTTTGGGCAAGGAAGACCGAGAAACCGCAAAGGAGCCCCACAATTCACATGAGGTTGAGTCAAATTTGTAGCGTGCGCGCCCCAATCCCCAACCACCTGAATCCCATAGCGAGATCACAATCAGCAGACTTCATGGGAACCCTGAACCCTAGACAATACGCCCTAAGCCCAGAACCCTCAACCCTAAAACAGAGACCCTAATAGCCTCGACCCGAAACCTTATGCCCTAAGCCCAGAATCCTAAACCCTGAACCCCAAACCCTAAACCCCAAACCCTAAACCCTAAACCCCAAACCACCCGACGCAGGATTACAGCTGCTCTGAGCTTGGTCAGATTGGCAACCTCGTCCCTTGCCTTGGGCGGGACCTGGGGTTTTGGGTCTAACTAGGGTATAGGGTTTAGGGTTTAGTATTCAGGGTTTAGGGTTTATTGTTTAGGGTTTAGGGTGCAGGTTTTATTCAGGGTTTGGGGGCTGGGCTTTAGGGCCCTAAACCCTAAACCCTAGACCCGAGACCCTAGACCCCAGACCTTAGCCTCTAGACCCTAGGGGCCTAGACCCTAGACCCGAAAACGTTTTTTGGGACAATCTGCGGTCTATGTAAGGGGAGCCTTGACTTAGGGTTCACGTGTTCTAGGAGTCTAAGGGTAGAAGGGGTTTAGGGCTTAGGGCAGTTTAGGGTTTAGGTTTTAGGGCCTGAAGCCTCTATCTGCTTAAGGCCAAATGTGGCCAACGTGGTCTATTTGAGTCTGGATCTCTATCCATACATGTCTGCCGGGTAGGCCCTCGGGATACTTCATTCATTTGGTCGTTTATTGGCCTTAATTGAACCCTAAACTGTAAATCCTAAACCCCTAAACCCTAAACCCTATAAACCTTATAGACCCTAAAACCCAAACCACGGCTGGTCTTTGTATCCGGGCACTGGCTTGGTTAGCACCACCAGCACCAAGGGCTCACGCGCTGAATCCTAAATCCTCCCAGTGCCCCCTGTAAACCTAGGCCCTGATCCCTAATTGAACCCTGCAACCCTAAACCCTAAACCCTATAAACCCAGCATGACATCCGATCTCGGCCCCAAAAGAAGGGACTGTTAGTGCGTGCTGATGATGGTGATTCGAATACCTGCCGGTACGTTTAATTGCAGCTCCCCAGTTTAGGGCACTGAAGTTTCTTACCTTAAGCCCTAAACCCCACTCCCCCCCCCCCCCCCCCCCAAGAAAGGAACTGCAGTTCCTCTGAGGATCGCATCCTAAACCCGAAACCCTAAACCCTAAAACCCCGAAAGAACCAAAAGCCTTGCTTGGCGGGTCGCAAGGTAATAAAAGTAGGGCTATAAGTAGAATAGGGTGATATTCTTGTTTGGGGTACCTAGAACCCATACTGATACCCTAGTGGTCCATGTACCTAAATAGGGAAGACATCCTACAAAGGGACTTTTGGCAAGCATACAATTATGAGGTAGGTGGAGGCCTTACCTTAGGGATGAGTACCCTTGAACCTTCCTCTGCAGTAAGGGTTTATATTCCTTGTATTCCCAAAAGGACAGAAAAAAGATACTCTACACTCACAAATATTCAAAAGGAACCTTTTGTACACTCACCAAAAGCAGTATGTAATATAAGTAACCTTGAACCTTCACATGGGGATTTCCAAAATAGGGGTACCCCTTTTTATACCCCCGGGTGCTAGAATCCCCGTACAGGGGGCTTAGGGTTTAGGGTTTTGTGGGTCTAGGGTTTAGGGCCCGCAAAACGTTATACCCCCCCCCCCCCTATTGTCGGAAACCCCCATGTGGTTCCTGCTCAGGTCCTGTCATCGCAGGGCCTTTCAGTGGCGCCTGACGCCTCTCCGGCTTCATCATGAAAACGATGGTTGTGGCCAAGACCTGGCTTCTAAAAAGGTTTCCAAGACAAGTAGGGTTCATGAGGGCTTATGCGCTTTTGGGGCTTAGAAGGGTTGTCCCCTTTTTTTTTTTTTTTTTGGGGGGGGGGGGGGGCCCCCCAACGCCCCACAAGACGCCAAGGTTTCACCACAACTCGTGGACCTGATCTCCTTCACCAGCGGCTGCTGCAACTTTGCAGATCAGGGCCGAGCAGATGTTTTTTTTTTCACAGAAGGGGGTGGAGGATGCCATGAGTAGGGATCCGAGGGTTTAACTTACTGGCTCGGACTCCACTTTTCAACTTTTGGGCTTCTTACAAGGTAGTTTATTCTGAAAGTTTCAACCTTTATTTCCTTGGGTTTGGGGCCAGTAAGTTAACTCCAAGGCAACAGGGTACTTATAACAAGTAGGGTTTAGGGTTTAGCGTTTAGGATTTAGAACTAGGGTTTAGGACGCAGGGTTTTGGGGTACTTAGAGATAGGGTTACAAGTTAAAAGTACCCTAAATGAGCTGAGAGCCCTAGTTGCCCTACTTAGAACCCTACGTAAAAGTACCCTTGGCCTTCCAAGAAGGGTCTAGGGATTAAGCTAAAGTTTGTAAGGGACCTTTGGGTTAGGGGTAGTTTGGGCAGTAAGGGGCGGATGCAGGACCCTGAAGGAGGTTGGAAGGATCTTTGTTTAGGCCATAGCAAGTTTTCTACTCTAGTATGTATGTATGTATGTATGTATGTATGTACGTATGTATGTATATGCATATACATATACAAATACATATACATATACATATACATACACATATACATATACATATACATATACATATACATATACATATACATATACATATACATATACATATACGTACTTACATGTACATATATACTCTCTTGTTTGTATTTTATTTCTATTAGGAGGGGGAGGGGGTGCTTATTTTACGGGCCATGTTCCTCCTAAACCTTCAGCTCATAGCCCCGAAACCTCGCGACCACTTAAACCCCGACTCGGCCATAAGCTCTAAACCCTAAACCTTTCACCCCTACACCCTCTAAACCGCTAAGCCCCAAACCCCGAACCCGAAAATCTAGACCCTGAACCCTCAACCCTGAATCCTAGGATAAATAAACCCTAAACCGTAAACCCAGGCAACGACATCGCAGACCCCGACTGCCACCCATCCCGGGACAACGGCAATGGCCGCACGGTGCGGAACGTGGTCGAGGCGTCAAGCTCGTGTCATTATTCTCTTGGGCCGGTAAGAGTCCGGGTCTTTGGAATCATAGGCTTTATAGGGTTTAAATGGTTCACTCCTTAAACTATGATACTAACAGTCCTCATGTTTGACGAAGCTGTCCTTAACTGATGAGTCTTGGTCTCTCTGGGTTACCTACATCTGTTTTAGCTTTTTTTTTTTTCTGAGGCTTTGAGCAGGTTTTCCTGACCCTGAAAATTAAACCCCATGAGGGATTAGGGTTTAGGGTTTGGGGAATGAGGGCCTACAGTATCGGGTTCTGGGCTTGGGATCATGGTGGGCCGTAGGAGTGATAGGATCTGGGTTTAGGGTTTAGGGTGTCGGGTTTAGGGTTTCTAGGGTTTAGAGTTCAGGGTTTCGGGTTTAGTTAGGGGTTTCACAGGAGATGCTCATTTTTATACGCAGGCCCACAAGGAATAGCCATGATTCGAGCAAAGGGACCTATGAGGATTGTATAGCGCAACGGCGCGAGGCTATGTTAGGGTCTGGGGATCAGGGTGTAGAGTCTAGGGTTGGGGTCCCAATTCACCCCCCAAACCTCACACCCTAAACCCTAAACCCTAAACCCCAAAATTATCTACTTTGCCCATTCCCTCCTTCTAGCTACCTATCATGGGGAGCCATCCTACCGTTTTCAGACAGGCGATTACTGCAGGGCTTCCCTGTGTGTATTTAGACTTGGATACCATATGATACTATGAAACACATTTCTTTTAAACCACACCAAACTCTCTTTCTTTATTGAGTTTCTCTACACACGTTGTTTAAACCATACCAAACTCTCTTTGTTTATTTGGGCTCTTTACGCTAAATACATCATTCACAGTTACCCTCAGTTGTGCCCAAAATGGTGCGCCATTTAGAAGACCTGTCTCCATAAACTGCTAAGTACGTTGGCCTAAATTTTGTAAATTTGGCTTTGAAGCTCGCACATTTTCTGAAGAATTATGCAGCTGCGTTCGATCCATGTCTCAGTAGCTGAGTGCGTACACTTTACCCTTTCTGGGATGCTCTAATCCCCTCTAGACTCTAGAACTGAAAGTGTACACTTTGGGAGGGGGGGGGGGGCTTACGAACTCAGCAACTACGCATATTCAGCGCCATCTCAGTTTCGGAGGATCCTCAGGTTCTTTACCTTTTGCAGTTTTCGGAACCGGGGTTTAGGGTTTAGGGTTTAGGGTTTAGGGTTTAGGGTTTAGGGTTTAGGGTTTAGGGTTTAGGGATCTTGCCATTCCCACCACTTGATTTACGTCTCATTGCTCTCTTCCACTTCTTTGGGTGGGCGCTCAGAGCTTCCTGGGGGTGGGCACTCCAGGGACCAGGGCTTAGGGGGTAGGTGGGTTTAGGGTTTAGGGTTTAGGGTTTAAGGTTTAGGGTTTAGGGTTTAGGGTTTAGGGGTTCGCCAGTGAAGTTGGCGCCTAGAGCATTGGTGGAAAGTGTCTTTTGATAACACGAGACAAAAGACACTAGGGTGCATCCACGCATGAAGGATGACATTTTTCGGCCGTAGATGTCGTGCATCCACGCTGTAAGGATGCCATTTTTCGGCCGTAGATGTCGTGCATCCACGCTTTGCGGATGCCATTTTTCGGCCGTAGATGTCGTGTACCACGCTTTAAGGATGCCATGTTTATGCCGTAGATGTCTTGTATCATCCTCTAAGGAACTCTCCCCACCCACCACTCCCCCTACCCACCACTCCCACCCACCACTCCCACCCACCACTCCCTCCACCCACCACTCCCTTCATCCCCCCCGCTCCCTCCCCCCACCACTCCCCCCCCATTCCGAAGGGTTTGGGGAAACCCTGCAGGCTCCGACGGGTTTGGGGGGGGAGTGGGTGGGGGGAGGGAGTGCAGGGAGTGGGGGGGAGTGGGGGGAGATGGGGGAGTGGGGGTGGGGGGGGGTGGGGTTTAGGAAGCTTTAAGTAAATTGAACCTATGGACCTAAAAGAGGTTTAAGTAAATTGAAGAAGTATGAAAGGAGAAAGAGTTCGGGACAAACCAAAAAGATACCAACCTCAGAGGCGCACTTAGCGCAGCTCTAAAATTTAGGGTTTAGGGTTAGGGTTCGGGGTTTACTGTTTAGCGTCTAGGGTTTTAGGGCCGGGCGAGAAGGCGAGGCAGCGAGAAGTCGAGGGGCACACAACCCTTAGGGTTTAGGGTTTAGGGTATTAGGGTTTAGGGTTTAGGGATTAGGGTCTAGGGTTTAGGGTTTAGGGTCGACATGTAATTTAGGACTTGAGGTCTTCATGCATCCTCCAAGAAGCGTCTAGTTCCAAGCTAAGCCCCAAGCCCTTAGTTAAAGGTTCATGGGTACTTATAAGTAGGGTGAGAAGTAGGGCAGCTACAGTGAAAACCCTTATTTAGGGTACCTAGAACCCTACTTTCAAGTACCCAATAACGTCCAAGTAGTGAGCACCTTTTGAGCCCTTTTGCGCTAGCCCCTAAACCCCAAACCCTAAACCCTAAACCCTAAACCCCAAACCCTAAACCCTACACCCTAAACCCTATTACCCTAAACCCTATGACCCTAATTGATCCCTAAAACCCTAAAGACCGGGAGGCCCTCCAACGAGCTATGGCCCGACGAGTGGTCCGTGGCAGCGACAGGCGCTGGTTAGGGGGTCAAAGGGGAGGGACCCCTAGAAGCGACCCTTAAGATTAGGGTTTAGGATTTAGGGCTTAAAGGGGGGGGGGGGGGGGGTTAGGGTTTAGGGTTATGATTCCCCTACATAACCCCTAAAATGACCTTATATTGTCCCTCGAAACCTAAGTAGCCCCAAAATAACCCCTAAACAACCCCTAAATAACCCCTAAATAGTGCCTGGAACCCTAGCTAGCCCCACAAAAAGCCCTAATGAACCCCTAATTTAAAAAAAACCTAAATAACCCCTGTCCCTAGAAACCTAACTAGCCCCCAAATCGCCCCTAAATAGCCCCTAAATACTATGTATATATAGATATCCTGATATATATATATATATACATATATACATATATATATATATATGTATCTATATATATATATATATATATATAGTTAGAAAGTCCCTAGAAACCTAAGTAGCATCTAAGGGTCCCTCCTTCAGTCCCTTGAGCTGGGGGTTCAGAAGCAGGCCCTGTGGGCTTGATTTAGGTATCTTTCAATGAAACTATACCTAGTGTTATTATTCTTGTTAGTACTGGTATTTTTTAATTCTATATATATATATATGTATATATATATAGTCATGTTTTCGTTATTCTATGTTGAGTTTGTTAATTTCAATCTATTCTTATTGTTATGTTTTCTTTTTTAGGGGGGGGGGGGGGGGGGCTGGTTGCGGGGGGGCGGCGGGCAGCCAGGCAAGGTGGGATTGGTTTAGGTGTTGTCGGGGAGGCTGCCGCTGCTTTGAAAATTCGGGGTTCGGCGTTTAAACCCTATGGCTAGTTACTACAATAATCTACCAGGAAGATTCGATTCCCCAAACAGTTAAACCTACTGCAAGGGCTCAGAAGCTTCTTTCGTTCGAGACTACAGGGTGCATCTTATCCCTCAAAGCCTAAACCATATTAAACCCTAACCCCTGAACCTCTGCAGGAGCTCGGAGGAGCTCGGCACACTTCGGGCAGAAGATGCACCTTGGCATATGTTGGCCTTAGAGGGCTAAGGGCTTGAAGGAGCAAGGGTTTAGGGTTTAGGGTTTAGGGTTTGGGGTTTGGGGTTTGGGGTTTGGGGTTTAGGGTTTAGGGTTTAGGGTTTAGGGTAAGCATGGTTCAGGGGCTCAGGTTATAGGATTCTAAGGGCTTAAAAGAACAAGCACGGTTTAGGGGTTCAGTTTATAGGATTCTAAGGGCTTAAAAGAACAAGCACGGTTTAGGGGTTTAGTGCTTGGGGTTTTCTCTTGGGTTCGAGCGCTAATCTGCATGGTCGTCTAGGCTATCCAGCGTGTGTAGGCGTATAGGGTTTCGGCTTAGGTTCGAGTACAATCGAACTTCCTGCAATGTTGCACGAAGATTTCGGAGTTTGAGGATGTTGACTCCTAGCCATAACGACTCTGAGGCGGTTTCTTGCGGCGCTTCAACCCGAGCCCTTGGGATGTGTTTTTGTGACGTTGGGTTCTGCATGTTGCCAAGGCCTAAACCCCAAGCCTAAACCCCAACCCCTATGCCTAGTAGAGCCTAGTGTTCCCGAGGAACCCCGTACGCCTGGCGGTTCCCACATCTCCTACATACTCTCAGCACCCCACACTCTGTTTCCTTTCCGGGCATGGATTTCACGCTAGCAGAGCTCGTGGCACAGGGGGACCCCAGACCTTAGTTCTTAAAGCGCTACCTGTTTGCAGCGCCCTGCGTCGCTACACTCCGACCTTATAAGTCTCTGAGCCTAAGCCTCAACAGGGGTCTCGCTTAGGACGCTTTCACCTGAGCTCGTGCGCTTTTCTGCCCACAAAAGGGCCCTTGCCATCTTACGTGATTTTAGCTAAGGGTGAGGGATTTGCAGCCCCAATTCTTGTACTTTCTTTTCGTTTAGCCGCGTACGGGCCCCTCCAATTCTACTTCTGTCTAGGGGAACCTCAAGCCCCAGACCCGAACCCTAAATCCTAGACCGTAAACAACCCTATCCCCTAAACCTTAAACATACTACTCGAATGCTAAACCACAATGCTAGAGAGGTCGTGGCTGTCGCGGAGGAGCAGGCCAAGACCCGGCTGGAGGCGAGGCACTTCACATGCTCGCCGAGCTTTATGGGTACTTTGTATTTTGGGTTTAGGATGGTTTACGGCTTTAGGCTTTGAATTAGGGTTGGAGGGGGGCCCAAGAAGCCCCCAGCAAACTCCCAACCTCTATCAAAACAATGAACCCCAGACAGCCCTAATAGAACTCCAAAGCTGGATCCCGAAACACCTGAACCTCCAAACTGCCCCAAGAAGACCCTACAGCCTAACCCTTAACCTGAAACCCCGCAAACCCTAAGCCCCAAGCCTCATACCCCAAGCCTTAAACCCCTAAACTCCTAAACCCATGAATTTCAATTCGTTTTTTTCTTCGTCCGAATCCTTCGTCCGAAGTGTCCGCAGGCTGCTTGCATAAACTCCTAAACCCCTAAACCCTAAACCCCTAAACCCTAAACCCCAAACCCTAAACCCACCAAACACCAAGACAGCTTAGGATGGCAGTTTTTACCCATGTCTTTCTGCCACAGGCGCCCTGCGGCTCGGATGGGCTCTTGTCGCAGCTGGCCCATGCTGCCAAGAAGAAGGAGGGCTTGGGGAGGGCTTAGGGTTTAGGGCTTGGGGTTTAGGGTTTAGGGTTTAGGGTTTAGGGTTTAGGGTTTAGGGTTTAGGATTTAGGGTTATAGGTTATAGGGCTTAGGGTTTGGGGTTTGGGGGTTTTGGATTCAGGTTTTGCCGTTTTTGGCATCGGGTCAGGCCGGGCGACGAACTTCCTTCCGCCAGGGCCACCTGGAAAACACGGCTCAAGGGCCTAGATGCAGAGTTGTAGCTCCTTCTTTGACATTGAGGAGTACCCAGCTTTCAGAGCATGTTCTACTCTCATTACTCTGTGTCACGAGCCTTAGCATAATGGGCTGCGTGAGACAAGGAACTACAAGTGCGGGTGTAGGGAAGTCTTTCGACTGTGGCCTGCGTCCCTGACTCCGCCGGAGCCAGCTCTGGGCCAAGCCCAACTTTCCTCGAACGGGCTCCAAATAGGCAACCTTGTTGTGGGGAGGGGGGGGGGGGGGGGGGAGTGGTAAGATCATGAAGACCTTAAGAGCCGAAAGGTGAGCCTTTTTCCCCTCCTTCCTCGAAATCTCAGCCAGGAATAGGAGGGCTGGTGTAAACCCTGAAACTCTAAACCCTGAGCCCTAGAGACCCTAAACCCCAAACCCTAAACCCTAAACCCCCAAACCCTGCAACCCTGAACCAGGAAGGCCTGCGTGCATGGTTCGATGAGTACAAGCTATCGAGTCCGCAGGTCCAGCTCCACAGGCAGGGGTGTGGGGATGCCAGTATACGGGTTTAGGGGGGCTTTCAGGGTTTTGGGGTTTAGGGGTGGGGCTTGTAGGGTTTTGGGTGTAGGGTTTTAGGGTTTAGGAGGGTTTAGGGGCTTCAGGAGTTTGTGGGATAATGCGATGTGGATGATAGGGGCTTGAACGATTAACTGCTACGAGTTTGAACGCCAAAAAACGCAGAGCGAAACCCTAAACCCTAAACCCTGAACCCTAAACCCTAAACCCTAGCTCAATTCAAGTTCCTGGCAGCTATGCAGGCTAAACCTCCCAGCCTTGCATTTCACCCCCCCCAAGCGTTTAGGGTAGAGGGTTTGGGGTCCAGGGTTTAGGGTTTAGGGTTTGGGGCTTCTGGGTTTGAAGAATCTATGGTGCTATTTGAGTGTATAGGAGGCTTGTAGGGTGCATTGGAGGGCATGTCGTGATTTGAGGGTTTAAGGACTACAACCTGCACCCCAAGTCTTACCTCCCTGACCCTGAACCCCAAAGCCTACACCAAGCCGCAGTTCGCACTAGCCCCCTTTAGGGTTCATAAGGGTTTAGGGTTTAGGGTGAGGGTTTAGGGTTTAAGGTTTAGGGTTTAGGGTTTAGGGTTTTGGGCTTCGAGGGTTATGCAGGATGGTCCGAGAAACTGGCCGGCTGACGAAGACGTTGTCATCCTTCCACAGCGAGAAGCTTAGATGCCCTCGAACCCAAGACCCCTTAATTAAGGAATACACCCTAAACCCTAAACCCTAAACCCCAAACCCTCAAATTATATAGGGATCCTTAATATGATTTGTGGCATATTCCTTGTTTAAGGGGTATTGGGCTCTTTGGGAACTAACCTTTCCGCCGAGGGTTGGGGCTTTTGGTTTGAGGTTTTAGGTTATAGGGTTTATTTTCCACGGGCTTACAACCCAAGTCTTGGAATTCTAGAAGCTGGATAAGGCTTCTTGGTGGGGGGGGGGGGGATCGAAACAGCGCGGGGCGGAAGGGGGAGAAGTGTAGGATTTAGGGTTTTAGGCTAGGCTAATGATTAACCATGGACGGCCACTTGTATTGGCGAAGTGAAAGCTAGTCTGTGACTATAGAACGTCAATTTCCTCGCGGACCACATCGCTCAATTGCTATCTGCGCCTACCAGGACCTACCCATCAAGAAGGATACACCCCATGACCGGGTTCTTGCACCTCCAACGTCAGCTCCAGCGAAGAACCATATCCCAAAATGAGGGCATGGTCCTATAGGTGCTGGGTCACGGATTTTAGAGCTTCTGGTGTAGGGTCGGTAGGCCGCCTTGAGCTTTATTGTGTGTGAATTCGAACCGTACCGCAGCCGCCCTTAAACCCAAAGTTTAACTTTTTTGCCTTGGAGAACTGGGCCTTCGTAGGGATTACAGACTTGTTTGTCAGGGATCCCTTAAAGGTTTTCTGGAAGTTTGGTTCATATATCTATATATGTATAAGTAAGGTTTATCGGGTTTAGGGTCTAGGATCAGCTCTCTAAATCATCATGCATTTCGGATGCCCTGGATAAATGGGACTCTTTGATCACAGGGATGTAACCGCAGTCCCCCCCAAGCCCCAAAGCCGTCAATGCTTTCAGAAGCAAGTCAAAGGTTTAGGATTTAGAGTGCTTACCTTGAACTCTATGTAGTGTAGGGTCTTTATCCGCGTGTTTGGTGAGTGTGTCTTGTTCTCCTAGCAGTAGTATGCATAAATACATATAATATGTATATATACTCAAAATTTTTGCATCTGTTTATGCACATACATATACCAGCGCACCTGTTATACTTGCAGTTCTCCAGGCTTGACCTCTCAATTCAGAGGCTATGGTCACTCCAACCTGTACGGGAAAAAAACAGTTACAGGTAGGGTTCAAGGTGTCATGGCAGTCTTATGGTCACCCTAAGCCCGAAACCCCAAACCCTGAACCCTCAACCCTAAACCCTAAACCCTAAAGCCTAAACCCTAAACCCTAAACCCTAAACCCTAAACCCTAAACCTTGCTGCTCTGAAGGTCCCCTCTTGGAGTCCCTGAAGTCGAACTGCGGTGACGGGTTGGATAAACTCGTAAGGCGCATGAGCAGGCGGGTTTAGGGTTTAGGGCTTAGGATTTAGGGTTTAGGGTTTAGGGCTTAGAATTTCGGGTTTAGGGTTTAGGGTTTAGGGTTTAGGGGCTCTACGATATTTGTTGATTCACATCTTCCCTTCTAGGGGAACCTATTCATAAATGATTTTTCAAAGGGTTTACATCTTAAAGCACAACTCAGTTTAGGGGTTTAGAGTTCGGCTTAAACAATGGCTTGGGTGGTATGGTGCTTGGGTTCGATGAAACCCTGGAGGGCGTAGAACCCTTGTCGCTCAACCCTCAGCCACTTTTAGGCTGAATGGGGTGGAGGGCTTGTGGCCTTAAGCCCTAAACCCTGAACCCTAAACCGCATCATCCCCACAGTGTGGGCTTGGTTTTTTTCGAGAAAGCTGGGGTTATAGGGTGTTAAGATTTAGGGTTTAGAGCGCCTCTACCTACAGGCTTCAGTTTAGGGTTTAGCTTTTAGGGTTTAGGGTTACAGTTGAGTTTAAATCCCTATACAGGAAGCCCTAGAAACCTGAATGACCCTTCTAGCCCTAGAAGCTGGACCCTAAACCCTAAACCCTAGACCCTATAGACCCTGAACCCTGAACCCTAAACCCTAAACCCTAAACCCTAAACCCTAAACCCTAAACCCTAAACAACATAAACCCTAGACCCTAAACTATAAGCCGCACCAGGAAGATCGAGGCCACCTGTGAGCACTACCTGCCAAGGCTGGCGAGTGTTTCGGCTGCACACGGTTTAGGGTTTAGGGTTTAGGGTTTAGGGTTTAGGGTTTAGGGTTTAGGGTTTAGGGTTTAGGGCCCTGCCTCCCTAAACCCTCAACCCTACACTGCGCGGATGAAGCGGTTTTGGGGGTTTAAGGTTTAGGGTTTCGGCCCGAAACCCTAAACCCTAAACCCAAAACCCGGCTTGTGCTCTTCAAGTGCAGGGCTTAGGGTTTAGGGTTTTGGGGGCTTTAGGGCTTCACTTCAGTCTAAGGCCAGATGAACGAGAGTAACAAGATGACCGTGGCCGAGTTCGTCTCTGGGCCGCAAGCAGGTCACCCCCGCGGCCCAGATATGAGACAGGGTTTAGAGTTTAGGGTTTAGGGTTTAGACTTTGCAAGGGCCCTACTTGGATCTTCATGTGTACTTATAAGTAGGGTTATAAGCAGGGTGTACCCTTTTTTAGGGTAGTATTTGCAAGGGCCCTAACTGGGTTGCTAGAGGCCCCCTTCGAGTACAGCTGGTAATCCCTGGACCGTGAACTCCCTGAAAACACGAAACACCCAAGCTCTGAACGAAGAACCATGACCTTCAATCGCAGCTCGGTGCCCTACGTGAAGTCAACGCCCACATGGGGCCACGGACGAATTGTCCCTTAAGGGGAGGGGCTTCGGAACTATGGGGATGTGCCCCCTTATACTAACAGTCCGGAATAGGGATTCTAGTACCCCATGTTATCATCCCTATTATGGACTGTTAGTATCAGGGTGAACATCCCAACCTATAGGGTTTAGGGTTTATGTTATCCTAAACCCTAAAGCCTAAAGCCCTAAACCCTAAACCCTAAGTATTTCGATAGTCTAGTCCGGGGCTGCAGGAGCAAAGAATTTGGAACGTCCCAATGCGTGACTTATTGCGACCCAACCCAGGGTCCTACTTGACAAGGGTGTATTTAAGAAAAAACTCAGTGTACCCGAATCCCGACTAACCCTAAACCCTAAACCCGAAACCCTAACCCTCATCAACCCTTGAGGTCGACGTTTCAGAACACCCGCCCAGACGGGGTGTGAGGTTCCAGTATAGAGTTTAGGGTTTAGGGTTTCGGGTTTAGGGTTTCGGGTTTAGGGGTTGTGCAATGTGGAACTTAGTATGCTTATAGAGACCATATCAGGTATATATCGGACGCAAATAAAGGAGTAGGATAAAGTAGGATTAACCCTAAACCCTAAACCCTAGGCCCTCAACCCTTCCAAGGGTCTGTCCTTACATCCCTTAAATTGTGGCTGTCGGGCAAGTATGTTCAGCTTTACTGCGGGGGTGCTTGCCTGTGGCGGTTTGAGAAGTGTAAGGTTGCAAGAGGGTGTACATGTTTTTGAGGGTTTAGGGTTGACTTAGGGTTTGGGGGTTTCGGGTTTTGGGCTTAAGGCGCGCGAGCATGCGAAGCCTCGTGCCAGGATCTGTTGACATGTGCCCGGGCAAGTTTAGCTGGCGCACGCTTGGCAACTGCAACCCCCCCCTCCTCGGATCTCCCCTAAACCCTAAACCCAAACCCTAAACCCTAAACCCTAAACCCCAAACCCGTCAGCGATGAATGCAGAAGCCCCCAGATTGCAAGGAAACTTCGATGCGAGACGTCGAAGTGACGTCGAGGGAGGTGGCTATTCTCAAACCTCTTGGGTGGGGGTGTTTAGGGTTTAGGGTTTCCGGCTTAGGGTTTAGGGTTTAGGGTTTAGGGTTTAGGGTTTAGGGTTTAGGGTTTAGGGTTTAGGGTTTAGGGTTTGGGTGGGCGGAAAGTAGGATCAAGTTTTTTTTCCGGTTTAGGGTTGAACATAGTGATTCTTGCTCATTCAACTGGCCATGGACAAGAATTAGGCTCCCCTTTGCCCCCCCCCAAAAAAGCCACACCTGAACCCTAAACCCTAAACCCCAAAAGCCTAAGACCCTAAGACCCTAAGACTCTCTAAACCCTAAAACCTGAAGACCCTAAGACCCTAACCCTAAACCCCAATCCCTGAAACCCTAAAACCCTAAACCCCTAAAGACCTAAACCCTAAACCCTAAACCCTAAACCCTAAACCCTAAACCCCCTTGACCACGGGAGGCCGTGCTCTTGCTTCGCCTCCTCAACCAGGAGGACACTCCCGCACCGCTGGATGCCTTGCAGGTGCGCGGAGAGGGCAGAGGGTTTAGCGTTTAGGGTTTAGGGTTTAGGGTTTAATTAGGGTTTAGGGTTTAATTAGGGTTTAGGGTTTAGGATTTAGGGTTTAGGGTTTAGGGTTAGGGCTTAGGGTTTAGGGTTAGGGCTTAGGGCTTAGGGCTTAGGGCTTAGGGCTTAGGGCTTAGGGCTTAGGGCTTAGGGCTTAGGGCTTAGGGCTTAGGGCTTAGGGCTTAGGGCTTAGGGCTTAGGGCTTAGGGCTTAGGGCTTAGGGCTTAGGGCTTAGGGCTTAGGGCTTAGGGCTTAGGGCTTAGGGCTTAGGGCTTAGGGCTTAGGGCTTAGAGGGACCCGGACCTTGTTTCCTTTTTTTTAGGGTCGGGGTTCCCTTATACTCCCCTTAAAACCAAAAGCGGTACCCTTTTTGTTCCTAGGATACTCCTCCGTCTCGTATATGGGGCTTACAGGGATAACACAGAAGGGTTTATAGGGTTATGTGGGGATTCTGTAGGGCTTATGTACCTCAAATATGTTTACAGGTTTTATACAGGGTTTATAGAGATTATATAGGGCTTGTTTCGCTGAAATAGGGCTTACGTGCAGTTTATGGGGCTTGTTTAGGTTTATTTGGTGTGGGCTTGTATAAGGTTTATTGGGCTTATTGGGCGTATTGGGCTTATGTAGTTGCGCTTGTTGGACGTATTGGGCTTATGCAGGCGCTTGTTGGGCTTATACAGGGTTTATCTAGGGTTTATAAAGGGCTTTTCGGGCCTATTGAGTTTCTAGGGTTTATGTAGGGTGTATAGGGTCTATACAGGGCGTATTGGGTTCATAGGGTATATATATATATATGTATACGATTTATAGGGCGAATGGTTCATAGGGTTTGTGGCGTTTACAGGATTTTGGGGTTTGGGGTATTAGAGGTGCACGAGAAAATGTGCTGCACTAATGAACAACAGTACTTACAAATACTTGCCACTACTATTGCTTCCACAGCTGTTGCAAGCATATCGGCTATTGGGACCCTACCCTAAACCCACACACCAAACCCACACCCTGAGCCCTGCACCTGGAAACCCTAAGCCCCCGCTCAACCGGCCCATGAAATCCCCCCCTCCGCGCGCGCGCGCGCGAAGTGCAGGAGTCGGCCCGCAACTGCGAGCCACGCCTCGATGACCTGAAGGTGGAGCTTTAAACCAAAGCCAAGACAAGGGCAGCCCCTAAACCCTATGAGCCCGAAACCCTAAACCCTATGAAACCCCTGTAAACCCTATAAGCCCCTGTGAACCCTACAAGCCCCAAGACCCGGGCTCTTAACGGCCCAAAAGTTGGGATGTCCGCCCGTATGCTAGCAGCTCCTTATTATAGGGATTATCGTATATACAACCCGTATTCAGGACTGCTTGTACATGGGGGAACATCCCAACCCAAAACCCCCTAAAAGCCGAAATCCCTGAAGCCCGAAAACCCTAAACCCCTGAAACCGTAAACCCCTAAACCCTAAACCCTAAACCCCTGAGGATAGATTGTAAAACCCCTGTAAACAACAATGGAGGCACCCTGTGTCTTCCGAGATGCTGGCATCGAGGGAGTTGCTTCCGGGTTTGGAAGCTTTGAGCCCTACACCCCAAACCAGGGTTTAGGGTTTAAGGTTCAGGGTTTAAGGTTTAGGGTTTAGGGTTTAGGGTTTCGGAACCCGAGAGCCCTGCTCTACGCCTGGGTGGCGGATATCGGGACCTGCGCCAGGGCTCTTCAGTTATGGCTCCCCTTGAGTCTCTTGCCCCTTGGCAAAACTGGGGACATGTTCGAAGGGTCCTGTGACTGGGGAAGAAGGTCTTGCGATCTCTCTTGGTTGCCCCAAACCCCAAACCCCGAACACCAAACCCCAAACCCGAATCCCTAAACCCTAACCCTAAACCCTAAACCCCCAACCCTAAACCCTAAACTGCAACCATACGGAGAGGAGTCGGGGAGGCTAATTGGTATCATGAGTGTTCTTGATATTTTTTGCAGCTTCCTCTTTTGTACACGTGAAGCAGCATGGGTTTCCTTGGTCTCAAAGGACCCTGAGCACGCCCTTACTATTCCCCTTTATTTCCTAGACCCTAAACCCTGATTCCTAAGCCCTAAATTGGGCTCCCTTTCCCAAAAAAGAGCCTTTCTTTCGATGCCTCGCTCAGGGGGGCCGAGCTGTTTACCCTTTGTCTGGACTCTGATTGTCAGGCTTGTGGGGCCAAAGGCCGTACTAGGGTTCTGGATTTGGGGTTTAGGTAGGCCCTTGCATATATCTACCTATCTATCTTTCACTTCTTCCGTTGACCGAAAGAGCATCAATATGTAGGAACATCTTGATGGAACCACAATCCATGTCACGACGCTGAGCCGTGTCACAACGGACTAAACCCCAACTGAGTCAGGTGTCGTCACTCAACGAGTTTTGAGATCCTTTCTGAGCGTCCGCGCCGATTTTTGTAAGAAAAGGCTGGGATAACCATGATCCTTTGATGAACTTTTCGGACGGCTTGCTTCGTACATCCTTTTATGAGGTTTAGAGCCTTGAAGCCATGCTGTACAAGCATATCCTGAACCTTCCGCTTCAACCACTTGCACAGCCATTAAACACCAATGAGTTTCTCAGCAAAGACAAGTTCTTTTTGCGGGCAAGCAGGCAGCCCGGCATGGACCCTGATCTTGACTGTTGGGGATGGACCCTGATCTTGACTGTTGGGGTTTAGGGTTTAGGGTTTAGGGTTTAGGGTTTAGGGTTAGGGTTCAGGGTTTACTGTTGAGGGTTCCCCTCTTGAGTTGCTGCCCTTCTGAACTTCCAACCCGTTGCACCAAACAAAATTCCTTTTGGTGATTCGACAAGTAACCCAATCCCCGACGGCCATTCAACCCTTCTCTTCGTCCTCGGCTGCTTTGCTCCCGTGCTTGTCCGTTGTTGCTCATACGCTTAAGCAGGCCCAGTGTATGAGAGGCTTGCTCTCCGCTGAGCGCTGCCGAGCGATCCTGACAGAATCCTCGACCTCTTGCTGCTTGACGCGCGTCCACAAAAGAGGCGTTTGGGTTAGGGTTTTAGGGGTTTTTGTAATGTAGGGTTTTAGGGTTGTGGGGTTTGAGGGCTTTAGAGTTTCAGCGTCTCAGGGTTTCAGGCTTTTTGGGTTTTTTGGGTTTGGGGCTTGGTACTGTAGTTTAGATCCTTCACAGATGCACAGTAACACTTCAGTTCCTTCTGTTGGAGAGTACTATGGCGGTGAAGGTGGCTTTGTCTGCAGTCACTCGACCCAGGATGCCCACTCGTACCCTTATTCCCTTTTTTTTTTTTTTTTTGGGGGGGGGGGGGGGGGGGGGGGGCGCGGGGGGCTTAGGTTGCCTTAGCAACCCTAAACCCTACACCCTAAACCCTAAACACCTAAACCCTAAACCCTAAACACCAAACACCAAACACCTAAACCCTAAACCCTAAACCCTAAACCGTAAACCCTAAACCCTAAACCCTAAACCCGAAACCCGAAACCCTAAACCCTAAACCCTAAACCCTAAACCCTAAACCCTAAACCCTAAGCCCCTTTCAGCAAAAAGGCGGAGCCCCCCCTTCTTCATCAGAGGTTCCTGGACCTAGCTACAGCTTCGCTTGTTATAAAACCAGGGATTATCGGATTCATTTATCCGCACTTCGCTTTGCATCAGTTTTCAGGGTGGGCCCTCTGAGCCATACACCCTAAGGGTTTCTCAAGTGTTCAGGGATTCGGTTCAGGTTTGGGGGCTTTAAGGTTGGGGTTTTGGGGTTTCGGGTGTAGGGTTTAGGGTTTAAAGTTTAGGGTTTAGGGTTTAGGGCTTAGGGCTTAGGGTTTATATCCATTCTTGTGCTCAAGGGGATCCCATGCAGGGTCTAATTAGCGCCAAGCTTGAATTTGCCTGAGCGTTGACAGGGGCCATAGACTTCTATAGAGTCTTGTGTGCCTTCTCCTGTTACTCCCAAACCAACCCTGAACACCTTCCAAGATTTCCCCATCCGAAATCCGAAGCACAACTCGCTCAGAGTAGGCGGCCATCTCGACCCTGAACCCCCCCCAACTCCAAAATACCTAAATCCTATACCCAAACTGCCTCAGCTTTAAACTTTAAACCCTTTGAAGCGCTAATTTCTCCCTGAAATCTTAAACCACAACACCCCTAATGCCTAAGCCCGAAGAAGGGCGTGCATGTAAGGGTCTTGGGTTGGGGGGTGTAGGGCTTGGGGTTCAGGGTTTAGGGCTCAGGGTTCAGGGGTTTCATGAGTCCTTCCTCTTAGCGTCTAGGGTTCCTGTGTTTGGCTCGGGGTGCAGCACAGGTTTGCATGAAGACAGTTGCCCTTGCACAAACGCCGAAACCCTAACCCTTTCGGGTTTAGGTTTTAGGGTTTAGGGTTCAGGGTTCAGGGTTTAGGGTTTCGGGTTTCGAGGGTTTAGGGCTTAGGGTTTAGGGTTTAGGGTTTAGGGTAAGTCCCGCCGAGGCGGGTGAGAAAGACAAGTCGAACCGTCGCGGCTCCATCTCCAAGGCAAGGGTTTTGGGGTTTAGGGTTTAGGGTTTAGGGTTTAGGGTTTAGGGCCGGTTCATGGGGACCTTCCCATGAACCAGGATAGGGGGCAGTTCCAGTCAAGGAAGGGGGGTGGTTTCAGGATGTAGGACTCCAGGGCTTAGAATTTTGGCATCTTGGGGGGATTGAGGGACTTAGCACAGCAGGTACGTGCGAAGTCGAGACATATATAGGCACACCAGAGGGACCCTCCTCACCTGACAAGTATTTACGAAGTTCCCCGATCCTCCAGCTTAAGCTTAGTTCTTAAAAGGGAATGAGGGAATGAGGTCCCCTGTGTTCTTCTTACAGGGAGTATGTATAGGGGGATGTAAGGTGATGCTTTCATGTCCTACTGACCCAACGGTCTCAAACCCGCTGTGCATGCCCGGAAGCCCACAGAAAACCTAACCCCCTCAAACCCTTAAACCCAAAGTTCCTAGGATGCCCAGTAGTACCCTTATTCCCTTTTGGGGGGGTTTAGGTTCCCTTATAAACCCCTTTAAGCAAGAAAGGGCACCCTTTTTAAGCCTTGGTTATTGGGCAGCCTAGGTTCAGAGCCGAACTCCTCAACCTCCAAGCTGCCAACAAGTCCTTCGACTCTACGGCTCAAAGTCCTAACCCTAAACCCTAAACCCTAAACCCTAAACCCTAAACCCTAAACCCTAAACCCTGAACTTTCGAGACCCATTGAAGCCCATAAGTCCCATCCAAGCAAGATTGGAAGCCCGCACAAGATCCCTGGTAAACTGGACATACTAAACCGTAAACCCTAAACCCTAAAGCCTAAACTCTAAACCCTAAACCCTAATTCATTGACTCCCTATTCAGAACCAGTGAGAAGCGCCGAGGGAGCGTACACCTCTGAGGGGTCAAACCGGAGAACCTCCATCGCCAAGGCGGGAGGTTTGGGGAGTGTAAGGGGGGCAGGGGTTTTGGGTTTAGGGTTTAGGGTCTTTAAGGCTTTGCTTGGTCCCTGAGCGGAGTCATTCAGGAAGAGGGGTAACCCCCCCCCCCTCACCCAAATCCTTTTTTTAGCATGATTTGTTACGCGTCTTAGCTCAATCTCAGAGACTGCTTAGTTCTTTCTGCTCTGCTGTTGCCTGCCGCGACACCCTAAACCCCAAACCCTAAACCCTTGAAGGGTAAGCCAAGGCTAAGCCGAAGTCCCCAAGCCCAAAACCCAAACCTCAAAATCTCAAACCCCATTTTTGTGGCTCCAGGCAGCCCCTTAGACCCCAAGCTAAGGTATTGATTCGTGACCCTACCCAAGCCCCAAACCCTAAACCGTGAAGCCCTAAACCCTGAACATCCTTGAACCCCTAAACCCTGAACCCTAAACCCTAAACCCTAAACCCTCAACCCTAAAACCCTAAACCCCAAACCCTAAACCCCAAACCCTAAACCCTAAACCCTAAACCCTCAACTTCATGAGGCCGATGGAAATTTCACCTCTGAGGCGTCAAACCGGCGTGCCTCCGTTGCCAAGGCCGAGGGCCTTCAAGAGAATTGGGGTTTAGGGTTTAGGGTTTAGGGTTTAGGGTTTGGGGTTTAGGGTTTAGGGTTTAGGGTTCAGGGTTCAGGGTTTAGGGTTTAGGGTTTAGAGTTTCGGGTTTCGGGTTTAATTGGGCTTCGGGGCGTTGGTAGGGCTTGTAGGATTTGCAGGTTTCATAGGGTTTGTAGGGTTTAGAGGGTTTACAGGGTTCTTGGGTTGGGCTTCAGGGCGTTGGAGGAGTTGAGGGTTGAGTCAGATGATCACAGGCGGCAGAGGCTCTTGGGGGCCTTTTTCAAAGTCTGCAGTGAGGGGGAAACCCGGTTATAGTAAGCTTTTTAGAGTATGGAGTTTCGACTGGGTTAGTTCAAACCGAACGACCCCCGCCCCCCCCCTCCCCCTAACTCCTAAAGCCTTGAGAGCCCTAAAGAACTAAAGTTGGTTCTCAGGATTTCGGAATGATAGCCCCAAATCTCGTGGGAATCTTGTTGGACTTAAGGTTTGGGCCAGATGTGGATGAACAGGGCCTGTGGCATATGAGGGTTGAGGGTTTAGGGTTTCGGGTTTGCGGTTGAATGTGTTGCTTCTGGAAGAGCACGCAGCTCAGGGCGCGCAAGAGAACTCGAAGTGCTTGCGAGCGGGTGGCAAGCGCGAGCTCAACGGCGGATGTTCTTTCGCGGCTGCTGCCAAGCAGCAACAATCGAACAGCGAAGAAGTTGAAAGCAGGTACAAATCTGGCAGAAGTTCTCAAGACCAGCACCCGCGCAGCCTCTCCGCAAATTTGCAAGCTGCGAGACAGAAGGAAGTCTGAAGTTCTTCAAAGTGGTGCTGGTTTGAGGGAGCATGATTCCTGGCATCTCTGCCATGCCACTGGCTAGGGCACTTTTGCGGTTTGAGGGTTCTTTTGGGTCTAGGGTTACGAAGGAAGCCCCTATGGCATTCGCTTTAGGCCTAGCCCATATACCAAAATAAAGGGTCATCGTCCCACCATAGAAGCCGTCCATCCGAGATGATGCTCGCCAGACAGCCGAATGCTGGTACTGTTCAAGCCCAACGGATCTCGGATCCCAGGCCCAAAGCCTAAACCCTGCCACTCTAAAGCCTAGAACCCCCTTAACCCTAAACCCTGCACTCCTGAACCCTAGACGCTACACCTTAAACCCTAAAGCCTAAACCCCAAACCCCAAACCCTAAACCCCAAACCCTAAACCCGAAACCCTAAACCCTAAACCCTAAACCCTAAACCTCCTGAGGCTGATGGAAATTTCACCTCTGAGGGTTCAAACCGGAGGGCCTCCACTGCCAAGGCCGAGAGCCTTCAAGGGCTTTAGGGTTTTGGAGGGTTTGGAAAGTTTAAACCCTAGCGGTTTAGGGTTTAGGGTTTAGGGTTTAGGTGTTATTGGGTTCAGGGTTTGGGGCCTTAAACCCTAAACCCTAAACCCTAGACCCTAGACCCTAAACCCTATAATGTGGCACCTCCTTTAGTGTGCCCCCCCCCCCCCTGAACAGTTGAGGCTGGATTTTGCCCTCTTTAAACGGCCCCGGCATTTTATATGATTTTTATAGGGAGGAGTTTAGATAGATTCAAAATGGATCCATATGAATTTAACAGGGATGAGCTCATATGAATTTAAAGGGGAGCCGCGCGAATCGAAAGGGGTCCGGGATGAGTTTATATGAATTCAAAAGAGATCCATAGGCTTTTTCCAAATTCGGAGCCTCCAGGCCGGGGCCTGGACATTAAAGCGGGTCCCGAATCAGTCCCATTATTGGGGGTCGGAGGGGGCCCGTGGACCACCCCCTTGTCGGATTGAACGAAACCATTTTTTCAATAGTTTCTTGTCGGGAATTAATGGTTTCGGGCCGGTTGGAATGGATGAGGTCGGCCTTCAAAATCACAAGGTCCGGCTTTAAAATCACCCTCAACCCTAAACCCTAAGCCCCTAAACCCTAAACCCTGGACATTAAAGCGGGTCCCGAACCAGTCCAATTATTGGGGGGTCGGAGGGGGCCCCTGGACCACCCCCTTGTCGGATTGAACGAAACCAATTTTTCAAATAGTTTCCTAAAGGGAATTAATGGTTTCGGGCCGGTTAGAAAATCACAATGCCCGACTTTAAAATCATAAGGCCCGGCTCTAAGCCGGAGCCTCCGGGCCGAAACAAGTCCCAAACCCTTAAAAAAATCCGGATTTCGGGAGCGGTTTGTCTTTAAAGAGGGACTCCCAAACAGTCAGGGTGTCCTGAATAATTCAGCCAAATTGTCTTTAAAGAGGGGGCCGATACTAAAGCGGGTGCAACATTACCCTCTAAACCCTAAACCCTAAACCTTTTCGGCAGCACGCGGATGGGTAGGGCGTGGCGCATATGAATATGATTTAGGGTTTAGGGTTTAGGGTTTAGGGTTTAGGGTTTAGGGTGCGTGCCTGGTTGGTGAAGGGGCAAGGGTTTGGAAGCCTTTCGGGTCGTTGAGCGCTCAGGTTTTGCCTGCAGACACTTGATTGGGGTTTAGGGTTTAGGGTTTAGGGTTTAGGGCTTAGGGCTTAGGGCTTAGGGCTTATAGGGGGTTTATAGGGGATCTTGTGAGAGTACCTTCCATGACTCTGAGCTAGACATGCGAAAATTCAAACCCAATACCTGAAAACATATATGCGCTAAGAAACAGAACGCCCGCGCGGCGTCAAGAGTTGAAAAAGGCCTACTTGAAGGTTCATGGTTACTTCTAAGTTGGGCTATAAGCGCCCTTGACAGGGCTGTTCACCATAGTTCCCTATACTTCTAAGTGCCCATGCACCTCTAAGTGTGTACTTCATACATTCGTGCAGCTTGCGGGGGAGGGAGTCAAGGCATATGCCTGAGGTGTTCGGGGTTCGGGTCTAGTGTTTAGGTGGTAGATGTTGTTGCAAGTTGCAATTTCAGGCTTAGGGCATAGTGTGTTTTAGACGCTTACGAGGCTGAGGGCCCCAGGAGCATGGTGTTCTTACCCGAAACCCTAATCCCTAAACCCGAACCCCTCATCCCTAAACCATGGTTGAGGATGCCACAGTTTTGACGATGTCCCTGCGGCTTCTGGTTTCGGTTTTCAGCTTAATTAGGGTCTAGCCTTTTCAACCCTCAACCCCAAGACCTCCTTTATTCAAGGTTTAGGGTTTGAGTTTAGGGTTTAGGGTTTAGGGTTTAGGGTTTAGGGTTTAGGGCTTATATAGGGCTTATTAGGGCTTGGGGAATTCTGGTTTTGAGGTTTCTAGGGTTTTGGCTACTCTATGGTCATGTCTCTAACATATGGTCCCTTTTCGGGTGCTTGTTATCAGGCGGCCCCTCTTATGTAGGGTACCCCAAAATGGGACCCTAATTGAGAGAACTGCCCATATGTATATATATATATATATATATATTTATATTTATATGGGTTCATGAGCACTTTGGGTGAGGAGCCATCGAAGGGGACAAGCCGCCGAGCCTCCATGAGCAAGGTGGGGCTTTATTTTTTTCGTGGAATTAGGGTTTGGGGTTTAAGGTTTAGGGTTTAGGGTTTAGGGTTCGGTTTAGGGTTTAGGGTTTCGGGTTTAGGGCTTAGGGTTTAGGCCCTAGGTACTTATAAGTAGGACTATAAGTAGGGTAGCTATGGTTATAACCCTATCTTGGGTACTTATGACCCAAAACCGGGTCTTTGGGTTTCGCGTTCGGGGGAGCAGGGGTTTGAAGCCCAGATCTTCCAAAACCCCCCCTTAATTAAGGTATATGCCTTAATTCCTAGTAAGGATCCTTAGTATAAATTAGGGTATATTCCATAATTATTAGGGTATATTCCATAATTAAGGGGTTTTGGAAGATCTGGGAGCTCACAAACGGCACTTGCAGTTGCGCGTTCGCTGTACGGAAGCACAGGCTTCTCAGTAAGAGTTTAGGGTCTAGGGTCTAGGAATTAGGGCGGGTTTAGGGTTTAGGGTTTAGGGTTTAGGGTTTAGGGTTTAGGGTTTAGGGTTTAGTGGACAAGATATTGAACCCTGCACTGCGCAAGCCGGGGGGCAGGTGTGTTTCTAGAGCAGCCTCACCCCAAATTGGCCACCAAAGACACGCACCAAAAACCCTAAATCCTAAACCCTAATCTCCACACCCCAGCTGCGAAGGCATCCGATGAGGACGAGTCGAAGAGCCCGGACAAAGAGAAGGGCTGCTAGCCTGCGGTTGTGACTTCCCTAAACCCTAAACCCTAAACCCTAAACCCTAAACCCTAAACCCTAAACCCTAAACCCTAAACCCTAAACCCTAAATACAAGCATGGTGAAGGTTTGCGGTGTAGGTTGGGTCCTAGAGGGCGCAGGTTTTTTATGTTTAGGGTCAGGGGTTGAGTTTTCCTAAGCGGGACTCACTACGGGCCCTTATTCTGGGGCTAGCAGTTTGTTGCTGTAGCCTAGTCGAAGTTCGAATGACTACCGGAACCCAAATACTTATCAAGGTCATTGCTCTATATTCCCAGTATAACAAAACCATAAACGGGAGAAGCAAAAATGAGTCCGTTCAAAAAGTCGATGGGCGCTTAAGCGTACACGTCAGCGGTCGCCTTGCCTCCTATTTATCACCGAGAAATATACATATATATATATATATATATATTGTAGATATACATCTATATCTAAATACATAGATATTTATATCTAGCTTACTATTGCCTACCGAACTCCTCAATCAACTTCGCCGGCAAGAGGCAACCCCCGCTCATCAAATTTGACATTTATCAGATTCACAGGGAAGTTCACGGTGGAGCAGGAGTATTGGATCGAGGGCTTCGCCAACAAAGGCGCACTCAAAATCCTTCCCGAAGGATGCTTGGAAGACTGGTTCAAGTACACCACTGGCTTTGGACCCTCAAATCCTAAGCCCCTTAAACACCCCCGAACTCGGGCTGTCTGGAGCCTAAATCCAAACCAAGCCCCATGGCCCCAGGCAAGCTTGGAGGTTGAGGGTTTATGGGCCTTGGAAATCCTAAACCCTAAACCCTAAACCCTAAACCCTAAACCCTAAACCCTAAACCCTAAACCCTAAACCCTAAACCCTAAACCCTAGACCCTAAACCCTAAACCCTAAACCCTAAACCCATCCATCCCTTTCGGTTTTTAGAGGTTCGGTTCCGTTCTTCACAGGCTCACCGAGCCGGCGTGCCTCCACTGAGAAGGCCTGCACTGCCGTGTGACCGAAAGGGTTTAGGGTTTAGGGTTTAGGGTTTAGGGTTTAGGGTTTGGGGTTTGGGGTTTAGGGTTTCGGGTTTAGGGAAAAGGGTTTAGGGTTTAGGGTTTGGGGTTTAGGGTTTCGGGTTTAGGGTTTCGGGTTTAGGGTTTAGGGGGGTTTAGGGTTTCGGGTTTCGGGTTTAGGCTTCAGGGTTTAGGGTTTCTATAGGGGTTTAGGGTTTGGGGTTTGAGTCTAGGGTTTAGGGTCTAGGGTTTAGGTACTTAAGGGTATTAGTGGGTTTAGGTTTTTAGGCTGGGTGCTTAGACTGTCTTAGGGCTGGGCTCATTTTTGGGTACCCTCTTTGTTTTCGAGTTTTCGAGTTGATGTTGTTCCGCTTTGGGCTCTCTCGGGCATCAGGGGTCTTGAGTTAGGGATTTACAGTTCAGGGCTAAGAGGTTTATGGGCTTCGGGTTCAGGGGTTTAGGGTTTAAGGCTTCACAGTTTCAGGGGTTTCGCGATTTAGGGTATCGGGGATTGGCGCTTGAAGGGTGCACCCCTGACATTTTACTTCAGGCCCGGAAAGCAAAGCTTCCTAGACCTGAACTTAAGCCCCCTAATTCCTGAACGCTGAGCTCGGGTGCAGGATTTAGGATTTGGTGCTTATCCCCCTGGTTCCTAGTAGGGAATGAGGGAATGAGGGCCCTATATAACCCCTTAAGGTGTATATGTAGGTCCCTCATTCCCTCATTCCCTACTAAGAACCAGCCAGTTGTTGATTTAAGGGTTTCGGGAGGCGGTCTTATTAGGGTTTAGGAGCTAGTTTTGTTTGAGATAAGGGGGGCAAGGTATGAGTTTTCTCATGGCACACCCCAAGCCTAAACCATAAACCCTCAACCCTAAACCCTAAACCCTAACCCTAAACCCTAAACCCTCCTGCATGTAAACCCTTCCCCTGCTACACCAGGAGCCAAAACCTCAGTCCAAGTCGCGCCGCGCCTCCACGGAGAAGGTGGCCAGAGTTGGGTTTAGGGTTCAGGGTTCAGGGTTCAGGGTTTAGGGTTTAGGGTTTAGGGTTTAGGGTTTAGGGTTTAGGATTTAGGGTTTAGTGTTCAGAGTGGTTTCGGGTTTAGGGTTTAAGCCCCACCCCCCCCCCCCCCCCTCCCCCAGTCCAGAAATGCTTCAACTTTTGATGATCGAAAATTGCCCAGAGGCAGGTGTAGGTTTTAGGGTTGCCTGAAGGCCCCCCCCCCCCCCCCCCAAGAAGGGTTTAGGGTCTAGGTGCACCTCTTATGTATCTTAAAGGGTCTTTTCAGGGGGGTCACTAGGTGGACTGCGGCCACCAAAGTAAGTGTGACATGTAATCCCCTTCCCCTCATACCAACCCCCCCCCCCTCCCTACCCCCCTTACATTGAATATTTTCCCATACACTGTAAGCGAACAACACTGGGAGTATGTAACATTCTTAGGGGGAAGGGATGATTGGAGCCCTGGGTCAGGGTGAAAGAGTTTTTTCGGCAAGAAAGAACCCGAAGCCCTAAACCCCAAACCCGAAACCCCAAAGCCTATGGTTATAGACCCGACACCCCCAAAGCCGGGAGCCCGGGAGAAAGAACACAAAGCCCTAAACCCTAAACCCTAAGCCCTAAGCCCTAAGCCCTAACCCTAAACCCTAAACCCTAAACCCTAAACCCTAATACCCTAAACCCTAAACCCCCCCCCAAAACCAGGAGCCCGCTTCCGCGACGTCTCCTGCGGCAGAGAAGGCCTGCACTAGAGCGCAACGTTCAGGGTTTAGGGTTCAGGGTTTAGGGTTTAGGGCTGGTTTTCCGGTAGTGGGTTTAGGGTCGTTGGGTTTTAGTTGTTCGGGTATGATCGTTTCAGGGTTTCATTGCTTCAGGGTTTTTGGGTTTTTTGTGTTTCACGGCTTTCGGCTTGATGGTTTAGAGCTTTAAAAGGCTGTAGGGTTGCGGGCTTCAGGTGAGAAAGGCAGTTGATCTTGCAGCAGGCCCTACATCCCCGAGCCCTCAACCCCAAAACCCTCCACGCTAAACCCCCACAGCACCCTCAACCCTCAGCCCTTCACTGATCCCTTCGCCCTAAACCCTAAACCCTAAACCCTAAACCCTGAACCCCTACGAACCCTAGGAACCCTCAACTCGGCACCCCTGGAAGGTGAGCCCGGAGTCTCCAGCGAGCTCGCCGGAGCGGCAAGCTCCACAGGAGAAGGCCGAAAAAGGTTTAGGGTTTGGGGTTTAGGGTTTAGGGTTTAGGGTTTGGGGTTTGGGTTTGGGGTTTGGGGTTTGGGGTTTGGGGTTTGGGGTTTGGGGTTTGGGGTTTGGGGTTTGGGGTTTGGGGTTTGGGGTTTGGGGTTTAGAGCTTGGGGTTTCGGCTGTTAGGTTTTTGGGCTTTTCTAGGTTCAGGGTTTAGGTTCAGGTGGTTTGGGGCTGAAGGCCTTCCAGTTTAGGATCAGTGGTATATCGGCAAAGCTCGCGCCCCGGAAACGGCAAACGTTGCAATTCCCGTGTGGTCCGCGCGCGTACCGCAGCATGTGCAGATACGGCAAAAGTGGGATTGGCCTGCGGACCTGGCAAGGTCGATCGCATGTCTCTGCAGTGGTCCGGCCACATGAGGTGTCCTCCGAAGGAAGCGATCCCATGAGATCTTGAAATGGTTCGGGAAGCTAAGCCCTAAACCCTAAACCCTGGACCCTAAACCCTAGACCCTAAACCCTAAACCCTAAACCCTAAACCCTAAACCCTAAACCCTAAACCCTGAACCGCACTGAATTTACTCAATGCGGACAAATTCTGTTGTCGCATTGTATCTACAGCCGCGGCGCCACAGCTCTGTGCCTGAGGAACTCACGCACCACAGAAACTCCCGACCGAAGCACGGGTTTAGGGTTTAGGGTTTAGGGTTTAGGGTTTGGGGTTTGGATCATGAACCATCAGCCCGAAAACTTCGAAGGCCCCAAGCCCTGACCCTCCAAGACCCATCCTAAACCTAAACCCTAAAACCTAAACCTCAAACCCTAAATCTCCTAACCATAAACCCTAAACTCTCAACCCTGACCCTTTCTTTGGAAGCTTGCCGTTCGACATGTATGCGACAGTATTTGCCCGCTTGCGAGGCATGCCCTCAAACACGAACCGAAGACATGTGGTTTACGAAAATAGGGGACCCCAATAAAGATCCCCAAATAAAGGATCCTCAACAAAAGGGAACCCAAGGTACCCCTAATCTCGGAAACCCCATATCTCCGCCAAGCAAACAGTCCTGAAAAAAACCTTAGAGGGTTTAGGGTTACTGTTAAGGAGAGTCAGGGTGTAGGGACTTGACGATTTAGGGGGCTTAGGGTTCAGGGTTTCGATGGGCTTAAGCAAAGGAGTTTTGGGGCTTAGGGATTCTGAGGTTTGGGTTTGGTAGTTAGGGCAGCTTTGGTTGAGAAACAACAAAAGCATTCAACCACCCCACACACCATGATGCTTCTAAAGCAATGCAAGATTGGCGGAACCGTACATTCCCCCTGCGGCCTCAACTCTGAAACCGAAAACCTCTGAGTACCCACACGGGCTTCTTTCCGAGCATTTAAGAGTTTGGGGGTCCCAGGGTTTTAGATGGTTTAAGGTTTCGGGTTTGGGGTCTATCTACGGGTTGTTTCAAGTGCCCTTAATCTGGTCCCTGACCTCCCTTCAAGGGTTCTCATGTATGGGCCCTTGGGTTGTATAGGGCATCTATGGGGTCTACAAGTGGTCCCCTTTCAAGGGCCACTACTAAGGGACCATGTAACCAACCCTAAATCCTAAACCCTAAACCCTAAACCCCAAACTAAGACTCTAGGGTTAGAGGGACCTGCGAACTCGCAAGGCTGACGTGAAAAAGCGCCGGGCCAGTCAAGAGGCGACCCCGTCTTTGTGTTGGGGGGGGGGGGGGGGGGTTCGGGTTCAGGGGTTTAGGGTTTTGGGGTTAAGGGTTTAGGGTTTTGGGATTGGGGTTGAGGGTGTAGGGTTTTGGGTTTTGGGGTTTTGGATGTTGGGGTTTTGGGTTTTGGGGTTTTGGGGTTTAGGGATTGAGGGTTTGGGGTGTTTTGGGCTTCGGGATTGAGGGTTTAGGGTTTTGGGTTTTTGGGGGTTTAGGGATTGAGGGTTTAGGGCCTTTAGGGGGTTGGGGTTTAGCGTTTTGGGTTTCGGGGTTTAGGGATGAGGATTTAGGGTGCTTCGGGTGCGTGCGGTGTTTTTGATATTCAGTCATAGTCTTGGCTCGAAGCTGTGTGAGACCGAGCCCCCCGAGCTTCAAATGGAGGCTTCATATAAGAACCGAGGGCTTCGCATCAGGAAGCTTCTCGAATTTGGCGTCACAACCCTGATCCCTAAACCCTAAGCCCTATAACCTTAAGCCCCAAACCCTAAACCCTAAACCCAGAACAGGTTCCATCACGGACCCCCTACATTAGGAAGTACGCCTGCCATGGGATCCCCAAAGCCAGCAGCCCCCCTGCAATCCCTGTAAGCCCTGAACTCTGGATCCCCTCCTCTAGGACCGTCTTCAGCCGCCTAGGGTTTAGGGTTTAGGGTTTAGGGTTTAGGGTTTAGGGTTTAGGGTCTAGGCTTTAGGCTTTAGGCTTTAGGCTTTAGGCTTTAGGCTTTAGGCTTTAGGCTTTAGGCTTTAGGCTTTAGGCTTTAGGCTTTAGGCTTTAGGCTTTAGGCTTTAGGCTTTGGATCCTTGAACCCCTAAGCCCCGTGCTTGTAGCCATCAGGGAGATGCCTCTGCATCTTCCTCCCCCCAGTGTAGGGTCTAGGGTTTAGGGTTTAGGGTTTAGGGTTTAGGGTTTAGGGTTTAGGGTTTATTGTTTAGGGTTTAGGGTTTGGAGTTCCTGTGCCCTGAGCCCTAAGGCAACGAAACCAAGCCCAAAGCCCTGAACCCTGCACCTCTAACCCCTCAACCCTAAACCCTAAACCCTAAACCCTAAACCCTAAACCCTAAACCCTAAACCCTGGGCGGGAACAGCTCGCAGGATGCCGAAGCAGCCAGCCAGCGTGACCCGCCCGGCTCCGAAAGGGATCAGAAGGTTCGAAGGTTCGAAGGTTTAGGGTTTAGGGTTTAGGGTTAGGAGGTTTAGGGTTTAGGGTTTAGGGTTTTGGGTTTTGGGTTTTGGGGTTTAGGTTCTAGGGTTTAGGGGTGTAGGATTGTGGGGCTTTGGGTTCAGGGTTCTATAGGGTTCTACTGAGATTTACGTTTTAGGATGTTCAGGCTATGGAAAAAGGGCTCTAGGGTTCTGGATTTAGGGCTTTGTGGCATATGGTTTATTTGGGGGTTTTGAGCTTATCAAGTTTTGGGGTTTCAGGGTGTAGGGGGTTTATGTGGGTTCAGGGTTTAAGGGGTTTGGGGTTTTGGGGTGTTGGCCCTGCAATGAGTCAGTGCATGCGCGTCGCCAGACACCCAGAGGAACAGCAAAGGCTAGCCAGTGCAAGCGGAAAAGGCAAGATTTCCTGAAAGTTGCCCTAAACCCCCTAAACCCTAAAACCTAAACCCTAAACCCTAAACCAGCATTTTCAGGAAATGGTAGAGGCCGAGACCGAGACCGTGGTGGAGGAGCCGCAGCCGCCGCAGCCACTGATTGGCTCGCCCTTTGGGTGGGCGCACCGGATGCTGAACGAGGCTCGCCCCTGCACAGGACCTGGCTGACACAGGCGGTTCATGTGTCATCGCATTTCAGTGGAATTGGAGCACTGGAAGTGGCGGCGGAGTGCGTAAATGCTGCACTACGGCAGGCGGCAACGGGCGGGTACCTGGTTACGACATCCTCGTGTGACATCCAGAAAGGGTGTCGAGCGATCCTTGCATCAAGGAACCCTTGCACGCATTGCTATGGCGATATTCTGGACAACTTCATCTTGCCAAAGGGAGTTACGAAGAAGTCCCTCGAAAAGGAGGCCCTAAAGCCCGAGCCTCAAGCACCACGCCCAAGTCACTAAAGGGGTGTACAACCCCCTCCCCCCCCGCCACCACCCAAACCCTTGAACCCAAAACCCAAAGAGTAAAAGCTGTAAACTCCATCAGTTCAGTCTCATAGTTCTAAACAACCCTAAACATGCGTCCCAAAACCCTCTAATTGCTAGTTTCCTAAACCTAAACCCTAAACCCTAATCCCTAAACCTACTCCCCAGACCCTGTAAACCCTAAACCCTAAACCCTAAACCCCTACATCTTTTCGCGTCTCAGGTCAAGGCCCAGGGTCGTCTCGGCAGCGGTGGCGATTGTCGACGCCAACGCCGGCCCGAAGACGGGGCCCTGGAAGCCCTAAACCCCAAACCCCAAACCCTAAACCCCAAACCCCAAACCCCAAACCCCAAACCCTAAACCCTAAACCCTAAACCCTCATCCCAGAGTTCCAGGTCCTTAGGATGGTAGGGTTTGAGTCCCTAGAAACCTGGGGCCTTCGGTCGACTCGGGTCAAGTGGCTCTAGGGTTTAGGGTTTAGGGTTTAGGGTTTAGGGTTTAGGGTTTAGGGTTTAGGGTTTAGGGTTTAGGGTTTAGGGTTTAGGGTTTAGGGACCCCATTGGCCGGACTAGAGTGTAGGGGTGCGATTTGGACCCTTGCCCCTGAAGGGCTTGCTTTGGTTAAGTGTTGCATGGGTTTAGGGTTAGGGTTTAGGGTTTAGGGTTTAGGGTTTAGGGTTTAGGGTTTAGGGTTTAGGGTTTAGGGTTTAGGGAACTCTGCATCACCACTTCTGTTTGCGTCTTACAGTTCAAGCCAAAGCTGTCGATCGGGCCCGTGATGGGTAGCATAGGAGGATGTTATTGGCATTTTTTTGGACTTTGACCCCTAAACCCTAAACCCTAAACCCTAAACCCTGAACCCTAAACCCCAAACCCCAAACCCTAAACCCTAAACCCTAAACCGCACAAACGCATGAAGCCTTATGAATCCCGGAGCCCTCAAGCCGAGCTCTGAAACCCGTCATTCGGTTCACGAGCTTCGCCCATCCACTGATACCCAAACCCCATTTACTCAATGCCTAAAACCAGAACAGCTAGACTGGTTTAGGGTTTAGGATTTGGGGTTTAGGGTTTAGGGTTTAGGGTTCGAACCTGAAGTTTCTTCAGGCTTTCAGGCGAGTACCTTGCGTCTGGCACAAGCAACCTCTATACTACCTTCCCCCCCCCCCCCTCACCCCCTAGACCCCGATTCGCAAGCTCAAACGCATGCAAACCGTCGATAGATTTGGGATCATACACCCCCATGCTAGTCTACTCTCTCATACTACAAGCTACGAGAAGGTACGTGGGCCCTTGGGACATTTCTCTTGTTCCCTTATTGGGTTGAAGAGGATCATAGCTAGGAATGTGTGTCGCGAGGGTTTTAAGGGCCGTCCTATGGGAATCATGTGGCCATGCTCCCTTTCACAGCTCAATTCTTCACACCCGAAACCCTAAACCCCAAACCCTAAACCATAAACCCTCAGACAAGGCCGAGCGAGGAGGACTTCGTCCTCCTTCGGCCCCTGCCCTACGACCCCGTGCCTTGGGACGGCAGGGCGTCCCAGAAATTCTGCCAGTATGGATTCAAAGGGGGTTTAGGGTTTAGGGTTTAGGGTTTAGGGTTTAGGGTTTAGGGTTTAGGGCTGGGTGTACCCTAAACCCTACTTTGTTTCACCTAACTCCTAAGCCTCGTGACATGAAAGCAACCCGAAAGCCCGTATAAACCCTCTAAACCCTAACCCTAAACTCTCGTGCGACTCGAGGGGTATGTTCAGTCGTAGTTGGGGCTTAGAGCCTAACCGGGCTGACGTGTTACCCAGACCCCTCAGAGGATCCAGAAAGTAGAACCCCCAAAGAGTACTCCTGAACATGTACTAGGTCATGTCCAGAAACCCTTAAAGGGATAAACCCAACCCTGAAACCCTAAGACCTTAAAGCCTTAAACCCTAAACCCTCAACCCTCAACCCTAACAGTCCCTAAACCTTTAGCAGAGCCTAAGGCCATGGCCCCACTCGGAACCGTGCGGATTAGGGTTTAGGGTTTTGGGTTTGGGGTTTCCCGAAACCGTAAACTCTCGACATCTACACCCTCACACCTGGGAGGATTTTCAAGAGTAGAAGGCTTTAGAGTTTAAAGATGTCATAGCTATATAGAGTTGATAGCGAGGGTCTGGGACCTAGAGTTCAACGGCCCGCGGCGGGGGGTTTTTCTAGGTAAAGCCGAAGCCTTAAGGCAGACGCCCAAAACCCTACACCCTCAACCGGAATCGCTTCTCCTGTTACGAGGGACCCTCTTGTTCCCCTAAACCCTAAACCCTAAACCCTAAACCCTAAACCCTAAACCCTAAACCCTAAACCCTAAACCCTAAACCCTAAACCCTAAACCCTAAACCCTCCTGTTCCGAAGTCGGAGGTGAGAACCATCGTCAGAGGACAGACCGATTTGCGATTCTTGTGGCGGAGGGCTCCGCCCTGGGGAGCAAGTGGAGGTTTCTGACATTAGGGGTACCTTGTCTAGGTTCCTATTATGAGGGGAAAATCGTACTATTTTGGGGTGCACATTTGAGTTCCCCCTATTTCGTTAACCCTCCAGATGAACCCTGCAAGGGTTTAGGGTTCAAGGCGTAAGGTTTAGGGCTGCATTGACTTCCTTGAGCTCTGTACCTTCTGCTAGGAATCAGCTGCGCGATTTCGATATATCCCAGAGGGTCGATTTGTAGTACTATTTATGGAATTAGGTACCCCAAAAACCCTATTTAGTATGGTTTTTGGGTACCTGATTCTATAGTAGTAATACAAATGGACCCTCTGGGTATGGTTCCCCCTAAGGTCCCCTACAAGGGTTCCTCCTTTAGCCCTTTGATTCGTCCCCAAGAGATACACATTGGGGATCATGGGTTCCCCTACTACCCCTCTCTATACAACCCCCGCTAGCTTCCACCCAGATTAAGGCTATTTTGGGAGAGTTAAGCTTTGTCACGGATATTGGGGGGGGAACCTACGGGAGTGAGGGGTAGCCCTAAGCCCTAAACCCTAAACCCTAGCCCCTAAACCCTAAACCCTAAACCCTAAGCCCTAAGCCCTAAACCCTAAACCCTAAACCCTAAACCCTAACAAGCCTCAGACTGCCAAAAGGAGCTTCATCTACAAGGGCAGCGTCTTCGTGGCCGCGCGCTGAGCCATGTGTGTTTCTCAAAACCCTCCAGGTCCTGCAGACCCTAAGCAGGGTTGAGGGTCTAGGTTTTCTAAGACCGGGAGTAGGCCCTTTTTTCCTTTTTTTAGGGTTGGGGTTCCCTTATAATCTCCTTAAAACCAAAAAGGGCACCCTTTTCATTCCTAGGTTAATATCGGGTCTAGGGTTTGGGTATAGCCTACTCAAACTTTGATGCTAAACCCCGAGCCACTCTAAACCCCACCCTAAGCCTGCTGTCATGATCAAAGCTTCCGCTTCTTCACTTCCGACGGTGGAGCAGGCCCTAAACCCCCAAACCGTAAACCCCAAGCTAACCCCAAACCCTAAACCCCAAACCCCCAACCCTAAACCCCAAACCCTAAACCCCAAACCCTAAACCCCAAACCCGTAAACCCTAAACCCCAAACCCCAAACCCCAAACCCTAAACCCTAAACCCTAAGCCCTTGCGCCGAAGCCCTGAAGGAGCACTGGGCCAGCAAGCTGAAGAAATGGCCGGTTTAGGGTTAGGGTTTGGGGTTTAGGGTTTAGGGTTTAAGGTTTAGGGTTTAGGGTTTAGGGTTTGGGGTTTAGGGTTTATAGGGTTTAGGGGAGTTCGTCTTGAAACTTACTCCTGCGGGGAAGAAAGTGGTGGCACGACAAGGGACAAGAAGTCCAGGAAGCTTGTGAGCTAGAGGCTACAGCAGGGGTGGGCTCCGCTGTGGCGCACCCTGGGCTACGTCAACGACGTGGACGACCGTACCCCCGAGGTCTCAACCCCCAAACCCTAAACCCGAAACCCGAAATCCGAAACCCTAGACCCTAAACCCTTTACCCAGATAAATGGGAAGCCCGGCTGGCTATCGGGTGAAGGGCTTAGGGTTTCGGGTGCAGGGTCTGGGGTCTGGAGTTGTGGTATCAGCTGAGCGCACAATTCTTTGAGGCTTATGGTACGGTTTTAAGTACGTGGCCCCTGAAGCACCATAGGCTGTACATCGCCCAGCTTCTAAACTCCCAAACGCCAGACTAACCTCCACAACCGACACGAACCCTTAACCCTAGCCCCCTCTAGCCCGACAACAAAAACAAGAAGGAACGAATAAAACTCTCGTTCCTGATGCTCCCTAAACCCGAAACCCTAAACCCTAAACCCTAAACCTACAAATCCAGCAGGTCCCCATGCTCGCCTTTAGCAGCAAGGCGGCCGAAGGCCAGCGAGTTCCCGTTATCCTACTGTTGTGATGATGTTCGTGATTTAGCCGAGGGCAAGGAGAGAGATTTTGCCCAGGCTATTTGAGGAAGTCCAGGCGCAAAGCCCTGAAGCCGTCATCGGAGTAGGGTTTAGGGTTTAGGGTTTAGGGTTTAGGGTTTAGGGTTTAGGGTTTAGGGTTTAGGGTTTAGGGTTTCGAGCTGCGAAGCGGAGAGTCTCTGGAAACTAGGATGCCCACAGCTGCCCTTACACTTTCTTGTCAGGGGCCAGGCAACCCCAAATTATCCAAAGTAGTAGGAATGACCCTAAACCCTAAACCCTAAACCCTAAACCCTAAACCCTAAACCCTAGGGACTCAGATCAAACAGCCTACTGCATCTGGCAGAACCCCATAGGAGGGTGTTAACTTGATCCGAGCCTTTGGGATTCTCAAATGAGGGTTGGGGGGGCCTTCAGAAAATGTAGTCCTAGGGCTCTTGGCATCGTTGCAAAGCTTAGGCTCTAAGACCCTAGACCCTAAACCTAATGGACCTAATTACACACTAAACCCCAAACCCTCCTCAGGCACCTCTGCAAAGAGCGAAGTTCAGGAAAGCAAGGAGGCTTCCTTCACGGGGGGGAGGGGGGGGTGGAGAGACGCCCCAACCCTTAAAAACCTCTACAGCCGATAAGCCGATAAGGTCAGAAACCATATTTTGGTAAGCGCTAAACACCCGAAGCCCTCAACCCTTGCCACTCTTTACCCAGCCCTGTAAACCCCTACACCTTGAACAAATGATCCCTAAGCACACCACTTGGTTTAGGGTTTCGGGGCTTCGGGGGGCCTAGGGGCTCTAGGGAGTTTAGTGGGGTCTAGCAGATTGAGGGGGTTTAGGGGGTTCAGATATGGGTACTGGGTACAGGTAGGGGGTTTAGGGGGTTTCAAGGTTATTAGGAGACAGTCGGTCCCCGAACCCTAAAGCCTCGCGGCTGAAAACCCTAAAGCCCCAAACGAACCCTAAGCCCTGAAGCCCAAAAAGCAACAAGACCCCTTAACACCTCCAGAATCAAGGGACCAAAGGAGGGACCCTTATAAGGGACTCTGTAGGGGTTATGTAGGGCTTTGCAAAGGGAATAATATTAAGGGTCCCTTCGAGGGTCCCTCCTTATACCCCTCAACAGAAGGCTTCGCACGCCTTCAACGGCCAACATTGGTAATAAAGGAAAGCCTCAAACCCATTAGCCCCCAAGGCCCTAAGCCCCCAAGCCCCCAAGCCCTGAACCGCAAACCCTAAACCCACAAACCCTGAACCGCAAACCCTAAGCCCACAAAACCTGAACCCCCAACCCTAAACCCTAAACCCCTAAACCCTAAGTCCCCCAAAACCCCTAAACCCCTCAGGACGTACGGCAAGGAAAAGGCTGGAAGGTGGTCAAGAGCAAGGCCGCTTGGATGGTTTTAGGGTTTTAGGGCTTGGGTTTAGGGTTTGGGGTTTAGGGTTATAGGCTGTGGTGGGGTGGTGGGGGGAGGCGGGGGGGGGGGGGGGGGGGGGGGGGGGGGGGGGGGGGGGGGGGGGGGGGGGGAGGGGGTGGGGTGGGGGGGGGGGGGGGGGGGGGGAAAGCTCACTGGTATTTTGGAGGTTGGGGCGAAGGAACATAGGGTTTGGGGATTAGGGCTTAGGCCGCATCGTCGCACATCAGCTTGTTGCATGCGAGGTGTCCCATTGAAGGGTTCGGTTCGGGAGGCCATAGCGTGACTTGAGGCTGTGACGTCGTAAGATTCGATTCGGGATTCGGGCCTCACGGGTCTCACGGCTTAAAGGGCATGCATGCATGTATTCTGCGACTATGCGTGCAATTGCTTTCAGAGGCGCTGCTGGTGGGGTTACCCTAAACACGCTCATCACACAAAACCTGAACTTTTCTGCCGATACATCAAGCTGGGGTGTGGGAACCGGCCACTTATGCTTTTTGCCTTGTCGACCAGTTGTGCGCTCTCCAAAGCTTTGCCATCGCATGCATGGGCCATCATGGGGAGGATGTTTATGAAAGCTCCTGGCGCGTTGCCTGGGGGCAAATTCGAGGTCTACAAGTCTTGGAGCTGTCTTGCGGAATCTGTGGGCGGTAGGAGATGGCGGCCGCGTGGGACAGACGCTCCAGCGGCTATGAAAGATGCGGTTTAGGGTTTAGGGTTTAGGGTTTAGGGTTTAGGGTTTAGGGTTTAGGGTTTAGGGTTTAGGGTTTAGGGTTTAGGACAGCCGCAATTCCAACAACACCGATTCAGCCCATTGGCCGCCGCCGGGATTCAACCTCATCATCTGCCTGCCCGTGCCGAAGCCGCAGGTGCAACTCGTTGAGCCCTTAAGAGGGAGTCCTTCTGAACCCTCTTCTGGGTTCTCTTAAACAGGGACCTTCTTCAGAGGGTCTGTATCCCCAAGGGTCCCCCTAATCCTGTCCCCTGAGTCTGCACAGCAATCAATGCTATAAGCCTAGCCGCGTAGATTTCTCCGACACGGTCTCATACTGAATGCGCCCAAGGCAAGCATCATGATGAGCGCTTCGCAACTCACCACTTCGATGGTTGAACTGTCAAGTCCTGGCTATGCAAGGGTTTTGGATTCAAGGGTTTGGGGCATGACGGCTTGAGGGATTCTAGAACAGACGATTTTAAGGGTCCCCTAAACCCTAAACCCTAAACCCTAAACCCTTAACCCTAAACCCTAAACCCTAAACCCTAAACCCTAAACCCTAAACCTTCAGTGGGTTTAGGGTGTTTCTGGACAGGCCACAACAGAGCCCTGAATCGGAAGCCCGAAGCCCTTCTCTGAGCAGAGCCCATGCCTCAGAGAAGCGCCTCAGGTGGTGGGTGGCGCTATGAAGGCAGATTGACGTGCAGATCCCCAGTTGCGGGGGTTTGGGTTTTGGGTTTGGGGCTTAGGGTTTAGGGTTTAGGATTTTGGGTTATTGGTTTTGGGTTTGGGGTTCGCGGTTTTGGTTTGAGGGTTTAGGGCTTAGGGTTTAGGTACGGGGCCGGGTGGGACGGCGTTGTTCTCAAGCTAGGGTTCAGGGTACTTATAGCCCAATTACAAGTGTAGTTATTAGTTACCCACTTCTAAGCCCCTTAAGTACCCGAAAAGGGCTTTAATTGGGCTAAATGTACAGTTTACATTGGGTTACTACGTACCATGAACCTCCAAGTAGGGTTTAGGTTTCAAGGGTCGGTGTGTTGTGGAGTTTGATTATTAAAGACTTCGGGTCCAGGGAGGAGCGACGGACCGACACTCCCTCAACAACATGCCCTCGGACTTTTAGGGAACTCTGGGTTTCTTAGCTATGGGCGGGGAGGGGGGGGGGGGGGGGGGGGGGGGGGGGGGGGTGGGGGTGGGAGAGAGGGGTATATGTATAGAGTTAAAAGTGAAGTTGTCACTGTAAATGAATAATCAAAAAAACATATCAATATGTATATATATATATGTATATGTATATATATATATGTGGCCGAGACCTTTAGGGTCTATTTCACGGCTGGTTCTTCTTTCAATAGTAGTGCAATAATAATAATAATAATAATAATAATAATTTTAATATTATTATGAGTATAATAATACTGACCGTAATTGTAATAGGAATAATAATAGTACTAGTAATAGTAATAGGAATAGGAATAGTAATAATACTAGAAATAGTATTAGTAGTAGTAACAGTAATAGTGAAGGTTTGGTCTGTGTGTGCACCGGCGCCAGCAAGTGCAGCCATGTAGCTCTAGCACACTTTGAAGTAAGAGATAGACAAGTTGTTTCATAGCCTGAAGAGGGGCGAAGGGCTCTCTCATTTCCGATTACGAGGTAGAGGTGAGCTATCTCATTTCTTAGAAACATAGAGGAGATCTCATTTCCACGACAGAGACATCTTTCACTCAGGAGAGAACGCAAGCTGTTTCATTTCCAAGAAAATAGAGGAGCTCTATCATGTCGCATTAGAAGTGAGAAGCTCTGCACTAAAAGATAGAAGGCATCGATTCGTTTCCCTTTTTCTTTTGCTTATCAAAGGGTCTTTTCAGTTCGAACACAGGATTTCTTTCATGCCCTATAAGAAGGATCGAGGAGCTCTTTCATCTGAGAGATAGAAGAACGCATTCATGAAGTATACACGAGCTCATTTCTCGTCAAGAGGCAGAGGCGTGCCCAGCTCTACCATTACCTAACTCTTACCTGAAATTTCTCTATCTCGCAATAGGTCATGAGAGACCTCCTTTTTCACGCTGCAGGAAATGAGAGAGTTCTCTTCTATGTCGATTTTCAGAAATAGCTTCGCAGCTTCTCTATCAATGAAGAGTTTTGAAGGCCACTCTGGGCCATTCTCTGTCCATCAAATGGGACATGACATAACGCATCACTCGCTATCGTTTACGTGATAGAGTTTCGCTATCTCTGAATAGGTCATCTGAAAGCTCCTCTGTATCTTTGCAGCAAGTGAAGGAGCTCCTTGCCTCTTCTGCAAGAGCCCTCCGCTTCCTATTTTGCAATGAGCAAGCTCTTTTATCTCCTCTGGTTCCTAATAGGTCATGAGCGGGCTTCCCTCTCTCCTTCTCTTTTAGGGGATAGAGGAGGTTTTTTCATGTTGCGTTAACAGCTAGAGGACATCATTTATATCCATTCTGTCATTTCGTATGAGAAGATACAGGAGCTCATTCATCTCCTAGTCAGAGATTGAAGAACTCGTTCACAAGAGATATAGATATAAGAAATCTCTCATACAATGTATAAGAGCTCTCTCATGTCCTACCTAGTTCATTTGCCGTCACCAGCGCTCAGCTCTACCATTTCGTATCTTTTATATGACATAGCTTCTCTATCTCGCAATAGGTCATGAGAGACCTCCTCTTTCTTTTGCAGGAAATGAGAGAGGTCTCTATCTACCTTTTGTGAAAGAGCTCCCTTTGTTCAATCACAAGAACTCATTCATAGAAGCTGTAAGAGCTCTCGAATGTACTTTCTTGTTAATTTCCCGTCGATAGGTAGAGGAGCTCACAGCTCTACCACATCCTACCCTTTACATGGAAGAGGCTCCTCTATCTCGTAGCGGGTCAAGAAAGATTGTCTCTATCTCTTTGCAGAACATTAGAGAGTCCTCTACCTACCTCTTGTGAAAGAGCTCCTTCACCTCAAAATCAAATGCCACAACTCGTCTATCTTTCACTGGGACATGAGACAGCTCCATTGTGAATTTCTATTCAGAAATAGCTGCTTCTCTATCGATGAAGAAATCATGCGAGTAGCCGTTTATCGATGCATAAGAAATGACATAGCTCTTCTACCTTTTTGCGACAGATCTCTTCTTTACCCGAAATGAAAGTTTGGAAGGCCATTCTCTATCCCTTGAATGGGGACACAACTCATCAGTCTCTATCGTTTACGTGAGAGAGTTTCGCTATCTCTGAACAGGTCATCTGAAAGCTCCTTTGTGTCTGCGCAGCAAGTGAAGGAGCTGCTTGCCTCTTCTGCAATAGCTCCTCCGCTTCCTATTTTGCAATGAGCAACCTCTTCTATCTCCTTTGGTTCCTATTTCTCGTTTGCCATCACTAGGCAGAGGAGCTCTCAGCTCTACCATGACCTATCTTTTACATGAAAGAGGCTTCTCTATCTCGTAACGGTTCATGGAGTCATGACAGATCTTCTCTATCTCTTTGCAAGAAAAGAGAGAGTGCTCTACCTACCTCGTGTGAAAGAGCTCCTCCACCTTGTGATCGAGAGTGACAGAACTCGTCTATCTTTCAATGGTGCATGAGCCAGGTTTTTTGTTTGTATTTGAGAAAAAGCTTGTCTACCCGTGATATAATAAGAAATGAATAGCTCTTCTACCTTTCTGTGACAGATCTCTCCTTTATTCGAAATGAAAGTCTGGAAGGCCATTCTCTATCCCTGAAATGGGGCATGACATAACTTTTCAATCTCTATCGTTTACGTGATCGAGTTTCGCTATCTCTGAATAGGTCATCTGAAAGCTCCTCTGTATCTTTGCAGCAAGTGAAGGAGCTCCTTGCCTCTTCTGCAAGAGCCCTCCGCTTCCTCTTTTGCAATGAGCAAGCTCTTTATCTCCTCTGTTTCCTAACAGGTCATGAGACAGCTCATTTCCACACTGTCATTTCGTATGCGAAGACACAGGAGCTCATTCATTTTCTATTCAGAGATTGAAGAACTCATTCATAAGAAATGTATGAGAGTTCTCTCATGTCCTATCTAACTGATTTCCCGTCACTAGGCAGAGGAGTCCTCAGCTCTACCATTTCTTATCTTTATATGACATAGCTTCTCTATCTCGCAATAATCAGGTCGTGAGAGACCTCCTCTTTCTTTTACAGGAAATGAGAGAGGTCTCTATCTACCCTTTGTGAAAGAGCTCCCTTTGTTCACTGGCAAGAACTCATTCATGAAAGCTATAAGAGTTCCCGTCGATAGGTAAAGGAGCTCACAGCTCTTCTATATCTTACCCTTCACATGAAAGAGGCTCTCTATCTCGTAGCGGGTCATGAAAGATCGTCTCTATCTCTTTGCCGGACATGAGAGAGTCCTCTACCTACCTCTTGTGAAAGAGCTCCCCCACCTCGTAACGTACAAAGACAGAACTCGTCTATCTTTCAATGGGACATGATCCGTCTCTTTGGTTTTGGTTGAGAAAAGCTTCTCTATCCATGAAGCAAACATGAAAGAAGCCGATTGTCTCTAGGCTGCTTATCGCTTCGTAGGAAATGACATAGCTCTTTTACCTTTTTGCGAGAGATCAACCCTAATTGAAGGTTTCGAAGGCCTATCCCTGAAATGGAGCGTCGCATAACTCATCAGTCTCTCTCGCTTACGTGAGACAGCATTTATTCTATTTCGTAACAGGTCATCTAAACGCTCTTCTATGCGTTTGTAGAAGTAAAAGAGCTCCTTGCCTCTTGTGCAAAAGCTCCTCCGCATCCTAAAGAGCAATGAGCAAGCTCTTCTATCTCCTCTCTCTTGAATAGGTCATGAGAGGGCTCCCCTCCCTCTGGTTGAGGGAATGACAGAGCTCCTCCGCCCCTTACGAAAGAGCCTTTCTCCTGCTTGAAAAGCTGCGGGCGGGTGCTCTGGCGCCTCGTAGGTTTGGGAGGGCTCCTTTTCACATCTTTATCTTTCCGACTCCGAGATATAGGAGCTCATTTTTTCGAAAGTGGTAGCAGAGATCTCTCATTTCCAAGAGATCTTTGTCACTCAGGGAGAAAGCAAGGTTTTGATTTCAAAGAAATGGAGGAGCTCTTTCATGTCCCATTAAGAGTGTGGAGCGCTCTCATTACGCATGAAAAGATTGATGACATGGATTCGTTACCATTCTTTAACTTTTCTCGAAGGGTCTTTTCTTTTCATATGCAGGATCTCTTTCATTTCCTATGAGAAGATAGAGGAGCTCTTTCATCTCAAAGATAGAAGAATGCATTCATAAACGGTATAAGAGCTCTCCCATGAACTATATCTCATCGTAGGGGGCATAGGAGTCTTAGGGGGCTCAGGATTCGCGTGCAGGGTGTAGGGTTTATAGGGCTACGGGAATTTAATGGAGGGTGTATTTGTGTAGTCTGCCTATTACCGTAACAAACCCGTGACATAACCCAGAGCCATTACTTGCAAGACTGCTTCTTGAAAGCAAGAGCGCTAGTGTCTAACCATTGTACATTCCTACATGAGATACCCCACCACATCTTGAAAACACCTCTTTCTCCAAGGGTTTACTGGGGCATTAAGGAACAAGAACGTGATGGTTTCAGCACCAAAGTAAGGGAATAGCAAAGGGTTTCCAGGGAAAACTTCCCTGATGCAACCGGTCTCTATCTCACAAGAGGTCATGAGAGACCTCCTGTATCACATTGCAGGAATGAGAGAGTTCTCCACCATGTTTGTTTTCCGAAATAGCTTCTCTATCAATGAAGAGTTTTGAAGGTCGCCCTGGGCCATTCTCTGTCCGATAAATGAGACATGACATAACTCATTAGTCTCTATTAAGAGAGTCTCTATCACAACTATATGAAAAATCCTTCCTACATCTTGAAGGCGTCCCTTTCTTTAAGGGATGAATGGGGAAATTAAGGGAAAGAAAGGGTGATGGTTTCAGCACGAAAGTAAGGGAATAGAAAAGGGAACGCGATAAAGATGCACGAAGGCTTAAAGAGGCCCAGAAAATCAAGAAATTAACGAGGATGGTTAATTGCTTGAATTTCTCTAATTTCTCACAGAGAGGCTTAGCAATTAAAAAGCCAGAGAAATTAATTAATTTCATTACTTTCTTTAATTTCTTTTAGTTAGTCTCGCAACCCCACGCGGCTACCGGATGTTTTTTGTTAATTTCTTTAATTTCTCACAGAGAGGCCTAGAAAATAAAGAAATTACAAAAATTAATTACCCGGCTCACGGGATTAGTTTAAATAAAAGAAATTAATGAAATTGATCAAGTTAAAGAAATTGATTAATGTATTTAGTTTCTTTGATTTCTCACAGATAGGCTCTGAAAGTAGAGAAACTACAGAAATTAATTTCATTAATTTCTCACAGAGAGGCCCAGAAATTAAAGAAATTAATGACATTAATTAATTTCTTTAATTTCTTTAATTTCTCACATAGAGGCCCAGAAATTCGAGAAATTAAAGAAATTAATTAATTTCATTAATTTCTTTCTTTAATTTCTTTAATTTCTTTAATTTCTTTTAACTAGTCTCGCAAGCCCGAAGGGCTACCGGAATTTATTTCTTTAATTTCTTTAATTTCGCACAGAGAGGCCCATAAACTAAAGAAATTAAAGAAATTAAAGAAATTAATTAAAGAAATTAAAGAAATTAATTGGGGGAGCCCCCCCGGCTCACGGGACTAATTTAAATAAATTAAAGAAATTAATGAAATTAATGAAATTAAAGAAATTAATTAATTTCTTTAATTTCTTTAATTTCGCACAGAGAGGCCCAGAAATAAAAGAAATTAATGAAATTAATTAATTTCTTTAATTTCTTTAATTTCTCACAGAGAGGCCCAGAAATTAAAGAAATTAATGAAATTAATTAATTTCTTTAATTTCTTTATTTTCTCACAGAGAGGCCCAGAAATTAAAGAAATTAAAGAAATTAATTAATTTCATTAATTTCTTTAATTTCTTTAATTTCATTGATTTCTTTTAATTAGTCTCGCAAGCCCGAAGGGCTACCGGAATTAATTTCTTTAATTTCTTTAATTTCTCACAGAGAGGCCCAGAAATTAAAGAAATTAAAGAAATTAAAGAAATTAATTGGGGGCCCCCCCCCGGCTCACGGGACTAATTAAAATAAATTAAAGAAATTAATGAAATTAATGAAATTACAGAAATTAATTAATTTCTTTAATTTCTTTAATTTCGCACAGAGAGGCCCAGAAATTAAAGAAATTAATGAAATTAATTAATTTCTTTAATTTCTTTAATTTCTCATAGGGAGGCCCAGAAATTAAAGAAATTAATGAAATTAATTAATTTCTTTAATTTCT